>CM042243.1:29783853-30111353 GCA_023566225.1 Romanogobio albipinnatus | reverse complement strand
TATACACACATACATATATATATATACACACATACATATATATATATACACACATATATATATATATATATATATACACACATATATATATATATATATATATATATATATATATATATATATATATATATATATATATATATATATATATATATATATATATATATATATACACACATATATAAATATACACACATATATATATATACACACATATATATATATATATATATAGGCTATTGTTATTTTGACCTTTGTTTGTACATTTAGGCTACATTTTTGTGTTTTGACACTATTTTAGGGTTAATTTCTCGCTATTAATTAGTTGCTTATTAACATATTACTAGGATATTGGCTGTTTATTAGTACTTATAAAGTACATATTAATGCCTTATTCTAATACCTACACTTAAAAGCTACAAAAACTACTTTACTAACTTTTATAATAAGTAGTAAATTGGGAGTTTAAGGGCAAAAGTCGTAGTTGATAGTGGATATGTGTTCCTCTAACTAAAGTGTTATAAAGTTTTAAAGCCAAAAGAAAATGTATGAATTTGTAGTTTATATAATATTCACCATAAACAAAGAAACGTCTTTTCATCTTTTCATCAGACTGGATCTTCACATACATTCAAGAGGAAAGCTCAAATCGGCCTACTGTATCTTGGCGGGTCTCTAAAATATTTCTTCTTGTAGCCTATTGTGATGTAAAACTGTGAGTTTTCTTAAACTAAAATTAAGAGAAGTTACAATGTTTTAATTAAAGTGGAAAAAGTGATTTCAACACTGCTTCACGCTCTTGTGTCATCACACACGCGTGTTTTTAATTAAAAAACAGGCCTTCTGGCATTTAAATGTTGCTAAATATCTTACCTTTGTCTTGCTGGTGGTGGGATGTGTTTTGTACTAATGGACTATTTACAAACCAATATTTCAAGTCCATTCATGTTTATTAGAAAGTAGCCGTATAATAAGCTTGCTAGCATGACTCTGTCCTGGGGTCTTCCCCGATCCAGCCCTCCGCTCAATCGTCATCATTTACTGAAATCACACGTCAGATCACACGAAGTCTAGTGGGCAGGAAAACCATTTTAACTTGGCGTGCGCATGATGTGCAGTTCATTGCGTGACAGCTGAGCCAACATCTGTATGATCCGCTGCGGAGTTTGAAAAATGCGTGTGTTAACGGCTGTATTCGCTGTTGTATTTGTCTTGGAGGAGACTGAAGCTTGGGGTTACAAGAATGGAATACTGCACAACTCTATCTGGCTGGGTATTTATGTCACTTGTTCCTACGGTTGATCCAAACTGTGTTTAGTAGAATCAGGGATAGGTCTTGACATGTGAATATTTTAAAACGAATATTTATTATCTTTCTTGTTTTCCCTAAGGATTAAAAAAAAAAAAAGCAAAATTTTTAATTTACTGTTAAAGGGTTTTATATCTACAACTACACTGCATGGTGTCGGTGTGTGCATTTCGCTTTGGGACATGAGAGGCTTATTTATGGCTCTGTGAAGGCTGACAGCGCAGCCAGTCTGAAGGGACCTTGTAAACGCATGGAAA
Organism: Romanogobio albipinnatus; assembly: GCA_023566225.1. Classification (NCBI taxonomy): domain Eukaryota; kingdom Metazoa; phylum Chordata; class Actinopteri; order Cypriniformes; family Gobionidae; genus Romanogobio; species Romanogobio albipinnatus. The sequence goes on along the minus strand of CM042243.1, from coordinate 30,109,787 downwards.
TGACTTCATTCTGTTACTGTGTACTGCAACTTACCCCACGGCACCTCAAACACTTTCAACATGATCCAAATACCTCAGACATTTCTCCGTAGATTAGACTTGCTTGATTGCAAGACACAGGAAAGAACCATTTGCATTTGATAGCTGTATATCCTGTTGAAAAAAACTGCAAATGCTGGTTAGGTATGTTTTGAAGCATGGGAGCTGGTTTAAGCTGGTCTTTAGCTGGTCATGAGCTGGTTTAAGCTGGTCAAGGTGCTGGTCCTAAGCTGGCCCTAAGAAACTAGTAGCTCCAGCTCAGGACCAGTTTATAACCAGCTCATGACCAGCTTAAACCAGCTCATGAGCAACTAAGGACCAGCATAAACCAGCTCAAACCAGCTGCCATGCTGCCATTTTTTTTTCAACAGGGTAGGCTAGCATTTCACTGTTTTCCCATGTAAAACCAATATTTACCAATGTTTTAGTTGTAGCCAACTGTGATTTGGGTTAAACTATTTAAATAAAAAGTAGTTAATGTGCGAATTATGGGGGATAAACAGTAGGCTATCTACGACTGGAACCACACTCAAAAAACTGATGGTGTTTTTTTTTTAGATTCAAATTTTTAGAAGTGACTTTTCGAGAATTAACTTTACAATTAGTCGGTCCTAAATATAATGATAAAGTATTAGAAACAAAATTATATCAGCTTTCTTATTGTGTTTTATCGAAGTACGACTGAAACTTTATAGCCATGAAAATCGCAATAGGGAAGTGATGTTGATTATGGTTACCTCAGACGAACCTCACTTGCTCTTTAGCGTATAGGAATCAGGTAAAAGCTGGTTCTGCATTGACCTATAATATAGGCCTCTATAGACCTTATGCGCCAGAGAAACAAGCGAGTAGCCATCTTTAGAATTTTGTGTTTGAACTTACGTTTTATCTCTGTATATTTCTATGGCACCGCGGTTGAAAAGTAAGTAGCTCGTGAACTATATTTACTTACTGTAGTTAAAGAAAGTTATCATGAGCATTGTAATGTTTGAAGCGGATGTCAAAACAAATAGACCGGGAAAATTTTAAAACAAGCAGTTCATTCATAAATCTGTAAGATCTTACCTTCATGCTGTGGAAATACAACACAATAGTGATGGGGAGTTGACTCTGAATAACCCCAGATTCGGGGTCAACTCCAGCACAGGAATCGGTTAACCTTGTGTTAATAATCATTAAACTAACCATAAATCATAAAAACTTACATCAAGAATAAACACATTAATAAGTGTACATTACTGTATGTATTTTTGTATGTATTTTATACATTTTAGTATCTTTAACTCTCTTGTCCAAGCACCTTTTAGACAATGATAATGTGCTTTTAGCGCACATCACCTGCCACATTATAGTAAGATGAATTTATTAAATACCCTCTTTCTCGTTTAATAATGACAATATTTGACCACGGATGTTTTTGTGACTCTTCCCTCTGTAAAATTAGGTAGCTAGGTAGCAAGTTTAACTGATTTGGACAGTCACGCTAGAAGTGTGTTTTTTTTTAATAAGGGGATTTTAAGACTTTGTGTCGGGGGAAAAAATAAATGAGTGTGTAACGACTGCAATCTTGTATTATTCCTGACCCTGTTTTTATGTAAAGTAAAAGAGTCGAGGATGGGAGTCGGAGTCAACTCCAAAAAACTTGGAATTGAACACCCCTACAACACAGAACACAACGAGCACAGCCAGTGCTGAAAAGGGACGGGGCGACATAAGTTATATAGAGCTATAATATAGGCCTATCTGTTGGGCTCTGACTAACAGTTGATCGAGTTAAGCAGAGCACGTATTTCAACATGCTCTCGCTAACTAGTAGCAGAAGTTCAAATGTTTGGAAACTGCTGAAAACTAATGTTACTTATGGTGGCATAGCTTGACAACTTGACCTACTACACATCTGAAAACACTTAGGGCTAAACAAGCTACAGGATTTTGCTTCATTCATTCTTCAAATGAGTCTCCCATTTTGGGCTTTTCTCAGAGACATGTTTTGAGTTCACTAATGGTTGCAGTCTTCTGAAAACCTTGATGTTTGAGGCTTCTTCAAGGTTATGCATGCGTGCTTAAAAAAAACTACTAAACAGCATGATGTTCTGTGAGGTAAAAAGAGGCTTCATCTGGTTTAGTAATCTTAGCAAAAGCAACTGGATGTTCATATTTGTCCCATATGTATTCAGGATGTCCTGCACAGTAAAATATATATGTTGGCTAAAATCACAGTAAAATATATGTTGGCTAAAATCTTGTAAAATAATGTTCTTGTTTTAGTTCTGACACATTTGTGTAGACATGCAGAGTCATTGTTCTGAGACTCTGAACAGACCCAGATAACTTCACATTAGTCCACAAAGCTGATGGTGTTGCCAACTTTCTCCTTACAGAGCAAGCAGCTGGAGTTTACCACCGCGAATCTCGCAAAGGGCGATATCAGCTGACATATAAGGAAGCCAAGGCTGTGTGCAAATTTGAGGGTGGAACTCTTGCTACGTATGATCAACTGGAGGCTGCTCGACAAATTGGTTTGTATCACACTTACAAATCTCTCTTGGATCAGATGCCAAAAGAAACAGCAAGGGAGGGTCTGGCCCACGGCATAAGTGTTGAAAGTTGAGCAAGTCCTGTAACTTGGATCACACTGAATAGGATTTATTGAATGGTATAAAAGTAAACAATCAGAAACAACTTTAAACCACACTTGAATCCTCCAGCAAGCGGAATGATAATCAACGTTCTCACAGTCAGATATATTAAATATTTGCACATATCATAGACAAAGCAATGGACATTCCCTAGTGCCACGCAGTGTTATGTTTAACTGTAAAAGTCATTGTCATGTGTTGCCTGAGCAGTTTGACTCCCTTTTCTTAGCAGTAAGAGTAAATTTGATCCAGACACAAGCTCTGATATGCAATGTTTTGTGGTTAGTACAGGCCTATGGCAATCAATGCAGGAAGTCTGCTTTACTTTGCTTTTTTTCATCACTGTTTGCAGCCTTCAAATGGGGCCTATGGCTCCTCAGAGCACAAGAGCCCTTTATTCTTCATACCCTCGAAAAGTTTCCTTCAATTATTAGTTTTGTTATGGAAAATATTTTAGAATCTGTTTGTGAAATTATAATTTCAAATGAATTAATATTAATGTCAATTATTTTTAAAAGTATACAGATGTTTTATACTAACAGATATTGTCTTTCTCCCAAAGGGTTCCACGTGTGTGCAGCTGGATGGTTTGACAAAGGACAAGTGGGCTATCCGATTGTTAAACCTGGCGCCAACTGTGGCTTTGGGAAGGTCGGAATCATTGATTACGGATACCGGCTCAACAAAAGTGAGAGGTGGGACGTCTACTGCTACAACCCTGAAGGTGAGTTTGAGTGGTGGAATTTAGGCAATCCTGGGTACAATCAACAGATATTTGTTTTGACAAAGTAGGGACACAAATCATAGGTTTGTAAAACTTTCCTTGAAAACGATCCAGGGGTGCGTCTCCTGTACAACGATGTAATTCACTGCTTAAAGGGTTAGTTCACCCAAAAATGAAAATTCTGTCATTAATTACTCAGCCTCATGTCCTTCCAAACCCCGAAGACCTTCGTTCATCTTCAGAACACAAATTAAGATATTTTTGATGAAATCCGAGAGATTTCTGTCCCTCCCATAGACATCAACGTCATTGCAACTTTCAAGGCCCAGAAAGGTAGTAAAGACATTGTTAAAATAGTCCATGTGACTCCAGTGGTTCAACCTTAATGATATGAAGTGACAAGAATACTTTTTGTGCACAAATTATTTCCAGATTCAATCATAGTGTAGGCTTAGGCTTCTTCTTACACACTAGAGCACATACACGCTCTTCAAAAATGGTGCTCAATCTTTTGACAAACTAATGGTACATTTACACATCAACAATGATGTGTTTTTAAAAAAAATGTCCCTTTTGCGTTTTTCGTGTACAGACTATCGACAATGTTGTCAAAACGATCCCTGTTCACACAATACGGCGAAAAACGACTAAAAACATTGTTTTATGCATGCCAGGCCAGTAGTTAGTGATGTCACTTTGTAAAGAAAAGCTTTTTATTCGTTTTGGCCATCCATTTACACGACAATGGCAGTTGGGGGTCTGAAAAGTGAGTTTCAAAGTGCAAGTTTTTGAAAACTATACCGTTATTATCTCTGTGTAAACTACAAAAACTCGAATTTGTGAAAACGGTGAACACAAAGGAACAAGTTTTCCAGTACATCGTTGTTGTGCAAACGTACCCATAGATTGTACCGAATGTCAGCTTGCTTTTTTGCTCAAGATTAGGATTTATTAAAGGGATAGTTTACCCAAAAATGAAAATTACCCCATGATTTACTCACCCTCAAACCATCCTAGGTGTATATGACATTCTTCTTTCAGACGAATACAAATACAATATATCAGAGTTATATTAAAAAATGTCCTGGCCCTTCCATGCATTATAATGGCAGTGAATGGCAGCCCAAAATTTGAAGCTCAAAAAAGTGTATCCATCCATTTTAAAAGTGCTCCACATGGCTATGTGGGGTTAATAGAGGCCTTCTGAAGCAAATCGATGGGTTTTTGTAAGAAAAATATATGGATTACTTTTATAATGGATGGATGCACTTTTTTGAGCTTCACATTTTGGGCATTCACTGCCATTATAATGCTTTAATATACCTCCCGATTGTATTCATCTGAAAGAAGAATGTCAAATACACCTAGGATGACTTGAGGGTGAGTAAATTATGGGATGATTTTCATTTTTGGGTGATATATCCCTTTAAGTCCACTTGTTATATAAACAAGAAACTATGCTTCTAACCACAGGTTGAGAGCTATTGTTCGAACCACACATCTTTGCGATGCTGTTTGCAAATGTTCGTTGGAACTATGATTTCGAGAAACACAGACTTGTTGAACTATGGCGATAATGATGGAACTTGCGACCATAGTTGGCTAACATTGCTTTTGATAAACACATCCCTAACTGGAACTAAAACAAAGGAATTAGTGTGGTAGTGTGTTATAAATCTCCATAGGTTAAAGACAATTTTTATTATAGGGTCATTCCGTGTCAAATCAACCAAATTTCAGAAACTTCCCCGGCTCAAATTTTTTATTTTGTTAAAGGTCCCGTTCTTCGTGATCCCATTGTTCAAACTTTAGTTAGTGTGTAATGTTGCTGTTAGAGCATAAATAATACCTGTAAAATTATAAAGCTCAAAGTTCAATGCCAAGTGAGATATTTTATTTAACAGAAGTTCCCTTTCAAAGCCTACAGCGAACGGCTGGCTTGAACTACATCCTGGTACTTCCTTCATAAATGACGTCAGTAGAACAGTAGAACAGACTAACCTCCGCCCACAAGAATACGCGAAAAAAGGGGGCGTGGTCTTGTTGCTGTCCCACGTGGAGAAGAGGACGGTTGCATGGAGAAAAGGAATTGTTGCGTTTGAGTGTGTTTGTCGCCATGTCATCGAGACGCTGTTATTTTCATCCCGGAGTCAAATCACCTTTGTTTGGCTTTCCCAGGGTAGAGATCATTAAGCGCATATATCTCCCGTTAAAGCAGCACTAGGTAACTTTTCAACCTTCATAATATATTTTCAAGACTCTTGTGGTGATACATCGACTTACAATAGGTTGAATGACACGTCTGCCATAGCCTGACAGGGTCTGTATCGTTTTTAATCGTACTTTTAAACTTCGGGTTTCGGGTAGTAACCAGAGAAAAAAAGAACTACAAAATTCGACTGCTTTACGGCATATACGTCACTTCCTTAAATTCGGACGTGCGAGGGTAAGCCTATGTCTAAACGGCGTGTACAAATTTGGTAGGGGCTACATTCTCGCAAGTAAATACATAAGACGTACAAAATCATATTTTAGGATACTGTAACGTGTGTGTCCGGGTGAAAAATACGGATAGCTCACTCAACGCAACTGGAGTCGATGCAAACACGGAGGCGATTGACATCAAACAGCCCACACTTTATTCCCCGCGGAACCCCCACAAGAGTCCGGCACAAACTCCACTTCCGTCCACAGCATTACCCAACAAAACAAAAATAAATTAATGTTAGCAACAGAAGACAGAAAATAATCCGCACACATGGGAGCTTGAGGCGCAGTGTTCACACACACACACACACACACACACAGAACGCAGGCGCTCCAACCGGGGCGAACGCTCTTAAAGGGGCCACACTATTTTCCTACTCGTTACAATACCTAACATGTCTGTGATATTTGTTTATTTGTCTTGCCTCAAGCTATAATGCAAATCGACTTTTCAAATTTGAAGATTCATCTATGTAGCTTGATATTATATTGACGATATATGGTTATTACCTACCACTCAAACATTGAATTGAAGTATCATATAGATTCTGTAAAACGGTAACCAATAGACTAGACTACTATAATGACGCTGGCTTGTAAACGTGAGCATCGCGATCATTTGGCGTTTGAAAAAAAAATTAAACCCATGAAATTATATTCATATGACATGCTGAAACATATGCCACTGTACCTGGGATGACGACATTTCACACACGACGCAAGCAAAACACCTGCATGTGAACTCCTCCTGCAGTGTTCAGGGCTATCATAGTTGTCATGTCAACAAATGCACGTGCTATGCATCCCCTGATGTAGGATGACAGAGTTTACGACAGTAGTAGAGGACAATACTGTTTCCCAACTGTAGGGGGACCCCGAGAGCAAAAGTTACCTAGTGCTGCTTTAAGAGGCGTGACATTTCCATGTGCGCTAAGCTGCTGTCGAATCACAACACAGGAACCGTGACACGTTTGCTAAGGTGCGGTCAAATCACAACACAGGAACCGCTGGCACAATCAGAACTCGTTACGTATTTCTGAAGGAGGGACTTCATAGAATAAAGGAAGTCATCAGCCGTTTTTAGGACAGTGAAAACAGCGGTATACAGATAAGTAAATTGTGTTTTTTTTACACGCGAAACATGAACACGTTATATTGTACACTGTAAGCACAATCAAAGCTTCAAAAAAACACGAAGAACGGGACCTTTAATATTTATTCTGTAGAAAGACATAAATAGAGATGAAAGCCAAACATATTAAATGTCACAGATGTATATATACTGAGTAAGCCACTATTTTGTAGAGGGGGGTCAAAATGACAATTTTTACCTAAGATTTGGAGCCAATTTACAGGGGTTTAAAAATGACTTTAAAATGAATGATGGCAGCATCATTTTTATATTTTTCATGCCTGTAACTCTTAAAGCCTGTAACTCTTAAACTCTGTAAAGTTAATGTGCCTCAACTTAACACTTTTCAGTAGATTTTTGGTACTCAGAGAGTTATGTTTTATGCAATTCTTTTGATTAAAGCTACACTGTGTAACTTTTTTAGTTTATTCTTAGCTAAAAACACTTAGTTCTTTCAAAAATATATGTGCTCATAAATGTATATTTACTTCTTTCAAGTAATAAAGTATTCTCGTAAGTTTATAATATGCCATTGAAAATACATACGGGTAAGGGGTTCGAATGGGGTCGCCATGTTGCCCCTCCATCTTGAAAGTACATTAGCCAAAGAGGGACATACCCGTAAATTCAAGCTTTGCCTTTTGCGTTTTAACACTCGATGGCACCATGTCGAATGTGAAGAGGGGGATTGCTTGAGACTGCTATATGAAAACCTGAAAGCCTTTTTGAAAGTCTGTTGCTGATGGAGGATCACTCTTATTCTCGAGGAGATGTAACAGAGTCGCCAAGGAAGCGAAAAAGAGAATTAAGACGGCAACACAACAGGCAAATCAACACTAATGGACGAGGTCGAACTAGAAGCCATGTTAATCTTGGACTAAATCGGCCACCGTAGGAGTTAAAACGAAATCGGAATTGGGAGGAACAGAAACTAATATTTTCTGGATGGTCATATACCCTTTCACCGCTAGATGGGAGAAAATATCACACAGTGTAGCTTTAAACATAATTTATTCTTCAGACATTCCTCTTTAAATGCATTTAGTAACAGCTGTGTGCAAAGTGAAACACATTTGGTTTTTGATCACTGAAAATTCAACAATTTGAACATGGAGCTTCTTTGAGATCCCCATATCTATGGGACTGATCTATATAGGGCCTTGAAAGTGTATTAAGAACGAGAATCTAGAAGGATATTAAGTATCTTGGTAACACTTAACAATAAGGTTTCATTAGTTAACATGTATAACATCTTTGTTAACGTTAGTTAATAAAAATCCAGCTGTTTCTTGTTTGTTCAGTTAGTTCACAGTGCATTACTAACGTTAACAAGATTTTAATAAAGTATTAGCAAATGTTGAAATTAACATTAACAAAGATTAATAAATGCTTTAGAAGTGCAGTTCCTTATTAGTTAATGTTAACTAATGTAGTTAACCAATGTTAACTAATGAACCTTATTGTAAAGTGTTACTGATATCTTGAATACTTTTAGAGTTACAGGCATGCAAACTTTGGAAAATCAATACTTATGGCACTCAGACAGGTATGTTCTATGCAATTGAGTTGATAGAAAAATACATTTCTAGTTTCAACACTATTTGTTCTTCAGATATTCCTCTTTGAAAGAAAAAAAAAGTATAATTTGTATGCAAAGAGACCCACATGGGCCACACATGACCCACACCCACATTTTAGACCACTGGAAATTTTTCCAATTTACCAATTTACTCATGGAGCCGCATTAAGATCTCCATATCTCTGGGATTGAAGCATTGAGGGCCTTTTAAAATGAAAACACCAAAAGGAAAGTTTGTTAAAGGAGAACTCCGGTGAATTTTTAAGTTAATCTTGATCGTTATACCTTTGTGAGTACTGTCTATAGAAAAAAAAACTAACCGGATTGGTGCTTGCAACACGGAGCTGTTACAGTTAATGCCCAGAGCTCCCACTCAGCTAACATGGCAGCTATGGGGGCATATACATAAAGAGTGTCTTTGTGCCTCTTAACAGACACAAAATGTCTGTCCAACATGAACAGGGCCCTTACATGACAACAAGATGCGTTTAGCAACTTAGCCATTGTTTAAACTCACCGAAATAGTGTTTTAGACGGCAAGCTGTAGTCTCGTGCTGAAGTCCCGTGGGAACTCCTCCCCCCTGGCCCTGGACTATTTACATTTTACCGGCTACAACTGAGTTCCACACGGGACTTCAGCACGAGACTACATCTTGCCGTCTAAAACACTATTTCGGTGAGTTTAAACAATGGCTAAGTTGCTAAACGCATCTTGTTGTCATGTAAGGGCCCTGTTCATGATGGACAGACATTTTAATTGCATTTTGTGTCTGTTAAGAGGCACAAAGACACTCTTTATGTATATGCCCCCATAGCTGCCATGTTAGCTGAGTGGGAGCTCTGGGCATTAACTGTAACAGCTCCGTGTTGCAAGCACCAATCCGGTTAGTTTTTTTTTTTCTATAGACAGTACTCACAAAGGTATAACGATCAAGATTAACTTAAAAATTCACCAGAGTTCTCCTTTAAGAACCAGAATCTAGAAGGATATTAAGCTATCTTTAATACTTCTTGACAGGCATGCAAACTCGAGGCAAAAAACCCAAGAAGTGCGTTTTGCCATTTTTGAACAGTCACCGTTGGCATATAATGAACAGATTTTACTAATAGACCTACCCATTTCTGTGTAAAAATGGAATAACGATGCTGACATCTTTCTAAAGTCATTTTTGTACGTTCCAAATCTCAAGGGAAAATTGTTGTTTTGACCCCCTTCTACAAAACAGTGGATTACTCAGTAAATATACATCTGTGACATTTAATATTTGGCTTTCGTCACTATTTATGCTTGTCTTTCTACAGAAAAAAATATTAACAAAATCCAAAAGTTAAGCCGGGGACCTCTGGTTGAGTTGACACGAGATGACCCTATATCATTATTCAGAGTTTCATTGGTCTCTAAACTAACCAATAACTTGTGGTCTGGACAAAGACAACCATGACTAAACATTGAGGGGAAAGGGTGATGGCCTTGGAAAAGGTCACATAAGTTACATGCAGAAAAAATGCCCTAGATGTGAAATGTTTGTTTTCTCTGGCTGTTTTCTCTTGTGTGAATATGGAAGAGTCTGATGAAAAATGTTTCTCACTGTGAATAATCTAAACGAAGCCCCGTGAAAGTTTTACAAGGTGTGGTAATGTTTTACCAGAGACCCAGCTGAGTTTGTAACTGGCTCTTTTCTCCCAATTTATAATGAACCTAATGAAAGAAATTCTCCCTTTGGAGAGCTTGAGTCATCAGTGACCGCAGACTTTCAGGTCGAGATCCAGGGAAAGATGTTGGCATGCCATTTTTTCTTTTAGATATGGCATTCAAAGTAATCTTCTAATCGATCATACTGTATAAGGAGTCATTATGACCTGACTGTCATCTCCTCTGATGAAACCGTATATATACTAGAATAGAAACGTTTTTGAATAATGGTTTGACAAAGCATTGCCTGAAAGTTTAATTTAGATACTTAGATGTTTCATGCAATACATTGCAAACAGAATGAGTTTGCTTTTTTAATAAATAAATAAATAAACACATTCATAATAAATTAATACTAATTTATAGTCTACATTTAGTCTGTTTCCAGTCAATGCCTCATTCAGGGCAGGGCACCAGATGTGTGTCACTGAGAACCCGCTCAAACCACAGACACAGTTTGGATTTGTCATCGTCTGCATAAGTATAGTGCTCATATTCCTTTGACTATATACTTCTGATATAAAACATGATTCAAACTAATGACAACATAGTAGGAATGACCCCTTTATTCATTCGATTTTACATTTATTGATATGCATTTGTTCATTTGATTTTTAATTTATTGATATTTATTTATGTAATAATTTGTACACCCATTGTACCGATTTTGCAGCAAAGGAATGTGGAGGAGTGCACACAGATCAGGAGAAGGTTTTAGATTCTCCTGGTTATCCAGAAGAATACCAGGACGAGCAGATTTGCTACTGGCACATTCGTGTGCGCTACGGGCAGAGAATCCGCCTGCACTTCCTAGACTTTGACATTGAGGAGGACACAGCTTGCCTCAGTGATTACCTGGAGATCTATGACAGCTATGATGATATTTCAGGCTTTGTTGGCAGGTAAATAATAGCTGTTTATGTTTTATTTACTGTAGGCCTTGAAGTTACATTTGCTGAGAGATTACAATTCAGATAAAATTAAACTAATATAATATATTCATGTCTATTCTGGATAGATACTGTGGGGATGAACTTCCACATGACTTCATAAGTACAGGTATGTTGTTGCAGACATTTTAAGTTCAAAGGTGTTTCTCTTGCTTTTGGGTTTAAATGCATAATTGTGTTAGAAATACATGCTTCTTTATGGTAAGATATTCAAATATCTTATAGAGGGAACTAGAGATCCAAAAAGAGATAATATCTTTGTTTCTGTATTGTCTCTTGCTCAGGAAACGTCATGACTCTGAAGTTCCTCTCTGATTCTTCTGTGACGGCTGGAGGGTTTCAGCTACAGTACATCGCTGCAAACTCCTCTCAGCTCTTTGACCATCATGCTGACACCTTCTCTTAACCACTGTTTAATACAATCACACCACAGTGCAATATTAAAGGTGTATGGGCCTGTGGACATTTCAGAAACTCTTATAAAACACAGTTTTCACACTCTTACTAGTTTATTTAATTTGTCTAGTAACAATGTCCAAAATTGTATTTAATGTTTTACAGTGTTTTTATGTGACCATCATTTAACAAAAATACATAAGTTGAAATCTGTTTGTTTTAAGAAATAAACCCCTTGGACATATAAAGTGCCTGAAGCTGAAGAAACACTTGTGTAAAATGTTGAAAACCTTTTATTAATGGGACAGTTACCAGAACATGAAAATCCTGTAATCTTTTACTCGCTTTTATGTTCCAACCCTGTATGACTTTCTTTATTCTGTGTATAAAAGAATAAGAAGAATTAAAAGAAGATTTTCACAAATGTCGTGTGTGTGTGTGTGTGTGTGTGTGTGTGTGTGTGTGTGTGTGTGTGTGTGTGTGTGTGTGTGTGTGTGTGTGTAGGTGTATGTGTGTGTGTGTAGGTGTGTGTGTGTGTGTGTGTGTAGGTGTGTGTGTGTGTGTGTGTGTGTGTGTGTGTGTGTGTGTGTGTAGGTGTATACATATAATTTAATTGTAACCAAAGTTGTTTTGTTGCCAACATTCGTCAAGATCTTTTAGGCCTAGGCTATATAAAGTTTTACAGGTTTAGGAAGAGAAAATGATGACATTTTCAATTCTCTTGAAGCAGAATTTGTTCCTCTGCTCAGCACAACATAACACGATTCAATATTAATAGAAAAACAAACGATTTGGCAATACATTTTTGAACGCTGCAGCAAATAACTGATGAAACAAATAGTTGAATGAGCACTTAAGAGTGCATACAATTCTAGATAGTTAGAGTTGGAAATATAATACCGGTTAAACCGCCTATATATTTGAGCTTATTTAACATTTTAATTATTAAGTCTTTGTGGCCCTCTTGTGGGTCTCTTGATCAGGGAATTGAGGCATCGGCGTTTAAATGTACATTTGCTGACTGTAATGTTAAATGAGCAATTTTACTAACAATAAACCAAACAAATGATCATATTATCCTAATTTGATTGTGTTTTCATTCAAGTTGTGGCAAAGTATCCTAATTCATTTAAGAAATAATTTATGAGAGGGCGGAGTTGACGTCGGGTTGAAGGTGACGCGTGAACTGCGCGTCATGTTTGGCGCCAGCATTTTCGCGGGGAGTGAGGAGTGGACAGACACAGCGCAGTCTTGGTCGTTTACAAACACTGTAGTATAAACACCTCCAATTTCTCTGATATCCATCGTGTGTCGATGATATCGCCTTCAGTGGTTGTTAGCGTGTCCTCAGGCGCGAGGTGAGACATCTTGAGTTGTGTCTGTTGTGAGTGTGTTCAGGGGGTTGGGTGGGTAACATGATGATGGTAACTAGCTCGCTAACTCTGCAGTCTTTGTAGGGGAAGTTCTTGTTGGATTAACTTGGATTGATCACAACGGAAACCTACCCGCTGTTTTAAAGTGTTAAATAACCGGCGTATTTTGGTCATATTTTGACGTTATTTGTTGCACGCGAGGTGCCCACAAGTTGTACGCTCAACGCACATGTTAACACAATAGCTTTAAAATACAAACGTTAAGGTGGTCTAATATTTGCATACCAGACAGATAGACGTATTAGAGTACACCCATCAGTAAAAACTTGATATAAATGAAAACGAATATGCGTTATGGTCGTTCGCAGAGAGTTTTAATAAAGATGGATGGCGTATTGTTATTAGCCTCTCGTGAACCTGGCTAGCTAAACATCGCATCTAGGTTTTATTCTCCCCAAATGTGTCAGTAAGTCATTATGGATGACTCCATTTCCATCTTGTGGTCTTGTATTGAAGACATTAGTGCCATTTATGCGTCCGATATCTTGAGTACATCAAGAGTACACGATGTCCTGCATGTATGCTCTATTCTAGCTCACTTTCACCACCAGTATAAAACGACACAGTAAAAATATTAACGTTTCATACATGCTGATTATGCATACTTTTTCATAATCGACTATTAATGGCAGGAATGCATGATGGTCAACTCCCAGTCAGGGCTGTAGCAAGTGGGGTGAAAGGTGACTCGTTCTAGGGTCCTGCAGGTCCAAGGGGCACAGTCGTTTCTAAATATATTTTTAAAAGATTAAGAGGTTCAGAATTTAAAACTACAGCCCTGCTCCCGTTACACAACTGAATCTTTAAAGTTACCCCTTAAAATTGAAACTGTTTAATCACAACCCATATTTGGAATTGCCCTCTGCATTTAACCCATCCAAGTTAGTGCACACACAATAAAACGTATATATACTTTTGGACTGCTTAATCTTTCATGTTAAGAGAGCTTTTTATCTGTACAAACTTTTAAGGACTTATGTATGGATATTTTTAGCACAAGTACATTTAAAGGAGCTTTTATAGAACTGTATGCTTTATTTATTGTCTAAGTTGAATTTATAACATGTTTGTTTTCATTATATTGTATTTATGTTGATAAATGTTTAATATGTATCTGCCATGTAATAGCTAGTGAGGCTGATATGGCAATAAACTCACTACTACTACTACTACTGGTGCACACACATTAGGATTAGTGAACACACACTGCAAACCATGGAGAGACACCCGGAGCAGTGGACAGACATTTTTGCTGTGGTGCCTAGGGAGTGATTAGGGGTTAGGTGCCTTGCTCAAAGGCACCCCAGTCATTTCCTGCTGGTATTGAGAATTAGAACCAGTCTGACTCTTTAACCATTAAGCCACGACCACCCCCTATTGATGCTGTATGCATTGCTTTAATTTGCATTTTGTGTATTTCAGGTTGTGAGGATGATGGCTGCAGTGCCTCTATCTAGTGCTAGCCTCCTTCCTCTTCTGGAGTGTCTGGAAGATGAAGCAGCTGGGCTGTCAGAGCAGACAGATGCCTACATCACCATCGCAAAGTAAGTGTTTGCTTACGGTTTTGGTGTCTGTAGAGTAGGTTTTTGTCAGATTTCGGCTTTATTTTAAAAACCCTTTTAGTGTTGTAGCGATATGGTTTTGTTGACAACTACTGTATACACTGAATATAAAATTGCAATTCAGAAGCTGTTTGATGTGTAAAGCGTTAGTTCATTTAAAAATTGAAATTTGTAATGTACTCACCCTCATGTCATTCCAAACCCGTTACACTTTTGTTCATCATCAAAACAAGTGAAAATATTTTTAATGAAACCTGCACGATTTCTGTCCCTCCATTGAAAGTTCATTCCACCAAAATTGACTCGCTTCAAAAAGGTCTTAAAGAGATTGTCAACACAGTCCATGTGTATAGAGCGGTTTAATCCAAGTCTTCTGAAGAGACTCAAATGATCCGATTTAATTTAGGTTTTTATTCACATATAAACGCACATGCATGGAGCACATCAAATATGGTGTAAACAAATGCTCAACTGTGTTTGCTTGATGTGTGAGAACCTACCGCGCTGGTTGTTGTATGTCAAGCAAGACTGCAATTGAGCAGTCTATTTTTTTTATTTTTTTATAAAGTTTATCATAAGTCTTTGTTGTTCTCTTTCTTTCTCCTAGCCGTCTCAATGGAGAAGAAGGGCGTCAGTTTCTGCCTGTGGTTGTAAAACATTTTGCACGTCTTAGTAAAGTCCTTTTGGTAAGTTGTCTCTATGAATTAAGACTAATTTACTGGCACTTTATGTATGTAATGGAATAATTAGTATTTTATTTCTCCAAAATAAATAAGAATGTTATTTCAGAAAGTTGTATATCTTAACTAGGTATTAACCCTGTAGACCTATTTTTTTTCTTTCAGGTTCATATCTCCAGTGAGAACGAGGAGCTGTGTCAAGCTGCACTGCAGGCTTTGGGATTCTGTGTCTTCCACTCGCACATCGTTTCAGTCATACCAGGTATAGAAGTTCAACTCTTTAGTATAAAATACTTTTTTTTTGTTTTTTCCCATAAGTAGCATTCGTAATCCTTTTTTCGTTCTTTCCTTCAGCAAATATTTCAGAAGATATACTGTCTACTCTCTGTAATGTTGTGGTAAAGTCCAAGGAGAAGTTTACGTGTACACGAGCATTATGGGTGATTTCAAAACAGAATTTTCCGCAGGAGGTGGCATCCAAAAAGGTTTGTCCACTGTGCATGGTTTGCTTGAAGTATACAGTTATTGTTCTTTTCTACTGATTTTCCATCTTTTGTGGCTAAAAATGTTGTTTTCTACATTTCAGGCTCCAGAGATTCTCAAGAGTCTAGAGGCCATGCAGACCCGGGAGGTTCAGTCCATCCTCATTGACCACGAGTCCCTCAATGTCATCATAAGGTTTGTTGAAGTTTTTTTTGGTACTGTCATCTTGAAGTGTTCTTCATACTTGAGATGCTCTGTAAATAAGATATTTTTGATGAACGTCAGGTTGCTGGAGCAGGCCCCCACTCAGATGGCTGCTGGAGCTGTGTGCTGGGCCAAGCTGGTTATTCCTCTCGTGGTTCACTCAGCCAATAAAGTGCGTTTGCGTGCAGCAGCAGCCCTGGAAATGGGCATGCCTCTACTTCTGGAGAAACAGCAGGAGGTGGCTGCCATTGTAGAGCCAATGATGTCCTCTGTAAGTGTTATGTGGATGTACACAACAGCTTTTTTTTGTTTTGCATATATTATGAAATAACCATAATGCTTCTCTATTGCTCTGCTTCCTCCAGATGCTCATCCCTGAAATGCAGAAGCTGTTTACCTCTAAGAATGAGACAAATATGTTAAAGCTCTGGCCCTTGTTTGTGAGAATTTTGGGGAAGGTAAGATGCTCAGTCACCAAATCTGCTCTTCAAGTCTCAATTTTTCAGTTCTGAATCTTGAAATTGCCAGTGTGGAAAAGGATGTGTTTGTCTCTTTTCAGTTGCTCCACAAAGGCGGTGCTTTTATTAATTCCTTGCTGTATTTAGAGGAGCTGGGTTTCCGCAACTCTTCTCCTAATATTAAGAAGATTGCTTTCATAGCCTGGAAGAGCCTCATTGACAATTTTGCCCTTAATCCAGGCAAGTTTCTATTGTATTTTGGTGTAATAGCCACTGTCATGGAAAACCTTGGAATATCAGAGAATTACAAAATTGTGCAATGTGGAAAGTCATGGATGTGTTTATACATAGCTCAGAAATAGGTGTGGGGAGCTCTTGACCTTTTTGCCTTTTCTCTCCTCATGTTTGATAAGTTGTAACCGGTTTCTCTTGAGCAGATATCCTGTGCAGCAGTAAGCGTCTGAAGCTCCTCATGCAGCCCCTCAGTTCCATCCAAGTCAGGACTGAAGCCCTTCTCCTCACCAAGCTGGAGGTGTGGTGGTATCTCGTAGTCAAGCTCGGGCCCAACCTGTCCACTAACTTTGAGCAGGTAAAATTCACTGTTTACGTTGATAGATTGATTTTTGGTCTTTGGAGACGATTGTAACTGATGTATATGGCCATGGTTCCAATGGTTAATTAGAGAAAACCATTCTTTCCATCACTCCTTTTTAAAGGTTGGCGTGCCTCTACTGCACAGCACACTTCCTCCTGATTCTCCATTGCAGTGTCCAACTACACCTGCTCGTACCCCTAATCCAAGCAATGGCACCCCTAATACACCTAAAACAGGTACAGCTCATTTCCTCTCATTGTGCTTTCATCATAACATCATATTAAGCAGATAGAATGAGATTGTAGCTTAGATTAGGTTTAAAATGTCATGAAACCCCCCTGTTTTAGCCTTGTCTTCACACCTCAGACTTGCAAAAAGTATCTAAAAATGGTCATGTAAAGCTGTGGAAAAGTAGGATGGAGGAAGAGGGGAGATGACAACCTATAAAACAGACCTACAACAAACTGATTAGACCGACACGTGAATATTAAATTATGACCACAGTGAGAAATAAAACCGAGTTGAGGGCACCTTGATGCATTTTAAAAATATAACCCTATATAACAAACTGCCAAAATACTAAATTTCCACTGCTTTTAGTGTTTTCAGCGATGTGCAGCCTGTACATATCTGTTCACATCTCAAAAAATGTGTGCCGGGGTTTCATGACTCTTTTAATGTAAAAAGCTAAACTGTAAAGATGTAGTGTGCCATTATTTTCTTTTTTTTTATGTGCGCGTAATTAAATTTGGTGACACCTCTTGCACAGTCATATTGGCTGCATATCATTCTTCATTTCCCTGTTCTCCAGGCATTCCCTCCTGCAGCACGCCGAGCACTACTCCTCGCATGAATCTGAACAGCAGCATGCAGGTGCCTCAGTCCTACCACTCCATTCAGCTCCTGGGACTAGAGATGCTTCTGCACTGGCTCGTGGGTCCAGAGGTCACGACCACAGCTGCAAAAGAAAATCTTCAACTCAGCCTGGGTAATTATATACACAGTATTGTCTGAGCTTTGTCTATTCAAAGTTAACATGAGTGACATTAATGTGTGTATTTGATTAGTTATCTAGTGATGGGTGCATCCCACTACAGCCTAATATGTTAAACCTCACTTTACGATGATGGAATGAACCTCCAGATCTAGCAGATGTCAATGTAACATGTTTGTTTTCAGAGCCCCTGACACACCCGCTCTTCACCAGCCCTTCCTCCTTCAGCAGACATGCTTCTACCCTCATATCAGCCATCAGAGAAGGCTTCAGTACTGTGGGAAAACATGCTCCAGGTATTACAATGTCATGCTCCAACAATGTAATCTGCATAATGTAGCCTAAAATCCTCATGCCAACTTGACTTTCATCGTTGTTGTTATTATTATTATTATTTTTGATCAGTCAGTAAAGGAATTCTGTCCATTTTCATCACCTAATATGAGTATTTATTTTCTACAGAAGCACTTCTTAATCTCATTTGGAGCAACCTGATCGATTCTGTCAGCACAGCTATAGAAGCTGGTAGGTGAACATTTACAATAGAAAAGTCAAAGATAGTTTGCACAGATTCTTTGTGTTGTTTATACTTGGTCATTGTAATTTAGAGAGATTTCCTGTTACCCCCGTCAACAGGTAATAAGAAGGAACGGCAGGGTTCAGAGGTCCTTACACTTCTCCTACAGGCTTTGCAGTCCATCTTGTTCTCAGATGCTCTGCCTGCTGAAAGTGCACTGGTAAAATGGGTCTTCATGGTGAAAATGACCTGCTAAGTCACTTTTGACCATCACAGGAATAAATTAAGTTTTCATATATTAAGATTATTACTTAAATCAAGATTTAGATTTAAATTGTGATAATTTCACAATTAGTGTTACAATATTTTTCGTTACAATATTTTTCATCACAAATGAAGCCTTGGTGGGCATAAGGGACTTCTTTCAAAAACTTAAACGCCATTGTATTCTACTAAATATTTATGCATGTTGTTGGTTCGACCCTGCTGTTGAAACATTTTCATTGCTCACGCTATTTGCTGCAGGTATTGTTGGAAGCCACCATTAAAGGAATCCCTCAGAAGGTGCTTGGTTCTGCAGCTTATCAAGTGGCAAACATGGATGTGTTGAATGTAAGTTCTGTTTAACCATTTATGGT
This sequence comes from Romanogobio albipinnatus, assembly GCA_023566225.1. NCBI lineage: Eukaryota > Metazoa > Chordata > Actinopteri > Cypriniformes > Gobionidae > Romanogobio > Romanogobio albipinnatus. The sequence continues at coordinate 30,090,584 of CM042243.1, read as the reverse complement.
AAAGCCTTGGTAAATTGGAAAAAAATTGAATTCATGCATGTTTTTGTATTATGAATGTGTGGTTTTATGAATAAGGTTTCTCAAAATCTGCTTTTCCAGGGTACACCTGCACTTTTCCTAATACTGCTATTTTACAAAAGTAACCAGCTTTCATCATTTGTTGAAGATGAGAGGTAATTAAAATATTTTAATTTGATATCGTTTAATACCTAATATCAAAACCAAGTTTGTGGAGAATTTTTTTGCATTAAACCTGGGGAAACTCTTTTTTCTTTGTCATCTGGCAGGTTTTTCTCAAGCCTGGAGACACTTGTGAGCTGTGGGTTTTGTGGCCCTACATCGCCCCTGGCGTTTGGAGAGGCTGTTTTAGGAGCGGTTAGTGGGAGTGTGGAGGCTGTAAAGAACAAGAAACAGCTCTGGAGGATGTGGACTTTGGTGGTAAACCCTCTAACGGACACCATCACACAGGTACTAAACTTAAATTATCTGTGCTTCAGAATGGGCATTTCCGTGCCAGTCAGACCTTGTATTTCACTGCTATTGATAAATCATTGTTCCGACACAGACCAATGAAGTGAATCAAGGAGACGCTTTGGAGCATAACTTCAGTGCCATTTACAGTGCCTTGATGTTTCCAGTCGTTCATCTGCTCCCTGGTTTAGCCCTACCCCAGGTAAGAATCTGTCTTTTGCTTTTGTATAATGCTTTCTCCAGTATTATGCAAATATGTAATTATATGTCCTAATTCGACTTAATTTCTTGAATAGATTACTCAGAAGGCCATGATCAGTACTTGGTCCAGGCTTTACAAGACATTTGCTCGCTGCTCAGCTTTGGTAGCCACAGCAGACGAGAACATATGCTGTGAAGAGTTGTGTGCCAAGATCTCTGCCTCTCTTGACAGCGATGCTCTAAAAGTACGGCACTTCCAACCTTTACTCAATTCCAAGATTTGTTCAATTGTGCACCTAATTGGAGTGTAGGGTCTATTATAATTTGTCATCCTTTTTTCAACTTTTTGTTTTAGAGTCTGCCTATGCTAGATGCAATAGCAAACATCTTGCTGATCATCATTGAGAGTATGGACTTCTCTCCTTACACACCACAATTTCAGCAGAAGATGAAATGTAAGGATTTTGCTTAAGTTTAAAATTGGCAAAGTTGTGTAATGGCACTGTGTGACCATATTTTCATGTGCCAATCCCCAGCTCCTCATACACCTTTGAGTTGGGTACGCAAGAGAAGCAAAGCTCTGGGGAATCTCTCAACCTTCCACACACTCCTGATGCAGACTCTAGATGCATTTCTTTCTGTGGACCCCTCAGAAGAATCCACAGAGCCCACCTGTGGAGCTTTAAATGGACTTGGCTTGCCGGTGGTCTCGATCTTGTCTACTCTTTTCACAAATATCACACTGCCCACGTTTATACAAGAGGTGCTGTCCACCCTCACCAAACCACTCGCACACCTTTATGAACAGTTCTCCAGGTGTGTGGAGTTTCCTCATCCTTCAAACATTAAACATTCTTTTTTTTTTTCCTTGTGTAACACTTTGTTTTTCATTTAAAAAGTTATGATGAACCATCAAAGCCCAGTGCAACACTCGGACACAAGGTAAGAATTTTCCCAGGTGTAATTTTGAAATCGAAACCAAAGCAGCTCTGATATGTAGTGTTTTATCTCGTAGTTGGAGAAACTGGCCACAGACCTACTTGGCTGCCTTCAGACGCAATTGACTCTGCACAATGATGAGATGCTTGCTGTGTTGTCGCCCTTGCTCTGTGTGTTTTTTCCACACAAGAGTAAGCAAATTCGCACTGTGGTCACTCAGTTCTGGAATGCCAGCTTTGGAAATGCACTCACCTTGACTTACCCCGAGCCTCTCAAGTACGTAATCATGCCATTGTTGGGAATTTGAGTAACATGTCTTATAGGCAGATTTTCAGATCTTTAAATCAAGCATGCTATTTTTTTTTCCTTTTTGAGAGTGAGACCTTTTTTTTTATTTTTTCTCCCTTCTTTTTTAGGTCTGTTTTAAGTCAGGCTAAGCAGAAAACTCCATTGATTTTACCTGGTTTTGAAACCATTGATTCACCAGATGATTGCAGTGGACAGTATACGGTACGTTTAGTGTTTTCTTAACAATAATGTAAAACCTGAAGAACGCAGTGCAGTTTACCTCAGTCAAACATGTTGTCCCCTGTTAGCTTTTTCTTTTGTTCCTAAGAGTATACTTAAGATGTTTTATGTTCTCTAATAAGGGTGAGAGTTCTCAGCTGGACCCACAAATTAGCGGGGTCAAGATGACTTCTTTGGGAAAGAGGGACTCTCTTCTGGCGAGGGCAGAAGAGCTTAAAGGAAAAGGCCCTGTACCTTTAGCAAAGCCAGTTTCTGTAAGTATTAAGTAAAAAAAAAAAAAAAGAACTTAATTTCAATAGTGGTGCTTAATTGCCAACCACAGCAGGTCCCTCCCAAAATCACCTATTCCCTCTCTAGGTGAAGCTGGATTTTGGATCGCCCAAGCCCTTGAAACGAGATGCTATTGAGGAGGAGGCATCAGTTGATTTTGTTTTCATTCCACCTGAGACAAAAGAGAGAGTACTGACTGAGCACCAGAAAGAGGTCAAAAGGACTAAACGGTAAGTTTTATTTTGCTCAAATTTTAGACATATGCCTTGTCATGAGTAATTTGTGCAAGGCGGTATTGTTTTAATTTTAAACTTATGTTTTTGAGGTCTGGTAGTTTGTCACCTTTATAATTCTCTAATCATTTTAAAAAGAAAGTAATTTATGATGTCAAGACTCAATTTGTTGTCATTTTTACTTTTAATTAAAATGTTTACTTTTTTGCATAAGGGTTGACATTCCTGCTCTCTATAATAATCTGGATGCCTCCCAGGACACCACAGTCTTTTCACAGTATACTCAAAGTCAGGAGGAGTCCATGTACGTATTGGAATTATGGATTTGCTCTTACTCAGTGTTTTCTTACCCAATGTATTAAAACAAAATGTTTCTTCTTAGGGAAACATTGACAAAAGATGAAGGGGATCAACCTGAGGGAGAGGCTAAGGTTCAGCTGATGGTAAAACTGCTATTTTCAGACTCTGGCACTGCTGGTTTGATTTATATGGAGGATATGTGTGCATGTTTTCTGTGATGTGTATTAATTGGTTTAAATGTTGTTTCCTCCCCCAAGGAGGTTTCCACAAATGAAGAACCATCCACAGATGTTAAAGAAACCCAAGAAGGCACAAGATCAGATGTAGAAACACCAGAAAAATCTATGCAAAATAAAGATCAAACGTCAGAGGAGGATCAGTCTCCATCCAATGGCATCTCTGTTGATGTGAGTGGGCATGAGAAAAGTGGACTAGAGGGGACCAGCCCTAATGTTTCGACTTCATCTGATATGATATCAGGTACACCACCTAAACCCAATAGCAGACGTCAATCATTCATAACATTAGAGAAATATGTTGAAGGGAAACCAAGTCCTGCAACTGTTGCATTTACTGGTCCACTTACCCGAAAATCAAGTAGACTGGATTCTTCAAAGGCATCAGAGTGCACTACAGATGACTCACAACCTCAGATTACAAAAGGGGACTCTCAGAAATCTCAAAAGATAAGCAGCACTGACCCATCTGCTCAAAATGAGAAAGCTGGGGAAGAGGCAAAAGATGAGATCAAGCCAACGGGAGGTCATCCTTGTCAAGGTACTGATGAGGAAGAGGATGATGTGGTCCCTGATACCCAGACCCAAGTATCTAGTGAAGCATTGGGTGTTACGAGCAGTCCTGTGTCCAAAGCCAGCGTGACAGAACAAGACTCACCTGAAAAAGATTCACAGGGTTTTGCTGATTCTCAATCTAGTCAAGAACCAAGAAGGTCGAGCAGACGGCGAAGTAAACCTGTTCGCCCAGGGGATGATCCAGAGGAGATGAAAAGCAAAGAACGAGTCAGTCAGGTTGCAGACTCAATGACAAATACACAGAAGTCAATACATGTGCCACCAAGTAGCACTTTGGCTGGAAGAAGAAGTAAGGTTCTTGAGGACAGTAAAGTTGAAGGTGACCAGCAGAAAAGTAAAAGGAAAGGAGAGCTTGGCCAAAGTCATTCACAGATTCCCTCTGCAGAGTCTTTACAGGCACTTCCACGGGCAAGCCAATCTGCGTCCTTTCCCGAAAGTTCAACTGTAACCCAATTGGATAGCCAAAGCATAGAGAGACTGCCAACTCTCAATGAGACTAAACGTATGCCTGTGGGTAGACCTAAGAAGAAGACTAGAACACAACTTGATGAATCCACAGACAAGGAGGCAGAAGAAAACTCTCAAAATGCTGCATCCTCTTTGAAAAAGAAACATTCACAGACGCCTCTTTCCGATTCTGAGGCTGATAGCCAGCAAACTGTCCAGACGCGAAGGACAAGGAGATCTGAATCTCAATTACTAGAAAGGTCTCGTTTGCAGACCAAAGAAGATTTGAGTCAGACAGACTCCCAAACAATGACAGTGATGAAGGGAAGAGCTATGAGACGGAGAACTTTAGAAGAAGAGACCGTCTCTAGTAGAGATGTTACATCAACTGTAAATGCTGAGTTAAATACAAGTCAAGATTCCTCTCAAGGGCTTGGTAGATACAGAACTCGAAGATCTAAAGGTTTGTCGGTTACTGAGTCTGAAATCCCTGATAGCCGAGAAGATGTGCCAAGGCCTAAAAAGAGACTGCGGAAACCCCTGTCCACTGAGGTGCTATCAGTTGCCACAGAAACTAAAGTTACTGAGATACTGGATAAGGAGGATGTAAATATTCAGTCAGACGTTTCAATGGAGATGTCACAGGATGAGGTGGACCCTGAAACTAGTTTGGGAATTTCAGTTGGTGAGACCAAAGATCAAAAACTTGCGCAAAACGATAAAGATATTCCTGCCCCTGATGGTGTACCTCATGAACAGTTTAGCTCTGAAAAAGGAGCAGATGATGACAAAGTTGACACAGAATTAAAAACTGATATAAATTTAAAACCGGAAACTGATATAGAATTGAAAACTGATACAGAAGAAAAAGAGATCAGCAGTGATAAGGGAGAGGGTGAAGAAGCAAATTCATCTTCACAGGCTGAATCAGAAGATTTAAAGACTGACGGTTTGCATAAATGTCCACATACCAGGGGACGGGGACGGGGCCGGGGCCGTAGACGATCTAGAAGCTGCAACTGCTTTTTAAACAACCAGGACGTGTTCTCACAGGGCAGTGACTTCCAAGAATCGCAGGATCTGAAAAACGAGCAGGTTCCACTTGATGCAGACGACCTGAATTCTCAACCTGAGCAGTCAAGCCCACCATCCATTTCAGAGGAAAGCAAGAGCTCTGCAATTGCAGATTTCCCGGTTGCTGATGTTCAGCTGTTTTCAGCCTTGCATGCTCAACTCCCATGTGAGGTTTTGTCTTCTGAAAGCCCCATTACAAAGCTTGGTGCAATTGTTTCTCAGCTGTCTGAAGCAGAGGAAGGAACACCACTAGAATTATCCAAACCAACGGATGAATCAAACAATGTGTCTGTAAAAGTTCCGGAGGTAGAGACAAATCAGTTAGAGAGTTCTGGGTGCACAGATAGTCCAAAGCACAAAGAATTTGACAACCCTTCAGTAAGTCAAGAACCTCTCCAGAGTTCAACACCTCAAGACACCTCTCCAAGTCAAGGTCGCCCAGTGGAAGATGCACCTATATGCCAGGAGCAACTAGAGTCTTCCCATGTCCAGCAGGAGGATGCAGTGAAGGAAAGTGAAGACCTTGCTGTTTCAGAGCAGAGTGGAGAAAAGGTTGTGTTGCCAGAAGAGTCAAAAGGCCAAGAATTACTTGACAAGGATGTTGCTCTCATCGAGAAGGATGAAGACACTCCGATTGACAACCGGGCTCTTTCTGCTGAGATACAAGAAGAGTTGTCTGTACCACCTCAAAGTAGTACCTCTGAAGCCTGCTTAGATTCTCCACCCAAGCCTAAACCTTTAGACACGCTCAGTGGTGAGCTAGAGCCTGGCCAGAGCCCGAGCAGAAACCGATCTTGTGTCTGGTCACCATCCGCTTCTCCATCTACCAGCATTCTGAAGAAGGGGCAGAAGAGAACATGTGAAGATGATACCCCATCCCCCCTTCTTAAGGTATTTGACAGTATTCTTAATTTGAGTCCAGTTGTCTAAATATTAATTGAAACAACTGTAATGTAAGCTTGGATCATTTTCTCTTTGTATGAAGCCACTATATGTAACTGTTGTTGTTGGTTTTTGTTCAGTCTCGTCGCGTGTCTTTTGCAACTCCAATTTACCATCAAGAACTGGCTGATGATATTGATCGACGTAGTCCGGTTATTCGCACAAGCTCACCTAGGTCAAAAGTCTTAACTGGACAGTCAAAGGTGTGATTTTGAATTTTGAAATGATTCGATGTAACACTGTGCTTGATTTTGTTTCAACATTTTTCATGGCCTGTTGTTAAATGTCTTCATGCAGTATATCACTACACCCACAAAAGGCTATTCAAGTCTAAGTCCCCGTAACCTCCGTAGCCCTGGATCTAAAAGCTCAAAAAAATGCCTGGTACGTTTTCTCTTGCAATGTACTTTTAAATATTTTATTCTGTTTATATTAACCTCATACACTCTGCTTATTCATTAAGGTCATAATTTCTTTGAATTCGATAAATGATAGAAAAGATTAAGAAAATGTGAAAGTTGTACTGTTATACTGTTCATGTTGTTCTTTTGTATCAGAATTTAGTTTATTTGAACAGTAACTCCAAGTGGAAACGGTGTTAAAATCCAGTTTCTTTATCGTAGATTTCAGAGATGAGCCAGGAGCCACGTCCTATTGCTAAAGATTGTGTTTATCCAGCACTTGTTGGCTGCTCTACCCCTGTAGAAGCTGTTTTACCGCAGATATCCTCCAACATGTGGTAAGCCAGATCACCCATTTCCCCTTCAGTACAGCTTGGGTTCAGTTTAAGTTTATTTCTCTTTTTTTATTTACTGACAATTTTAGAGTATTTGGTGAACTCCTAATATTTTTTTGGGTGGAGATGTCTCAAGTAAAAATGTAACCAATTGCATGGTTTTTTTTTTCTCTGTGTTCAGGCCTCGTGGCTTTGGCCAACTTGTAAGAGCCAGGAACATTAAAACAGTTGGAGACCTGAGTGCCCTTACCCCTAGTGAAATCAAGTCACTTCCTATTCGTTCACCTAAGCTGTCCAATGTGAGGAAAGCACTTAAAACGTATCATGAACAGCAGGTAATGTGTTGCTTATTTAAATTAGTATATTCCACCTGATTATGGAAGATCCATTCTTAAACCTCACATTTAACTGTACAGAGAAAAGGGCGTTCTGATGACCTCAAGAGTTTTGACGAAATGGAGAAAATGACATCTGAGCCTGAAGAGATGGAGCTTCCTCAAAACCAAGATGAGGAGCAAACACCAGGAGAGGCTCAGGCTCAAGGTAATTTCCCCCCACCCCCAACAATCATTGGTGATTCATATTCATATCGATGACTTGCCTCATGATATCTTTTGGCAGATGACAAACCATCAGAAGTGGAAGTAGATTCAGGACTGATGGCTGAGGAGAACAAATCTAATGATTTGCTCTCAGATGTTGTAGCCCTTGGTGGACGCTTAACTTCAGAGGAACTTGGTCGCTGTTCACCCAACCAGTTGGGCCTGATGCACGAACATCTGAGCGGAATGATGAGAAGCATTGTGACCCATCTGCAGTCCCGCTTGCTGAGTAATCTTGATGATAGCTTGCCATGAGGACATTGAGACATTTTCCTGACACAAGAATTCACTTTTAACTTGAAGATTTAACAGTGGACTGCTCATCCCTAAAGTTTTAGCTTGAATTTTAGAGTAGATGTATTTCAAATTATGCTCTCTCAGAGAATAGAATTAAATGACCAAATGGCCATTTCCATTACTACGTAAGTGTCTATGTATTTTATGGAGTGATTTTTAAGACTGTAAAATTGTACTGAGATGCCAAGGAAACGTTTTTTTTTTTTTTTTTTTTTAAATAAAACTAGAGTATTAATAATTTCATTTGTATTCATGTAATATTTGGTGCATTTGTTTAGTTTTTTTATAGCCAATTACATATTGGCTTTTTTGCTGCCAAAGACGCTGACTTGGTGTTGTGGTGACATTTTGCAAGACATTTTATATTTTGGCCAGAGGCTAGAGACTACAGCCAGTAGAAGGAGCTAGTTCCGCATGTTTTCAACTCACCCATAGGGGGTGGGATCTCACTCACAGAATGTAAATGCGCATGGCCACTCGGCTCGGGCATTCATAACGGAGCAGTGCGGAGCAAAATTCATTTTTCAATTAATTCCTATGAAAGTTAAGCTTCCATGAAAACACCAGATTGGACACGCTATGAATGACTGCCGCGCTCAGCTCTTCGCTCTCGTGATGAATGAAACCTGACTCCTGCTGCGTTTGTGCCGCGACTTTCATTTGGCTCACTCACGTTATTGAAAAACGAGTTCAGTTTTTAATTGTAGCGTCTATTCTCTAACTGAACAAAATTTATTTTATTACTATGAAAATCTAAATGATGGTGGGGCGGTGCCGCAGTGAGCAAGTGATAACCAGTGCCCATGGCTTTGGGAGTGGCCTCGTTGGGCAGCGAAGCAAGTGCAGTTTGGGAGTTGTAGTCTTTCATCCACATGAGACAAATATGTTTTCTGTCTTTTCTCAGTCTAGAAGGTACCAAATTCAAAAATAATTTCACATTTCTACTACATAATTGACCCAGTTTAAATACACATTCATTTTCCCAGCGTGTGAAATGTTAATTTCAACAAATACTTATTAAAAATCACATTTATATTTTAACTAATGCAATGTGAAGAACAAATGATGAACATTGAAATAAAATAAATTGTATTTTTACTTAACATTAACAATGACCAATTTATTTTTTAGATAGGGTAGGCAATTTGAGAGGCTAGCAATGAAAGCATGGGATGAGTCTGCAAAGCGTCATGAAACGAGAGACTTAAATTATCTCATGTCTCAAAGCACAATGTTACAATAATAATGAACAACAACATACAGAGCTCTTATTGTGCTACCAGACTGCTGTTTCGTTTTGCCGTTGATATGCTTTTCTCTGGCAAGTGGAACACTAAGTACGAGTCATGGTTTGCATCTTGTAATTGCGGTTACGACATTGCATGAATGCAGCATAAACTTGTTTTATTGAATGCATCACAACAGCTTTCCATAGATGTATAATTTGTTAGGATAGTAAACTATTTGAAAATCTGGAATTGAGGGTGCAAATAAATCTAAATATAGAGAAAATATTTTTTTTATATATATTTACAGTGCTTTTTGGCATAAGAAAAATGTATAATTATTGCCACAAATGTACCCGTGTGACTTGACTGGAAATGTCAACCTTTTGATGTTGACTAATATAAAAAAATCTATAAAATCCATGACAAGAAACAGATTTACTGCAGAAGCGTGGTGTGCTTTATTGGCTACTGATTCAAGGTATACATCTTCCTCTAACCCCACACCTACAGAATCAAAGAAACAAAACACACATGCAAATAGTGGCCAGCCTTCAGCAAGGGAGGGAGGAGGCTCGTTTTTAAATCAATACATTTTCACATTAGAGGAATTGATGGTGTGTTCTCTACATTTTCAAGTTTTTTTTTTCATTTTCATGTGGCAACTTTAGTGCCTCTGTTCGGTTTTTATAAAACACTGAACTTTCAGTTTTCCTTTTCACATATAAAGTGAACCATGAGCCCATCTCTCTGTGCAAAAGTTTCATTATTAATACTTTCTGGATGGCCTTCTTTGAATGTAGTGATTGCAATATACAAAAACAAAGGGCTCCAGTTACTTAACTGTTAGAATAGAACAAAAATACAATTGTCTGTGGACTTAAATAGTTTGTCAGTTTCTCATGCCACAACCACAATAGACTTAGTGACATGGGCACAAACGAAATTTCATAACAATAATGAGGACAAACAGTAGCATAACTACTCAGACTAACATTAGTACACATAAAATGTTTGTTTCTGTCTTGGTGGATATCAAACTCCCCCATCCACAAGGAGTTTGAAAGGGCAGTAGTTGTATTTAGACGGCTTCCACATAGTTGGCAGGCAGCATACCGGTTTTTCCAGTACGCTGCACAGTGCCATACATCCAACCCTCATCAATGGACTGCACGTTCACAATGACGTCACCGTCCTTGAAGGACACCTCATCATTGTCAGTAGCAGCATAGTCATACATGGCACGGACAGTTTTCTGTTTAGGGAAAAACGGAGACTATCAAACGACCAGCTTCACTGTATGAAATATGCTGTTACTATTTAGACTTGGATATTAGAAAGTATCTGCATAGTTTATTAAAGTTGGGCATTGGTCTCTCAGTACTTACTCCAGTGGTTGAGGGATGTGAGGGGACAGAAGAAACAGTGGTCTGTTGTGTTGCCACAGAGGAGGATCTCTGCTGAACCTCAGTAGTCTTGGTCTGCGTGTATCCTAAATGAGATTTAAAGCAGATTTAATTGCATATACAGTATATCTCTTAATTTTGGTATTTTTCTTAACTCATTACAAGCAGCTACAAGCATCATCAGTATCATCGAGATGGTAGACCAGATTAACACTTACATTTTACGTCAAAGCTCCAGCAGTTGCTACAGAATATGCTGTTGCATATGGTTAACTAAACAGTTTGAGACGTGCATAATAGCACAAACTGCTGTGGAGGTTATGTGGTAATGGATTTTTGAAGATTTTTCAGGTTAAAAAATTTGAAGCAACTTAAGTTTTCAGTGGTTCCAATGAGTTTGCTCAGTTTAAAAAAAACTCTAATATAAAAATAATTTAAAAAAATACAAAAAATCCTGGATTTTTAAAATTAATAATCAATTTGTTCATTTATAATAATGCTTAATGTTGCGATGAAACTCCATATCCATCGGTTGCTGATTGGATATTGAGATGTTGACAATGCATTCAAATTTAATGAGCTTGCAGTCGATTGCGGAAAGATGGGGTTTAAAGGATTAGTTCACTTTAACATGAAAATGTCCATGATTTACTCACCCTCGAGATATCCTAGGTGTATATGACATTCTTCTTTCTGATGAACACAATTTACCATGAATAAATATCCAGATTTTTCCAAGCTTTATAATGGCAGTGAACGGGGTTCACGAATTTGAAGCTCAAAACATTGCATTCATCCATCATAAACGTACTCCACACGGCTCCGGGGGGGCTAATAAAGTCCTTCTGAAGTGAATCGATGCGTTTGTGTAAGAAAAGTATCCATATTTAAAATATCTAACTTCTGCCCGACCACCTTCCGTATTAAACTTACTTAAAAAGCATAACTGACGTAGGATGTATTTTACATTTACATTTATTCATTTAGCAGACGCTTTTATCCAAAGCGACTTACAAATGAGAGCAATAGAAGCAGCTAGAACAGTCAAGGGCAACAGTATGTAACAGTACGTAAGTGCTGTAACAAGTCTCAGTTAATCTAGTACAGAACACATAGGACAGAAGTTTTTTTTTTTTTTTTTTTTTTTTTTTTTTTTTTTTTATTAAATAGACAGACAGACAGACAGAAAATGAATAGAATGTTAAGTGCTAATCTTGATTGGTAAGGTACCGCTGGAAGAGATGTGTCTTTAGCCGTTTTTTGAAAATGGCTACAGACTCGGCTGCTCGAATTGAGATAGGCAGGTCATTCCACAGGGTGGGTGCGGTCCAGGAAAAGGTCCGGATGTATGATGTTGCACGTAGTGTAAAGGTTTTGAACGGTGAGAGGCGTTACACTTTCTTCGTAAGTTGAATATGGAAGGCAGTCTTGCGGAAGCTAACTTATAAAGTTTTAAATTTGGATCTTTTTTGGATATTTAAAACCCATCGATTCGCTTCAGAAGGCCTGGGGTCAAAAATAGGCTCCCCTATCGTTTATGAGGGATGGATGCACTTTTTTGAGCCCCGTTCAATCCCATTATAAAGCTTGGAAACATCAGGATATTTATTAATATAACTCTGATTGTGTTCATCAGAAAGAAGAAAGTCATACACCTAGGATGGCTCGAGGGTGAGTAAATCATGGAGTAATTTTCATTTTAATGTGAACTAATCCTTTAAGCAGACTAAATGCCTGGAGAAGTCCGGCATACACCAGAGAAGTCCAGAGAAGTTTTCACTGGAAGATCGAGTTATGACATTTTGATGAAACTTTCTCCGGGAAGCGTTGTCTCACAAATGACGGAAATTGAACATGCTTATAGAAAATAGATAGGGTGATTTTTATTAATCCAAATCTAAAGACAAAAGAAATGAAGCACTATAAACATGTACCGTGTAAAGTGGAGACACCAAAGCCATTGCTGTAGAGGGATGCATGGTGGTCCACGTTCTCAGACACCTCTGATTTCTCATCTCCCACCCCACTCATTGCGCTGGTGGAGCGGGAGTGCTCCTTGCTGCGGCGCTGGGCTTGGACTGAATAAAGGGACAAACATGTCAATGTTCCCTCCTCTTTGACAGACTGTCTTCAATCAAGGAAAGTGGCAGATAAATATACAACCACAGATTCACAGTGTAAGGAATAATGTACAGTTATTATAAAGTCTGACAGTCATCAAAAAAAAATATCTGAGAACAGAACATCAAGAGCCATGTAATAAGGTGTTTTTGGTGCAGTGACTCACCTGACATCATGTGAAGACTTCTGGACTGGATGTTGTCCTCGGCAGGGTCATAGTCAAAGACAGAGCCAGGGTTTGTGCGCCACACACGCAGGTCTTTGAGAAAACGTAAACCCAGTTTAGTGATTGTCTCTGTTTAAAACTCATTTGATGTATCATTTGTATATGATTCATTACATAAGCGTCATGCTTTTCTAGATTTATAGGAAGAGAAATCCGTTTATAAACTCAAGTGTGTTTAGCGTGTACAGGAAACAGTGTGTGCCAGCTGACCAGTGGTGGTCTCCTGATCGTGTTCCTCAGCACGTCTCCTTTCCATCTCCACCACACGTCTCTGGATGCCGCGGTAGTTGATGTCACTGAAGTCCTGTGTGTTCCTCTTCACACGCTCAGTTATGGGGTCAGAGATGGTGGGAGTGAAGCTGCCCTTACTCTTCTCAAAGTCCTGGTGGTATCTGACCTGACAGGACCAATAGACAGCAAAACATGAGGCAGGAGACACAAAGAACCTGTTATAGCAACAATACGTTTATAGTCGGAAGTTTGATCATCTTTTCTTCTCTATTGTGTAATCTCATAGTGAAATGGCTTCTCAAATGAGAAAAAAATGCCCTCACGCCAGTAAACACATCATAAGAGAAGAGAAAAAATGTCGCTGCAAGAAGGAGGGGAAGTTATTTTGATTTAAGATTACGAGGGCACAGGATTTTAAAAAATAATGTTGTTAGTGACAGAGCCAGTCTGCAGATTTTGGGCAGGTAAGTTGACAGATTTTGCTGAAAATTGTGTAGTGATGTTGTCTGGCTATCACCAGATCAAATTCAACTTAAGATTGAACATTGGTCTGGGGAGTCTGCTCTGTATTTTCTACTGCACAAGAGGCACAAATGAGCATAAATTAAATGACTCTGTACGCAATTGGATAGTTCTTCAACCAATCAGACCACAAGAGGCGTGATCAACGGGCAACGACCCATCGCTTCTCTATCTGTCATAGTGTTAAACCCGCCCGACAATAGCCCAGTCTGTGACTGACAAGCCAGTCTGTGATTGGTTCCCGTAAAAGTGTAACAGAAGCAGTAGAAATGAATGTACAGTTTTCCAGACTGAGTTGCAGGCTGGGTTTACCCAGTCTAGTAGTGATAGGTACGGTACAGACTCTGATATTTTAGCTTCATACTTTGATTCCATCCAGGTGGAAGATATCATACATGTTTGAAATGTTTAAACTGATTTTAGAACTCTTTTATATTGTTGCCAAGCAATGCGCATGTTTCTATTTGAGTTTGTTTTAAGAATGACTTGAAAGTCCAGTTGTGTGCGAGTGTGTGATCCTCAGTTGTTTAGTGTATGATGCCATACATAGCCACTGTTAAGATTGGGACTTAGTCTGACAAATAGCAATTTGTAAGTTTTTTCAACTCTGTTCTTAGCATAGCATCTACTGACTGTAGATAATATAACTTACACTTCAACTTAACTTACACTAATCCTCAACCTTGTAACGTTAAACTCCCAGTTTTGAATGCGACCTTCATATAATATTGAAAAATCAGTACATTGGAATACGTTGATAAAGGTCAAGTAAATGTTCTCTTACTCCAGAGATGATACGCTGGGTTTCTTTAACACGTCTCATCTCAGGGGTGTCCAGCACAAAGGCGGCCTTGCCCTGCACCTGCTTACGGAAGCTGTCAGAGTACAGAACCTGGGCAAAAGACAACACCGCAAATACATAGATTAGAACCCTGGATTACGATTTTGTATCAAGACCCTGTGGAAGACACACCAGGGGATCAGGACATTAGACACAGAAAGGACATGAATGTGACATCCATCAGCACAACCCTGGGTGTTATTGTGAATTCAGACAGATGAATTAGAAGGATCTTCAGAGGGCTGGATTAAAAGTAGATGGGTCCCGAGATGAAGCTTTGTAGTGATGATGATCAGTTAAAGAATTAAATTCAGCATATCATGGAAGAATAAAGTTAATATTATTAGCCTCCTATGTGAAATGAGGGTATTAGAGCAGTTACTTTACACGCGGAAAACACACACACTCATGTCCTGTGGCTGTGAGTACCGAGCTAATCTGCACTTGGTTCCGTTTGACCCGCTCCATCTCTGGAGTGAACACCACAGGCGTTCCCTTGGCAGAGAGGTCCTTATACAAAACCTAGAGTAGAAAAGAAGAGCGCCCGCAGAGGCCAGTCAGACACAAAACACCATGAAAGACGCAAGAGTCTCTGGAGAAGCACAGTCACATCAAACGTCACACACAACACACAATGAGCTTATATCCCAGATTTAAAAAGAAGAAACTGGTTGGGGAGGGAAAACAACAAATTTGGGATATCTGGTGTTGGTTTCGTTTTGGATTAGGAAGTTGCATGTTGAATAATCCCATACGTTTGAACTCACAGCAAAGGGGACCTAACTATGCTGGAATATGATGTGGTGAATTACATTAGATGAAAATGAGGTTTAAGCATTACATTTCATACGCTTCATATTGATGGCATTGTAAGAGTGGAAAATTAAGAAGTATACTGAAAGCGTTAATGGGGAACTGAGCCACTCATGTAAACCCTGTGGAGCTTCCACTACCGAGCTGATGTGCTTCTGATTCTCTCTGACCCGCTTCATCTCGGGGAGGTCCGATATGGCCGTGCCTTGACCCAGGGAATCCTTGTATTTTATCTACCCAAGAATTAATTACCACATATCAAATAACAACACAAACACGAACCAAACAACAACAGAACGAACATCCACAAAGATGACATATACAACATTATTAGCTCTGTCCAGACCCTAGCTTCCTCGCTGCCTACGCAGGCGTCTGCCTTCTAAAATTGCATTAAAAGTGCCCATAAGAGGCATACTTGTAAATCACTACATAGGCAGCAGTTTTATATACTACACAAACAGCATTTAGCATCAGAGACTCGACCCACTAAGTATTTCTCAAGCATAAAGATACATGAAGTTGCCAACTTTTCACAACAGCCTTTGGGTCAGGAGTGTGCCTATGATGCCTTCAAATGCTCCCTTGGTAGGCAGCTTACTAGGTTTTGGAGCAAAGCAATTGTGTTGGTAAAGTTGATCAACAATACAAAGATATTACCTACATGGTTTTGTATAGAAACATTTTTTTTTTAAAAGGGAAAAAAGGTATTTTTATGGTCTGGTACACAATTATTACATGGAAGAATCAGTTGCTAATTATTAGCCTGCATCTAAATAAATACTAAGTATTACTGAAAAAAGGGAATACAGGATTTTGTCACATGAGCTACACGAGAGTTACAACTATTGTTATGAATAATGGATTTGATGCTTGGGGTCACTAAAGGGACTAGTATAAACAGATGGAGGCTAAAGGGTTTTTTAGATGATGGAGAGATGAGGAACAGGGGATGTTTTTTGGGTGGGATAGAGGGTCACACCGCAGTGTACCGTGCTAATATTTTGCTGATTTCGTTTGACTCTCTCCATCTCTGGCGTTTCTGAAATAGAAGTTCCTCCTCCCAAATCTTCCTTGTATTGGATCTTTAAACATGTAGAGGCAATGGGGCAAAAATAAACAAAGACAAAGACAAAAAAATGGTAACAATTAAACATACAAAATGCATGAAAACAAAAGTGTGTAAAATATCAGAAAAAGAACATGGATCTCTCGCAAGAAAACAAAGTGGTAGGGCAAATAATTTGGTCATATGCTGCGAGGTATGAACACTACCGTTCAAAAGTTTGGGGTCAGTGAGATTTAAAAAAAAGAAATTAATACTTTCATTCAGCAAGAATGCATAAAGTTGATCAAAGTAAAAAATTAAGTATAATTTATAATGCAACAAATTATTTATCAAAGAATCATGAAAAAAGTGTATCATGGTTTCCACTAAATATTAAGCAGCACAACTGTTTTTAACATTGATTATAATCAGAAATGTTTCTTTAGCCTCAAATCATTATATTAGAATAATTTCTGGAGGATCATGTGACACTGAAGACTGGAGTGATGATGCTGAAAATTCAGCTTTGCATCACAGCAATAAATTACATTTAAAAAATATATTCAGAGTTCTTTTAAATTGTAATAATATTTCAGAACATTTCTGTTTTTTCTCTGTATTTTTGATCAAATAAACCAATCCTGAGTGAGCATAAGATCTTACAGACTTTTTGTATAGAAAAAAAAGGGAAAAAAGGTATTTTTATGGTCTGGTACACAATTATTACATGGAAGAATCAGTTGCTAATTATTAGCCTGCATCTAAATAAATACTAAGTATTACTGAAAAAAGGGAATACAGGATTTTGTCACATGAGCTACACGAGAGTTACAACTATTGTTATGAATAATGGATTTGATGCTTGGGGTCACTAAAGGGACTAGTATAAACAGATGGAGGCTAAAGGGTTTTTTAGATGATGGAGAGATGAGGAACAGGGGATGTTTTTTGGGTGGGATAGAGGGTCACACCGCAGTGTACCGTGCTAATATTTTGCTGATTTCGTTTAACTCTCTCCATCTCTGGCGTTTCTGAAATAGAAGTTCCTCCTCCCAAATCTTCCTTGTATTGGATCTTTAAACATTTGGAGGCAATGGGGCAAAAATAAAAAAAGACAAAAAAAATGGTTACAATGAAACATACAAAATGCATGAAAACAAAAGTGTACAAAAATGGAAAATATCCGAAAAACAACATGGAACTCTCGCAAGAAAACAAAGTGGTAGGGTAAATAATTTGGTCATATAGTGCGAGGTATGAACACTACCGTTCAAAAGTTTGGGGTGAGTGAGATTTTTAATTTAAATTAATACTTTCATTCAGCAAGAATGCATAAAGTTGATCAAAGTAAGATAAGAAGTATAATTTATAATGCTACAAATTATTTCTATTTTAAATAAATGCATCAAAGAATCATGAAAAAGGTGCTTCATGGTTTCCACTAAATATTAAGCAGCACAACTGTTTTTAACATTGATAATAATCAAAATAGTTTCTTGAGCAGCAAATCAGCATATTAGAAGGATTTCTGGAGGATCATGACACTGAAGACTGGAGTGATGACTGGAGTAATGTTAAATTTTAATAATATTTCAGAACATTTCTGTTTTCACTCTATTTTTGATCATAAGATCTTATAGACTCCCAACAATTTTGAATGGTAAAGTATGGAGAAAAACATATATACATAAAATAATGAAGGGGAGCTTATTTAGAGATGTTTATCCTTACCAATAATCGAAAGGGGTGAAATGAGACTTGATGAAGAATGATAAAGATGAAGGATGAGAGTATACAGTAAAATGGTTAAAGCAAGGAGTCTTCCTCAAAGAGAAAAACACTACCGAGCTGATGTTCTTCTGAGTGTCCCGCACACGCTTCACCTCAGGAAGGTCAGGTATAGAAATGCCTTGACTTAGTGAATCCCTGTATTTAATCTAATACACATTTCAGGTCCATTAGGAGCATGGAATAGTTGACAGGATCAAAAAAGTGATAAAGTCAGAGAATTGACACATTTATGCAGAAAAGGGAAGAAAAGGTAAAAAAGAGAGGAGAGGTTGAGTGTTTTAACAATGCAACACTAGTCAAGTCTTGGGACCACTTTCTGATGAAGATGGATAAATAAATGGACATGTTAGGTGGTGGCTATTTATACTTCATATTATATGGTCTATATTAAAATGAATGTTTGTGTTGACATTAAGCTTTTTAGAATGCTGACAGAATATTTTTGATTAAAATTGTAATTAAAGGAGGCATTATGTTGTTTTTTTAGGGTAAGCAGGGTGAATGGCTGGGTCACAACACAGAGTACCGTGCTAATAGCCTCCTGATTGCGTTTAACCCTCTCCATCTCTGGGGTTTCAGCTATCGCTGTTCCTTGCCCAAGCTCCTCCTTGTACTGGATCTTTAGAATTGTATAAGCATAATAACATTTGGTTTTAATCTCTTAGGATAAGTCGTTTTCATTTGTTTTGTCTGGGGACGCTTCAGAATGTGCCCTAGCAACATAAAAACAGACTAAACATTTGAGAAGAGATGAACAAACAAAGAAACTAAAACATTTCAAACACACAAAACAGATACAAACCAAAGAGGTAAAATATATTAGGCTTGTAAAATGGTTAGAGCTACTGTTTAGGATGAAGAAAGGTCAACAGCATCAAATTTGATGATTACTGTTAGTGGCTTTGCTAGTTTATGACTATAAGTATTAGACTAAGTTCTGTTTAGGATATCTATATTTATATTATATAAAAAGAGCTGGATGTCAAGAAATGTTAACTTGTGGTTGTAGTACAGAAAAAAAGGAAAAGGTGGTGTAAAGCAAGAAATGAGAACAGAAAAAAGAGCAAAAAAAAAAAAAAAAAAAGATTTGTGGTTAGAATGTTGAAAAAACATATACTCATTAGGCAGTAGGTACCGAGCTGAAATTCTTTGTATTTTCTTTAACACGAAGCATTTCAGGAGTGTCCTTTACTGCTGAAACTTTGCCCTTACTGTTTTTAAGGTCAATCTGGTACTGAAGCTAAAAAGAAAAGAGCACAAAGGCAGTCAAAAATGACACAAAAATGCAACAAGAGAAAACAGTGCAACCAAAAATGTTCCAAAATCAAGAGAATTGTGTATTATTAAAATGGACAACTAACAAATCTACAAGCCTACTCTTGTCTCTCTTCCTTATTTTCATAGACAAACACATGAAATACAGGGACCAAAGACAACAAAGGATTCAAAAACCACATTTAGGCTAAGATGAATAAAACAGGAACATAATATGGACTGGCTCATAGCCCGTGGAGAAACACTTACGGTGCTGAAGTTCTTCTGGTTCTCGCGCACTCTTTGCATCTCAGGAGTGTCCAACACAGGCACATAGTGTGACATGGTCTTCTCAGCCTCCTCCTTGTACTTTTTCTATTAGGTTAAATACAAAGTTGAATCATAAAACAGTGGCTCTGAATAGCAGATTAGACTTACAGCTCCTAAACAGATCCTAAAACTCTTAAAATGTCTGAAAAAAAGTAAATTTTTCATAAAATAGTCAAAAGTGGTGATTCACTTTCAGAAACTGATCATAAATCAACCTCAGGGGGTCAAGTTGAAAATTATATGAACCATTTTTCTTTCTATTCATTGTTATATGGAATTTTGCAACCCTTTTACCAAAATGTACTAATCTTAATATAGTGTAAACATAGGTAATTTTCTACCAATACACGACTAGCAAACCTCATACCTGACTAACAAGGTTCCTGATCTGCTGAGCATGGAGGATGTCAGGGGTGTCAATGACTGTGGTATATGTGGCTCTGTCATGCTCAGCATTCTGCTTGTACTTGGACTGGAAAACAAATGAACCAGAAATCAATGTATTGTTGAAATGTTGGTGCTAATTTTTGAGGGAATCACCTCTGAAATACTGAATTGAAGGGTTGGAGATCATCTGTGTACCTGACTGAGGATATCTGTGGCATTCTTTGCCCTCAAGAAGTCTGGAGTGTCAGTGGCCAAAGCCAACATGCCTTTTCCCTTGATATCTTGCTCCAATCCTTTCTTGTACTCTCTCTGCAGGAATTGGGCAGAAATTAGATCATGTTCATATGTTTATCAGTGATCTTAACATTCACACCAGAAACATTCATGTGGGGTACAAACACAATAAAAATCAGCATACAAACTAAAGAAGAAGAAGAAGAAAAATTAGATGATATAAACGTCAAAGCTGTGAAAGAAAACGAAGAAAAATAAGGGAGACCATTTAGAATTGAAAGACAAAGTGACATTTAGTGGAAGTTTCATAGAGAAAGTCCATTAGCTTGATTAGTTTTCTCATTAGCAAGAGGGAAAATGACCAGTTTCTGCCTGATTAGTGTGATGAGGAGGAAGTGGCGTTGTGGGAGAGGACTACAGGTAAGATAAGTCGGTTTGAGCTTTAGCCATCCTACCTCACACAGGATATGAGTAGCATTCTTTGCTCTCAGTAACTCAGGAGTTTCCTCCAGCACTGTAAGCCCTTTACCCTTCACCCCTTCCTCTAGATCCCTCCTGTACTCTTTCTACAAGGCGGAGAAGAACAGAAATACTGCAGACACATAGCACACACAGACACAGACAGAGTACTGCGCCCACTGATATTTCAACATCATCAAACATTTGCTCTGGGTTTGAGATAATGCTTCACACACAGACTATAATTAAGGTGCATGATGTCCATACACAACAAGTAATTGAACATAATCGACTTAGAGCAAATGCATTGCTGAGTTTGAAAAGCAACCTGATAAAGACAAATACAAAATACAAATCACAAATGTCACAGGCAAGAATATTGACAAAAACAGTGAGACTCTTTAACATGTACATTCTTTTTGAGGCATTCATATCATTTTAAAGCCAAACCAAGATCTAATGAAGTTACAATAAAATGATGATAATAATAATAATAATAATAATAATAATAAATAATTAAATATTATTTCATGTGCATGCTGAATATTCATGGTAATCAAAGTATATATATATATATATATATATATATATATATATATATATATATATATATATATATATATATATATATATATATATATATATATATAGTAAATAATTTAATAAATAAATAAATAAATGATGATCCAGTATATTCAAGATCTAAATGAGGTTAAAATGAAATCAAATCAAATGTCAATTCATGTGCATGCACAGGGTAATTAATGTACAGTGGACTCAAAACCAAGAGATTTGACCATAAAAAAATGAAAACATTAATAACAGGGTTCCCACATCTTTTGATCAATGAATTTCAATGAGATTTCCAGTCAAACATGAAAAATTTAAATATCAATAAAAATAATTTGAAAGAGATTGCATAATGATATATTGTGAGCATAGCATGGTGGCTATAAAAAATGAAAAAACTTTTTAGGATTGTAATAATTTTCATAACTTTGCCTGGCCAGGAATCACAATTTCTGGAAACCTGGAAATCCAGGTTTTTCATGACTGTTGGAACCTTGTTAAAACGAGCAACAACAGAAAACACACACACACAGATGTTGGAAGGGGAAGGGAATTACTGAGAGTGTATTACAGCGGAAGGATGGTTCATGCATACTAACCATACCCTACTTGGGTGTAACTGGAAACTTCAAAGACACTCATGTAAGGATTATAATGTGTATGTGGTCTTAGTATTATTACCAGGATGGAAGGAAGAGAATATAAGGGCTTCATGTTACCTCGCTAATAATTTTCGTGGCGTGTCTGACATGCATCATGGCAGGGGTGACCTCCAACCCAGAGAGGTTCTTTCCTTTCATTGTCATCTCAAAGTCCTTCTTATACTCTTTCTATCCGCCACAAATATAGAAGAGTGGGAGATACATGAAGCTTCAGGCATACGGGTTTAGTACACCAGGGTCACACTGGTTCCTCAGTCGAAGAGTGTGACACAGTTCATATAATGTTTTGAGTATCTTGATGTTCATTTAAAACGTTTTCTCCCATCAGCGTGTTGTACAGGACACTATCAAAACAGCCATAACTATAAGCACCTAACACATACATACCTACCATAAATCCATGGGTCCTAGTTGGAAATTGTGGTGTCCCAATAACTTACCGGCATCACAACAGTTGTATCCACATAAAAACACACTGTTTGAATTTGACTTTGTAACCCAGTGTGAATGACTGAGAAATACTAAGTATACTTGAGCAATATACGCTACCATTGCATTGAATGCATTGAATACACTGAGCTTTGGCAGCAGTATTTACCTGACTCTGCATATGCTGAGCCTCCTTAGCAGTCACATAAGTAGGAGTCTCAAAGTCCAGCATGGCTTTGCCTCTTTCTTTCTCATATTTCTCCTTATACTTCACCTGTAGTCAGACAAAAGCCCAAAGGTGAATGACATACAAATAGAAAAAAGCTGAACGGATTCATTTAATGGTTTCCTGAATAATGCTTGTCAAGCAAAGACACAGCCTT
The DNA here is from genome assembly GCA_023566225.1 of Romanogobio albipinnatus. NCBI lineage: Eukaryota > Metazoa > Chordata > Actinopteri > Cypriniformes > Gobionidae > Romanogobio > Romanogobio albipinnatus. The sequence continues at coordinate 30,067,799 of CM042243.1, read as the reverse complement.
TTTGCAAACTGAATCTTTTTGTAGAGTGTAGGCTATAGTTTTATATATATATATATATATATATACACTGAAGGTCGATTAATCTGCCATATTATGTTCCGAAGCACTGAGACTCCTGAAAGAGAGTTTAATATAGGCCCAACAGTGTGGAAAATTCATTAAAAATAAAATGGATGTTTATGTTTTTTTTCTCAATATAAAATGTCTCAGACGTTAATCGCGGAGTGACTCACTTTTACAACTTTGTTTTTGCATAACATACAGACAAGTCCTTGTAAAGCAGTTTTACAGCACAAACTAACCAAACATATAAAATGTAAATGATAAATAAATCTAGTTTAGCTGCATAAGACTGACAAGTTAGCTGAAATTAAATAAACAGGTCCAACATGTGAAGAATCACACACAGAGAAGCAAGTGACGCCAGCTGCAGAAAGCTTCAGAACTGTATGTGACTTACGTGACTTTGCAGCTCTGATGCCTCTTTGTGGTGAAGCTGCTCAGGTGTGTCGGATATCATAAGGTAGTGACCCCTACTCTCCTCAAACTTCTTCTTGTACTGGTACTAAAGAGGAACGCCCAATAAAGCAGCTCAATAAAACAAAATGGAAATCCAGCGTTTCATCTCTCCCACATCGAAAAGGCCAAAATTGACCAAAAATGAAAAAGAAAGTGGGGACCAAGAAAAGAAGAAAAGAAGAAGAAAAGACTGATGGCTGTCATGTGCACATAACATGAAGAAGGCTGAATAATGACACTGAGAATGGAATGAACAAGATGGCTAAAACTTCAACGAATCTAATCATACTAATATTGTAATATTATATGAAATATTCTAATATCACCCATTAGAGATTTCAAACTACATCCACCAAACTCTACACAGAATTTCAGACTGTGTTATATCTTTACAAATCAATCATAAACTATATTGCCAAACGTTTTGGGATGCCTGCCTTTAGATGTACATTAACTTTCTCATTCTTAACATCCCCTTCTTAATTCGTAGGGTTTAATAAGGAGTTGGCCCACCCTTTGCAGCTATAATAGCTTCAACTCTTCTGGGAAGGCTTTCCACAAGGTTTAGGAGTGTATTTATGGGAATTTTTGACCATTATCTAGAAGCGCATTTGTGAGGTTGATGTAAAACAAGAAGGCCTGGCTTGCAGACTCTGCTCTAATTCATCCCAAAGGTGTTCTATGGTTGAAGTCAGGCCAATCAAATTCCTCCACACCATATCGCTCATCCATGTCTTTATGGACCTTGCTTTGTGCACTGGTGCACTAAACTGTTCCCACAAAATTGGGAGCATGAAATTGTCCAAAATATCTTGGTATGCTGAAGCATTAAGAGTTCCTTTCACAAGAACTAAGGGGCCCAGCCCAACCCCTGAAAAACAACCCAACACTATAATCCCCCCTCCACTAAACTTTACACTTAGCACAATGAAGTCAAGCAAGTATGGCCAGTGCAGTGGCGGCATGCTTTACACCATTGCATCCGATGCTTTGCATTGCACTTGGTGATGTAAGGCTTGGATGCAGCTGCTAAGCCATGGACACCCATTCTCTGAAGCTCTCTATGCACTGTTCTTGAGATAATCTGAAAGCAGTTTGGAGGCACGCAAAGTTTGGAGGTCTGTAGCTATTGACTCTGCATAAAGTTGGCGACTTCTGCGCACTGTGCGCCTCAGCATGCGCTGACCCCGCTCTGTGATTTTACGTGGCCCGCCACTTTGTGGCCGAGTTTCTGTTCCCAATTGCTTCCACTTTGTTATAAGACCACTAACAGTTGACCGTAGAATATTTAGTAGTGAGGAAATTTCACAAATGGACTTTGCACAGGAGGCAACCCATCACGGTACCACGCTTGAATTCACTGAGCTCCTGAGGGCGACCCATTCTTTCACAAATGTTTGTAGAAGCAGTCTGCATGCCTAGTTGCTTGATTTTATACACATGTGGCCATGGAAGTGATTGGAACACCTGAATTCAATGATTTGGAGGGGTGTCTCAATACTTTTGGCAATAAAATTGTCTTTTCATAACAATAACCTAAATGTTTAGATGAAGCTGTGTCAAGCCAACTTCTAGTTTATATGCACACATTCCAATGAAAATTAAAAAGGAATGATAAAAATGAATAAAAAGGCATCCAGGGAAGTTTAAATATGATTTAAAATATGTATCATGAATTGTTATCAAAGAAAAAAAAATGAAAAAATGAGTTGTTAGAGTGCTTTTAGAATAGCACTAGGCATGTTAATAAAAAAAAGAACAAAAGAAAAATAGAATTGCAGTCAGGTCAAGTGAGAGCAAAAATGAAACTAGTAGTAGTATGTTTAAAATCGGATGGTGAGGGTCACTACCAAATGATAGCCTGGAATGAGTAAATAGTTTAAATGAGAGGTTCATCTAAGGATGATAGATGGCTCTTGCGATATTACATGAAGATGTGATAATTCACTGTTATAGTGTTTGATGAGAGGGAAATGAAGCCATCTATAAAGCTCTTACATCACTGGACAGCTTGCTAGTGCTCAGGTTGTGCTGCATTGACAAAGACTCAGCCATGTCAGTAACAGGTTTGTGAATCTTCTTCAGGTCACCTTTGTACTTCACCTGTATGAAATATCCAGACAAAAACACACAATGATAAGAAACACTTCTCAATGTTATATGTGACTGGTAAAATACTGTTCATAAAATGTGTTTTTGAGAGTTTAAAGCACCTCGCTTGCAAGGTTACTAGCATCCTTCAGAGTCTGATAAATCTTGCTGTTCTTCAAGTCATACTGTGGTCTCTTTCCTTTCATCTCCTTGTCAAACTTCTCCTTGTACTTCACCTTTTGAGAGAGGACAGTGACATTGTTAGTTGCTGTTAGTGATGTATGTTCTCTGTCGTATCAGCCAAAATACTTGCAAAAGCACAGAGACATGAATTTCAACTGAATCGTTTCATGCAATCATCAGTGAAAAGGGAAACTGAGAAGAATCTCGTTACAACAGGGTTTAAGTTGGGTCTAATACAGTACAAGTTCACATTGTACTAGCCTCAAATGGGATGACCAACACAAAGTTCAGAGCATTCAAAAGCATCCAACATATACTGTTTGTGTGCACATAAAGCTGAAGTGTGTGATTTCTGTGCCACTAGCATCACTGAACCAACAGAGTGCAACAATGCTGAGACTGATTTAAAAATATATATATTTCTTTACAGTTTCATGGGTAATGTTTAACAGAAATTCCAGTTAAACATGATCATTTAAAAAATAATTTGGAAAAATGTGGGCTGATGGCTTCAACAAAAGCACATAATTGGTTAACCTTGTTGCGTACAGTAGGTTTGTTTTTAAAGGTTTTAAAAGTTATCATTAAAAATCAATTCCCTTATGGAGAAAATTAAATAGATTTTTACTTCCAGAGCTCGACTCGCACTTTATTGCTAAAGAAGTGACAGTGGTCAAACAAAAGGTTTCCTAACATTTCATCTGTTTGCCATTGGTCAAACAAACAGAAAAACCTCCCCCAAACTCACAACTCATTGGTTAGATCAATGTTAATGTATCTGTCAATGTCTTGATAGTGCCAAATTTTTTTTGTACTTGTCCTTAACAGGTTAGTTCGCCCAAAAATATAACACAAATGAAGATATTTTCTATGAATTGTTTTTTAAGCATCACATTTTTGGAGGAATGGAGGTTCAAAAGAGGGACAGAAATCCCTGAGATTCCATTAAAATATCTTCATTTGTGTTTCATAGATAAAAGTCTTATGGATTTTGAAAAAAATGTGTAAATTATGACAGAATTTAGATTTTTGGGTGAACTAAGCCTACTTAATGAAAAATGACACACTTCAGCTTTAACTGGAGGAGAAGTGGTAAAGATGTTGAATCTTTTCCCTACGATTCTGAGAAAGAAAAAAAAGCTCCAGATCTGTGGAGGAATCAAATATATGACATCAAGCAAAGAGAGTCACATGAGGAGTTTGTAGACCAAATAATTGCTATTAATACTGTGCAAAATAAAGTCAATCATCAAGTGTGTTTTTGGTGTCTAAAAGGTAGCGGTGAAATCAATTAGTATTTATTTAATTCAGTACATCATATAACTGATGAATAATAGTGTTGCTTATTGAATCTGCACACTCCTCGATACAACAGCATGTCAAAGAATGCAACAGAAAAGTGGACACCACTTTTGACGATTTGAACAAGAGATACAGGTCATTCATACGTCCAAAAACAATTTGCATGCCAGAAAAATAGTCTGAAATGGGTGACAAAAATGACAAAAAAAACTGGGATAGAGTGCTGGTCTATAAGCCTATGCCTGGCAACAAGGCAAAAGCTTGCATGACAAACACAAAAAAAAGACAAAACCAGCAACAAAAAAGCCAAATGGGTTGGAATGTAAAATTGAGTGGGCAAAAACAGTGAAAACCAACAAGAATATTTCAATTTCTGCAGTACCCAAAAATCTTCATCAAATCTTATCAAATTGAGTGCCACTGGAGTACAACAACTCGGTCAGTCCAAGGGAAAAAGAACAGACACTAGACAGACATAGAAGTGCAAATGCTGCCCCCAGGGGCCAGGGACCCTTCTTACATCACTAGTCAGGGCACTCATTTTCTTAATGTGCCGCATCTGAGGAGTGTCAATGGAGGCAGCACCATGGAGGGATGGCTTTTCCTCCACCTACAAAGCGCAGTGAAATGGCAGGGTAACATCAATGAGATGGGACAGAACAGAGAAAATTAATTAATGAATAAACAGATGGATGGATTACAGAGAAAGAAAAAGAGTCAGATGGATAGACATGAATAAAAACAGGGTAGATAGGAAAGCAGATGGGATGGAACCGATTACAAGAGACACTCAGGGCTCACATAGACAATGGCGGTATTAATGCTGATGAGCATGAGAAGCACTGATGAGGCGTTCTACCACTACACTACAGTGAATCTACCACTATAGTTATCTTTGAGTACTACTGCATAATGATGACATGCCGCTGCCATGGTGGTGAAGGTGTCAGGAAACCAGTGTCAAATACATATCCAGTGGCTTCAAATTAAACCTGTGTTCCTTGCGGATGAATACAATGAAAGTCTATGGATCACCTGATGTCTGGTGTGGAGTTGCTAATGGTATTACCTGACTGGTCAGTTTGGACACCTCAGTGGCCAAGGCGATATCAGGACGGCCGAGCAGCGTTCCACCACGGCTGGCCTCCTGACGAGCTTTATCACGGTATCCGATCTACAAGAACAATTTTTGCAACCTTTACTATAATAATACATGTTTTTTTGTCAAGACTTCACTACAGAGGTTTGAATACTACATTGTGTGGTTTAATCCAAGTCTTCTGATAAGACATGCTTGCTTTATATGATAAACAGGTTTAATTTATGCTTTCATTCACATATAAACATTTATCAACATACATACATGGAGCACATCAAATATGGTAAACACGGAAGCGCAAATGTGATGCTTAATGTGCGAGAACCAATAAGGTTTACTCTCTGGCCTCAAGCAAACATGGTTGAGCTGCCGTTGACCATATTTGAATGAAAGTCTTGTGGGTTTGGAACGCAATAAGGGTGAGTAATTGATACTTTTTTGGGTGAACTGCCCCTTTAAAGTGACCCTCACCTCACTGACGAGTTTAGCAGCTTGAGTGGCTTTCCTGATGTCTGGGCGGTCAGCAACCGAGGTGTATGTCAACTTGGCTTTAGCTTCCTGCTTATAGGCGATCTAAACAAGGAGAGACGTGAGATTTAAAATGATCTCTGTCTGAGACTATTATTTGAAGCAGATACATGTTAGTTCCTTACATTGCTTTGGTTTTTGGCCACTTCCATGGCATGTTGCACTTCAGGTGGAGCAATCATTTGGTTGTAATTAGACTTGCCTTTCTCCTTCTCAAACTTTTGCTTGTACAATTTCTGTGGAAAGATCACGTAAGATGATTATGATTGGTGATCACAATACAGTATAATCCCTACAATTGAGGTTTCTTATAATAGAAAATTGAGTATTTCAACTTACAGCACTTGTGATTTTGCCCATCTCTTTGCTGTGGACAGTGTCACGAGTTTCAGCAAGTGTAGTGAAGCCACCCGACTGGTGATCCTTTTTGCTGGCCTCCTTGTATTTGCTCTGCAGAAAATGTTTGTAAAACATGAATTTATAAATTTATGAATTTATAAATAAAACAGGAACAAATGGTTTACAAAGCCTTATATTGATTATAATAACATATATTGCTGCCATACCTCAGACACAAGATTGGCCACTGATTTAGCATGAAGGATTTGAGGTGTGTCATGGACAGCCACGTAATGGCCCTTGGCCTTCTCATACTTCTCCCTGTATTTCACCTAAAGCACCGTGACAATTTCCGTTAGTTTAACTAGTTGTATATGTTGATTTTCAAATGTCCCATATGGAAAATGGCACTCACATCACTAGAGAGCTCAGAGTTCTTCTTAGCCAAAAGAGTGCATTTATCATCAGTGATAGACATTACGCAGCCCTTCAGCATTTCCTTATCATACTTGTACTCAACCTGTGAATTACAAAAGAAATCAGATCATTAATCTGTTATTATTCTCTATAAAACTGAAACCGTGATTGAAAATGGAGCAGTACGAACATCACTCTGCTGGAAGCTGTTCTTAGCGGCATGGATGAAATCAGGTCTGTCCACAGTCCAGATCCACTTGTTCTTGGTGGCCTGGTACTTCTTCCTGTAGTCGAGCTACAAGGAGGACAAACACAAATAATGAGACGCTGACTTGTGATTCAACTTCCCTGATGCACAGTGCAGATCACTGCATACTCACATTGCTTATGTTCTGGTAGGCCTCCTTGGCGGCACGGATGTCGTGAGCGTCAGGTGCAATGTTGATGTGAGCCTTGTTTCTTTCATACACTTCCTTGTATTTAAGCTGAAAAAAAAAATCAAAGTTTGAAATGAAATATAATGAAATATACTGTCTTGAATTTGGTTACTTTTTGCAAATGTAAAGAAGGGTAAACCTACATTGCTGGTGATCTCCTTAACCTTCTTCATGTGCTGGCTCGAGGGAGTGTCATGTCCAAGTGTGTAACCTCTCGCTTTGGTCTTGTTGTATTCCATCCTATAGATGATCTAAAGAAGTGAACAGAGATGCCAAAATATAATTAATTTCCATACAATGACTGGATTATTAACTGAACATTAGGAATGTCTACTGTATGTATGTACAAATGCTTTTCAGATGGGAATGATACTTTTGCAGATGGAAATTATACTCACATCGCTGATCTGCTTGCTGCGCTTGGCCACTTGGTAATCAGGGGTTTCCAGCACTGAGGTGTATTTCGACTTGGCACGTTCATACTGCTCTTTGTACTTCCACTACATGAAGTAATGGACAAGAAATGATAATCAGAGACAGCACATTTCCATTCAAATAAAGCATATCTTATAAATAAAGCTATTAAGAAGTTAAGGGCTACATCACATTAATGGAATTTTTACAGTAATATATTTACTGTTATAAGGATCATTAAGTAAGATACTGTGACATTTAAATTGTATAAAAACTTAATATCATGCATTAAAAGGGAAAGTTTATTCATGACATACTTCAGTGAAACTACATTTAAGTTGTATAACAACTGTCAATATTGTACATTAAAAGGGAAGGGTTTAATCAATCTATCCAGTGGAGAGCATGCAAATAAAGACTTATATTTTCAGCAGTCCATAAAGATGCACACATACAAACATACATACAATATAAAACATGCAATGTGCAGTCAAACATAATGGAAATGGAGGTGGAAAGCAGCTTCAGGCAACAGCATACAGAAAGACACTGACAAGTTACAACTGGTTACTGCTACTGTATAAAGTCTTCAACTCTACGCCCATACTCTTTTGAACATGGCATTTCGTCTCTGAATGTATTTTTTCTAGTGCTGGGGAAAAAATCATTGTGATTAATCGCATCCAAAATAAAAGTTTGTGTTTACATAATATATGTGTGTGTACTGTGTACACACACATATGACATGCATAATTACATGCAAATTACATGCATGTATATATTTAAGAAACATTTTATTTTTTATTTAAAACATTTTTATATGTAGGATAAATTATATATACTGTATATACATGCAAATATTTCTTAAATACATACATACATGTGTGTGTATTTATATATACATAATAATTATACACAGTACACACACATATATACACAAACTTTGATTTTGGATGTGATTAATCATGATACATTTTTCCCCAGCACTATTTTTTCCCCCTTTATTAGTGTTTCTGTTTATAAAACAAATTTTCACATTAAACTAACATTTTGAGCTAAATGTATTTTATTAATTAAAGCAAAGCTATGAATTTATTTAAACTAAACAATGCATCACTGATTCTTTGTTCACTGCAAAATAATAACCTGGTTTAAAGAAAGTAGGGGAGATTGGGCTAGTTGTTAGTATTTTCCGGGGTAAAACATGTGACAACTTGCCCTGAAAAAATGTGACAATTTGCTCCAACCTGACATTTATGAAAAACATCCTTATTCTAACAGTTAGACTTTTTAGTTAAAAGCTACTTCCATTATATAGCTAACTACTGTCTGAATGTATGCCAGCATGATAATATCCCCGGAGTCCCGGACTCTGCTATATACAGGTATGGGCAACCTAACCCAAACCCCCCGCCCCACTTTTCTCCTAGGAAAGTTAAGGACAGTCAATGTGTTTTAAAAGCAGGGTATGGTGGAAAAACCAAAGTAGTAATAGTTAAAGGCTGGATATTACCACTAACGGTAATGTTAGAGGTGCATTGATGAAGAGATAAGATTTCTAGGGTTCTTGAAAGACTCCACCAGTGGGCAGATGATTACCTTACTCCACATGCCGGAGTTGAACATGGCAACGAGAATATCAGGCCGGAGCAGCTCATTGCAGCCACTTTTGAGTAACTCCTTGGCCTTGCATTTATATTTTCCCTGTCCATTGAGAAAACACACAAACACAGATGCACAAATCATGCAACAATTGAAGACAGAGACAGAAAGTAGCTCCTGAAGTCCAGAAAGAGAAGCTCAGTACCAAACTGTATACTCCAGATAAGGTAAAATTAACCTTATTCCCTAACTCATGATGTAATTTTTGCACTGTTCAGATGAAGCACTATCTGGAGCACACAGATATGGACCTAGCTGTGCACACTCAAAAATTCCCATTTAGGTTTTTTGAATGGCAAACTAGCAGACACCTAAATCAGGGGAGAGAAAGAGACACAATCAAGTGACGTTGTAGCCATGCGACAGAGCCATCCATTGGATCGGCGACGACCTCATGCCGTGGCAGGCGATGGACCCGCAGGGGGCGGCTGAAGCTGGTGGCTTTACCTGACTCAGCTTGCTGGCCTCCTTAGCCAAGATGTTTCTAGGGTCATCTACAACTATGGTGTACTTATCCTTAGACTTCTCATAGCTGGCACGGTAGGACCTCTGCTCAGGATTTCAAAACAGGAGTTAAAGACAACTGCCTCGAGAGCTGTGAGGATCAACATTCACTCAGGAGGAGAAAATATGTCAGGTAAATTCAAAGTGGAATCTTAGTAAAGATATGGAAAAATAAATATAATGTTCATGAAATATGAAGGAAACTGACATTTTGAGATATTTGAGGTATCAAGCATATTGCAAACGTTTACCTTTAAAGATGTACCCATTATAGAGGCAGTGGAAGAAACAGGTTATGTAAGCATTTTTTGTTGTTGTATTTTATAGCATTCTTGCTAGCATTCTCTTGTTTCAATACTCTTATTGTATTTATAATTTAATATACCACAGTATTATGAAATAAAGTCATGCTTCTATTGACTTACATCATTAATCAAAAGAGAAGCGTTCTTGGCAGCCTCAAAGAATGGTGTGTCACATGTGTATTTGAAGTTGGCTCTGTTCTTCTCAAATGACGCTTTGTAGAGTCTCTGTCAAAAACAACAACAAAAAATATAGAAGAGAGTAAGAGGCGTGAGGCATAACCTTTATAATATCGTAGTATTGAATGTTCATTGTAACCCAAAAAAACTTTTAGTTAGAGAAATATGAAATGTTCATTACTATAAAATCTGGTGTATTTAAAGTCATCATAGTTGGGCAAACAGAAATTACAATATAATTTTTATGTTGCTATTTGCCCCAATAGCAAAAAAAAAAAAAACTACATTAACTACATTATAAATGTAAATACATTTTTTTAAGAATGTAAAAAATATATATTTTTTTAAAACTTTGATTAGGAAAACTATAAGTAGATTTACGATGTTAATAACTGTGAAAACGCATCATCACAGTCTGCAAAAAGGGTCCATGACTGTATTTATGAACACATCTGTTGTAAAAAGGAGTAAAATTGTGGTGGCTCTTTACTTCGCTGTAGAGGGTCTTGTTGTGTTCAGCCTGAACCATTGCAGGTGTGTCCCACACGTAGCAGCCAATGCCCTTGAGCCAGTCCAGATCCTCTTTGTACTTGACCTAAAGTGGATAAGAACATGTGACAGTGGTTATGAGCTTCTGTTAATGACACTGTGAGCTGACAAATTACAGAATAGAAAAAGAAGATGGGTTCAGTTATACTCACATCACTGACGCAGTCCCTCACAATCCTGCTGTGGAAGAACTCAGGGCGGTCAGGAATGGACTTCCAGGTGCCCAATGTGCTGATGTACTTCTCCCTATATTTGACCTGAGAAAAGGAGTGAAAGGAGTGTGATTCCTCACTAAATCACATTCATGTTTAAAGCAGACAAAAAGTTTCTTAGTTTACTAACCTCACTGATGTCATCTCTGACCCTCTTGGCACAGAGAATATCCAGTGCATCTTTGTCAGCGTGGTAGTGTCCCTTAGCAAGCTCAAAGGTCTCTTTGTAGCGCAACTGGAGAGAAATAATATAGATTGTTAGGACGGCTCTATAACTGATATTGAACAGGTCAGTAAAGGAAGAAATAAAGCATCTGGTTGACTTACATCACTGGCATTGAGGTAGGCTTTCTTGGAACGAACCAGGATTGGTGTGTCATGGATGGGAGTATACTTGTGCTTCATCTTCTCATACTGTTCCTTGTACTTTTTCTGAAAGATGAATTACAGGATTGTCTGCATACAGACATGTTATACATTGCTAAAAATAATCTTGTGGGTTTTTTTTTTTTTACCTCACTGTACACCACTTTCATGGATCGGGCATGATCCATGATGGGAGTGTGTGATTCTGGGGTGAAGAATGCCCTCTCCTTGGATGCCAGATCAACGTACTGGTACTGTGAAGAGACATCAGTATTATATGGGCAAATCTGTACTTTTTTTCTAGTAAATTGAGAAAATCAAATAATATTTCACACAGAAATATGCAATTGCTAGGAGACGCATGACAAATAAAAACAATATCAGCTCAAAATATCATATCTTCCAATTGAACGTAAAACCAAAGGCAGATGCTTTCTTCAAATGATTGGAAATTGCTTTTGTCAATTACAATCAACAAGGGTCTGACTATCATTTGTAAAACCTGACCCATCTAATTTTCAACTCTGAGTATGACCTTTTAATTGTACACATTATAACAAGTAATTATTTACGATTAAATATGGTTTGGGCTAAAAGTGATTTACCTTGTTGGTGAGAGACTGTGCCCACTTGGCTCTCTTAATGTCCAGGCCATCCACAGTGGTGGTGCATTTAGTCTTATCCTTATTGCCTTCAGCTCGGTACACCATCTGTGGATAGAAACAGATAAAGAGACTGAAGGATGTAGATAGGCTTTAAAACAAGAATGATGGAGTCTATAACTGAGATATCTGGCCTGAGGCTGCTACAAAATCACTTACATTACTCATGTGGGTCTTAAGTTCAGACACACGCTTGTACTCTGGTGTGTCCAGGACTACACTGAAGTTGGAAAAGTTCTTCTTAGCATCAACTTCATACGATTTCTAGCAAATAGATAAAGAAATCCTGATTAGTACCAAAAATCATCAGAATGAACCATTATGAATGAAATGTGGCATGCATGATAATACATGAATGAATAATTACTCTAAACTTGCTGATCTCACGGATTCGGTTCATCTCAGGGGAGTCCACCATAAAGCAGCCAATACCTCTCAGCCAATGCAGATCCTCTTTATATTTCAGCTGCAGGAGATATAAGAACAGTTATTATACCTGAAAATGTCAAGAGGTGAAATCATGCAACGTTTCCAGTATGCAATGTGTCACAGTAAATTTAGGTGCATGTATGGGGGACACCTACATCACTGTTGATCTCATTGACATGGAAGCAGTGCAACAGCTGTGGGGTGATGGGCATGGGCAGAAGAGTTCCTCTGCTGTTGTAGTACTTCTCCTTATAGCACACCTGTAGAGGAAAATGAACCATCAATAAAGCATCTAATAATTTTGGTGGAGTAGTATGAACTCCTATTTCACAATAAAGACATACTTACATCACTGATTGCTTGTTGAGTGGCCTTAACCTGTCTGATCTCAGGTGTGTCATACTCAGAGTGGATCTTGTCCTTTTCCTTCTCATATTTCTCACGATACAGTCGCTATGACAAAATGCAACCTTGTTAATATTCTTGTTCATGATAAAGTTTAAATTTCTAAAGTGAAATGCTACATGGGTATTGGACTTACTGGGTTGGTGACCTTGTTGGCCTTCCTGATGGTGAGAAAGTTGACACCTTCAGGATCTAGTTTGTAGCTCCTGGCTTTCATCAGATCATAGGCTTCCCTGTACTTCATCTACAGAGATTGGAACATCAGATGAGATGCAATCACAACATTTAACTCTTTTTTTATTTTGAGAATTGAGGTGTTCTTGTACATTGCTGGTGGTGATGCTGTTGGCTTTGGCCTGTTTGTTGAGTGGAGTGTCGTAAGGCAGAGTGTATCCGGTAGGCATAATGATCTTATTGGCCTCTTTGTAGAAGTTCTAAAAAGAAAGAAAGGATGTGACTGAAGCATACATCAATGGAGAGACCAGTACATGTTCTTATGAATTGGTAAGAGACGTCATACGTCGCTCTGGATGTAGTTGGCTTGACGGGCCCTTTCGGTCTCGACAGTCACAGCAGGAGCAGTGTTTTTACCCATGACATTTGTGACATAGTCATGGCGGTAGTTGAGCTGCAGACATGAAGGATATGAGTTAGAAGATTCTGCTTCAATTAAAATGCATACATGCTTACATGCTGATACATGCTTTTGACGTGTTACCTCGCTCAAGTTCTTAGCGCTCTGCTTGCATGTTTCATAGACAGGGGTGTCCACAACCACAGAGTACTGCTTAAAGTGCTCGATTCCCTTAGCTCTGTACAGATTCTGAAAGAGAGCATCACACAGGAGAAGAACATGTGAGATGACTATGGAGGAGAGCAAAGTAAAAGAAAATGAGATGAGGCTACACTTACGTCACTCTGCAGTTTCATAGATTGCTTGCAACGAAGAATCTCAGGAGTGTCCCATGCATAGCAGCCAATACCCTTCAACCAGTTGAGGTCATCTTTGTAGAAGATCTGAAATGAGATGCAATAATACAGGGTTACAGCAACAAAAAGACCTCAAAACAATCTCAGGTATTGGAACCTAGCTTGCTTGGCATTTGCATGCGACAATACACAAAAATATGAAACGTGTTTGGATGTAGGGATAACTCACGTCGCTCAGTTGCTCGTTGACCTTGCGGGCATGTACGTACACCTGCATGTCAGGCAGGCAGATCCACTGGTGCAGGTATTTACGGTAGTCAACCCCACTGACGGTCTTCTGAGTACTGCGTGCGGCTACGATGTCAAGCATGTCGGGAGGTATATGTATTTTAGCCTTGGTCTTCTCATAATTCTCTTTGTACAGGCGCTAAAGAAAAAAAGGTGTTACAAAGAGCTTTTAATTGTTTTGACATTTAGTAAGTTACAACGCTAAACCTCGGGTAATGCTTTACTCACATCCAGAACCAGTTTTCCAGCTTTGATACATCTTGCAGTACCGGGGTCGTCCGCAAGACACTTAGGCAGACTGTACAGGGTCTTGAACTTCTCATAATCTTCCTTGTATTTAACCTACAGAATCCAAGGGTGTTTGGTTGTATTAGGGTTGTATTAGTATTTAGGACAATCAGAAAGTTTCCTCTCTATGGAGGCATTAGTAAGCACTAGAGAAGGGACTGGAGAAATGACTCACATTGCTCAGGATGACCTTCTGTTGTTTGGCATGGACTAAGGCATGGGAATCGTGAGGGATGTTGTAGCTCTTGGCCTTGATCTTGTCCCAGGCGGCAGAATAGGCTTTCTGAATGTACACAAAGAATATTTCAAGAACTGGGACATAAAGTAAATAAAACCAAGAACTCAGCATTTTAGAGCTTGTCTCGCAGGCTTACGGTGCTGTAGATCTCCTTCAGGTTGAAGCATCTTGCGTAGTCATGGGTGTCCAGAATGGTGGTGTAAATATGCTTCTCCTTATGATATGCCTCTCTGTAGTTCAACTGAGGATGAAACATAAAATATGCAGTGTATTGCCATTCGAACTCCAAAGTATTGAGCTCTTGATAGTACTCAAGGATCTGACTTATCAGTTAATGGGAGTACAAACCTCACTGGCCCAAGTGTGGCCCAGGATGGCAGTCACATATGCAGGGGTGTCTGTCACAATGGAGTAGTTGTTCCATTCCTTCTTGCCTTCTGCTTTGTATTTAATCTGTGTGGAAGCAAACATTAAACCTTCAAACATGTGGAAACAATGTCTCTTTATTGTAAACTACTAGATGAGTTGAAAATGTTACTCACGTCACTCTGTAGCTCATATGACTTCTTGGCACGTACAATCTCAGGAGTGTCCCAGGCGTAACAGCCAACGCCCTTCATCCAGTTCAGGTCTTCTTTGTAGAACACCTGCCAGGGAGAAATTAGTCAAATGTAGCCATTGAACAGGTCTGACACAATTAAAATATCACTGTAATCATAACCTACATCACTCAAGATCTCATTGGCCTTGCGTGCACGGATGGCATCGTTCTGATCAGGGTGGCATGTCCACTGGTGCAGGTGTGTACGGTATAGCACGTCACTTAGGATATCCTGGCATTTCTTGGCAACCACGTGGCTGATCATATCAGCAGGAATGTGGAGCTTAGTTTTGGTTTCATTGTAGGCTTTGTGGTAGTCTCTCTGATGGACAGATTGAAAAAAGTCTCGTTGATTAGGAGTTAAACTATAAGATAACAAGTCGAGTGGATATCAAAGAACAGCGATCTTAGACTTCAGGCATAGTAATAATAAAAACAACTCACCAGATTCTTCATCTTCTCCATTTGGCCAGAGCGAACCACCTCAGGGAAGTCAACCAGAGTTGAAGCCAAGTAGTGGCCTTTGGCTTTCACATGTGCATCATGGTACTTATACTGTGGTGTTTCAATACAAGAAAGAATCAACAATCATCACTTCTAAACCAGTATTTAACAGTGTTTGAAGCAGAGGTATAATATTAAAAAGCATTTTGTTTTAAAACTGCACTGTTAGAAACAGACCCCAGTTATGTGGAAATTAGGAAAAGGTCTATTCTATTTAATAATAATACATTTTTGATACTCACATCACTGACACTATCTCTGGTCTTCTTGGCTGTTTGTACTGGTATATATTCATGGTTCAGCTGGTAGCCAGTGGCTTTGGCCTCATCCCAGCTCACTTTGTACAATTTCTAGAATAAAAACAACAACAAAACATCCTAAATGAAACATCACATAAATAAAAAGTAAACGTTTACAAAAAAGTCTGGAATGGACATTGTTACCTCACTGATCATCTTTGCGACATCTCTAGAGTGAGCCAGCTGTGGTGTATCTTCAGATCCGATGTAGTGACCTTTCTCCAGGTTAAATGATTCTTTGTACTTTAGCTGAGCAACAACAGAAAGATCGACCAAGTTGATAAGCTAACCTCTTCACATTATTCCCCTATAAAGATGAAAATGCCCAAATCTGAGACACACTTACATCGCTGAGGTTGAAGGCGTTGACCTTTGCAAGGACTACCTCAGGGCGATCCACAATGTGAGTAAATTTGCTAAAGTTGTCCTTAGCATCCTTCTTATAATGTCTCTGCGTGGGGAAAAGAAACAGGCATTGTTGTAGGATAATGGAGGTTTTATTATAAAAGAGAAGTTAGATTAAAAAAAGTGTGGTCAAACTTACCTCGTTCAGAATCTGTTGGGCTTTTCGGACTTTGACATGATCTACACAATCAGCAGCCACCCATCCACAACCACGTAACCATTCCAGATCTGCTTTGTAGACATTCTGGAGGGAGAGCATTACATTACATTACATTACAATACATTATATATTAAAAACAGTCAAATCAGATGTTTATAATGTAATCGAAAATGTAAATTTATTTTATATATATAAACAAGTACAATGATTTTGATTTAAAAAACTCTTAATCCAATACTTACGTCACTGGCTAAGTCATACGCTTTACGAGCCTGAATGACGTCATTCTGATCAGGCATGCATGTCCAGTTGTGCAAGCGAGTTCTGTAGTTGTCATCATTAACTTGAATCTGGCACTTCTTTGCATGTTCAAAAGCTATCATGTCCACTGGGAGGTTGAATTTGGTCTTGGACTTGTTGAAGTCCTTCTTGTAGAGAGCATCACTAGCAATTCTAGCTGAGTTCAAGGCAAGCATGAGCAAAGGATCATCCTGGACGCAGCGGGCTCCAATGTGATGACCAACTTGCTTACGGTAACTAGTCTTGTACTTGTACTGCAAAAAAAGGATAATTTATTTGCATACATAAATAAAATTAACGTGAAATGGGTTTAGGTTTAGGATGATTTATTTACTTACATCACTCTGCACTTTAGAGGTGTTGATACATTGTTTAATTGGGACTGCATCTCCAGGCATGAAGTATGATGTGGCTTTAGTCTTGTTCCAGTTTTTGGTGTATAAATGCTACAAGTGATGTATAAAATGACACTTTAGTTATTATTCAACTTTTATTCAACAATTAAATCACAGATAAAAAGAAAAAATGCTTTACCGGGTGGTACATTTTGGCCACTTCCCTTGCTGTAGCTAGAATTGGGGAGTCTGTCAAGGTGTATTTAGTCTTGTCCTGGTGCCAGGCCTCACGATACTTAGCCTGAAAAGACAAAACAAAGAGGACACTTAGAGAAAAGTCATATCTGAAAACCATCTAGGGGACCACTCATTTTTGTTTGGAGAGGACATGATTTTGCAAACTAAATGTACCGTAAAAGTTCTGTTGTTTGAGTAACTACATAAAAAAACAATGCTTATTAGAGGTCCAAGCATGAAGTGTGCTCTAAAAATCTCTTACTCCATCCATTCACAATTAAGAAAAAAAATTGAATGATATGACTTTGAAACTGAAAGTAAAAAAATTTAGCATGTATAGAAACTACAAAAATAGAGTACATATTCTGATGATGGCTATTTAATTTTGTAATTACAATTTTGTACATTTCTAACATTATCATTGTTGTTCCTCCATTGTTGTCCTTTGTATGATTGAATGATTGCATAATATATATCTTATTGCTTACCTCATTGAGAACATCAGCTGCGTTTTTGGACCGCACAAAGTCAATTCTTTCAATGGGTGTTGTATATTTCTGCTCATCCAGCTTCACACGGTAGCCTCTCTGTGAATCAGAAAGAAAAAAATTCAGTAATTCACTATACCTCTACATTACATAAACTCATTGGCAGAAATAGTGCAAAAGGACTTACTTCAGCCAGAACCTTTTGGGCATTCCTCACTTTGATAACTTCAACAGACTCATGGGGAATCCATCCACATCCCCTTAGCCATTCCAGGTCAGCCTTGTACACAGCCTAAACATCAAATGAAAGAAGGTATCACATTATTTCATAGTTTTTTTTTCAATGGAACCATTTTAACCATTCATTCAAAGCTCAACTTACGTCACTACGCAGATCATAGACTTTTCTGGCCTGGACGACGTCGTTGGAGTCGGGCAGGCAGGTCCAGTTGTGCAGGTAGGTTCTATAGTTGGCATCATTGACCTGGATCTGACATTTCTTGGCCAGCTCAAGAGACAGCAGGTCCACTGGGAGGTGGAACTTGGTCTTGGACTTGTTGAAGTCCTTCTTGTAGAGAGCATCGCTAGCAATTCTAGCTGAGTTCAAGGCAAGCATGATCAAGGGATCATCCTGGACGCAGCGGGCTCCGATGTGATGACCAACTTGCTTACGGTAACTAGTCTTGTACTTGTACTGCATTTAAAAGATTTGAAGTATTCATATTCACATTATTCTTAAATAACAGAGAGGGGAACATTCAAACAGCCAAAATCAAAGATAGCTAATCAGGATCTTTTACAATAAGAGAGAGAAAATACTACAAAGTTGAGAAAACAGACAGAAAAAACATGACTTTGTGTTGTCTTACGTCACTGGCTATTTCTCTGGAGGCTTTAGCCTTGATCACAGAGATGGCATCCTGTTTGATGTGGTACGCCTTTGCCTTTGTAGCATCCCAGTCTTTAGTATACATTTTCTGCAACAGGACAAAAAAAGTGGAAAGTGTTACCCAATAGTTTAATGGTATAATAAGCTCTTAAAATTAATTTTAGTAATACTCAGCAATTCTGCATGTGAGTTTGCTTACATTGCTGGTAGCAATGGCATTTGCTCTGGACAACTCAATGGCTGGTGTATTTGGCATGATGTGGACAGATGTCTTATCTTTGTCCCACGCTTCTCTGTATTTCCTCTGTGAATAAAATAATAATTCAAATAGCAAAAAAAAGGTTAAGGGTTTTGTATGGCACACAAAAACAACAATGACAATTCATGTCTATTACATTCATTTAGAAAGATTTTACATTTCTAATTAACCGTACATGTAATTGCTATAACTATATAATTATATTATTTCAGTAATTTAACGTTTTGATTTTAATCATTGTAATTGAAATTACATTTTAAATTTTACTGATTAAAATCTAACACAGATTTTAATCTCATCCAGTAATTGCACTAATAATTTTTAAGCTTCATAATTTGTTTTCAGTCTTCAACTGTAATCTGAACATGAACATCTGAGTGAAGTACTAAAGAAAAGGCAATAATCGTACATCACTGAGGATGTCAGCATTTTGCTTGGCTAGGACGATGACAGGCAGGTCCACAGCACTGGTGAACTTGACAGTACTGGGAGGCTGGCGATACAGTCTCTCATTAAGGATCGTCTGAGCATTTTTGACTTTGATGACATCGATAGATCCTTGCGTAATCCAGCCACACCCACGGATCCACTCAAGGTCAGCTTTGTATACAGCCTAGTTTGAAAGTTTACAACAAAGCTGTTAATGTAGCAATAGAACAAACCAATGTACACAACACAGTGTGTGAAGCTAATCATATACATACATCACTGCGCAAGTCATAGACCTTCCTGGCCTGGACAACGTCATTGGAGTCGGGCAGGCAGGTCCAGTTGTGCAGGTAGGTTCTGTAGTTGGCATCATTGACCTGGATCTGACATTTCTTGGCAAGCTCAAGAGACAGCAGGTCCGCTGGGAGGTTGTACTTGGTCTTGGATTTGTTGAAATCTTTCTTGTACAGAAGATCACTAGAAATCTTGCCTGAGTTCAAGGCCAGCATGATCAAGGGATCATCGTTGATGCTGAGGGCTCCAATGTGGTGTCCTTGCTGCTTCCTATATCCAGCTTTGTACTTGTACTGCAAGGTTATAATGCATAAAAGAAATTGAGCACTATCATTAAACAGAGTGTGTTTAATGTGTAATATAAAATCCACATCCACTATGTAAGATCCTTACATCACTAATGATGTCTCTGGAAGCCTTGGCAGATTTCACTGCGACAGCATCCTTAGGCAGGAAGTAGCCCTTCTTAAGGCTGTTCTCATAGTCTTGACGATAATATTTCTGCAAGAACATGAGTAATCAACACATACTGATTTCACAGAATTTGAAACATAAAGTATTGTGCATTTATTTCTGATTTATTGGCCACTACAAACCAGTGTTGCTGTACTTACAATGCTTGTGTTGAGTTTGTTCTGTTTTCCAAGAACGATCTCAGGGGTGTCTGGCAGGACATGGATATTGATCTTCTCCTTATTCCAGGCATCAACATAAGCACTCTGCAATGTAATAATAATGAAAACAAAAAGTTAGACACATGTACCTATGCACTACATAACCCCAACCTGCAACAGTGATTTCAAACAGTGAATTTATGTTTTAACCATTACACATATTAGTGAAATCTTCTAGGAAAACAATACCTTGTCCATGATCTTGGCATTGGCTTGGGCAAGAGCAAAAGGTACGGAATCCGTCTTGCTAGTATACTTAAAGTTGCTTGGATGCTGTCTGTACTTCCTTTCACTCAGAATCTCACCAGCCTTTTTAGCCTTCTCTACATCAACCGAGCCAATGGGTACCCATCCTGTACCTCTGATCCATTCCATATCAGCCTTATACACAGCCTGATAGCATACAATATATGAGAAACAGTAAGAAAGCAGACAATACTGGTAGTGTAGATCTATTGATTACAATTATAGTTAAAATTTCACAGAAACTCACATCACTCTGAAGATCATAGACTTTCCTGGCCTGGACGACGTCGTTGGAGTCGGGCAGGCAGGTCCAGTTGTGCAGGTAGGTTCTGTAGTTGGCATCATTGACCTGGATCTGACATTTCTTGGCCAGTTCCAGAGACAGCAGGTCCACTGGGAGGTGGAACTTGGTCTTAGACTTGTTGAAGTCCTTCTTGTAGAGAGCATCGCTAGCAATCTTAGCTGAATTCAAGGCAAGCATGATCAAGGGATCATCCTGGACGCTGAGGGCTCCAATGTGATGACCAACTTGCTTACGATAACCAGTCTTGTACTTGTACTGCAAGACAAGGATGACTGCAGTATTAAAGATAGCTCCTATTTATATTTACATGTCAGGGCAATAAGATAGAAAATGTATCAATCAGAATGTAATATCAGTGTGATATTCAAGTCACTTTCAAGACAGTATATACTCACATCACTAATAATGTCTCTGCCTGCTTTAGCAGCTCTGATGGAGACAGCATCGGATTTGATGTCATAGCCTTTCCTGAAGATATCCTCAACTGCTTGTCTGTATAGTTTCTGTAATTAGAATTTTATGTTGTATTTTATGTTTTCTTGAAGTGAAAAATTTAATAGAACTAATTTGGTAATCAAACAGAATACATGAATTTCAGAATCTTAGTTTAACAACTTAAATATAATGAAGAAAAAAAACAATTATTCAAAAGTGATACCAACCCTACTATTGGTAATTGCATTAGCACTTGAGAGCACAATCTCTGGGGTATCAGGAGGGATATGAATCTTTATCTTGTCAGCCTCCCATGCTGCATGGTACTGACGCTAAAATGAAAAAGATATGTTGTCAGCAATAATTTCAATACTGTGACAGCTGTTATTAAGGACAATGAGAACATCTTGCAATGGATCAAAAATTACCTAAAAAATCATATATGCAAATTTATGTATACTACTAAGTAATTGATATTGTGACTAAATTGTTCTCCAGAGAATTGTGGTGACATAGTTCAGTCGGATTCCAATAATATGACTTATGATTATTCTACTAACCTGATCCATAGTTTGAGCATTTGCCTTTGCAAGCACCAAAGGCATGGACTGCATGTCTTGAGTATACTTGAATGTTTGTGGCTTCTGTCTGTAGTGTCGCTCGCTGAGGATCTCAGCTGCTTTCTTTGCTTTCAGGACATCAAGCGAGCCAATGGGGACCCATCCTACACCAGTCATAAACTCCATGTCTGCTTTGTACACAGCCTGAGGTGGAGACGAAATGTTACTTTGCAAAACTATACTGTTTATATTTGATTAAATAGTATGTGTAGAAATAATTGAATGCAGTTTTAGCTTGACAAACATACATCGCTACGGAGGTCATAGACTTTTCTGGCCTGGACGACGTCATTGGAGTCGGGCAGGCAGGTCCAGTTGTGCAGGTAGGTTCTGTAGTTGGCATCATTGACCTGGATTTGACATTTCTTGGCCAGCTCAAGAGACAGGAGGTCCACTGGGAGGTGGTACTTGGTCTTGGACTTGTTGAAGTCCTTCTTGTAGAGAGCATCGCTAGCAATCTTAGCTGAATTCAAGGCCAGCATGATCAAGGGATCATCCTGGATGCAGCGGGCTCCAATGTGATGACCAACTTGCTTACGGTAACTAGTCTTGTACTTGTACTAAAATTAATAAATAAAAAGGTTTTAGAAAGTTATTGTGATCAGTAATATGTGTGTTTGACACAAATGATGCAAAAAAAAATTACTCACGTCACTGATGATATCTCTGGACGCCTTTGCTGCTTTGATAGCAACAGCATCACCGCGCAAATCATAGCCCTTCTTCTTAGATTCTTCATTGGCAAGTTTATACCTTTTCTAAAATTGTACAATATTTTACAGATTTAGAGTTATCAGATTTTTTTTAAATGTCAATATTTCAGACATATAATGTACATACCTCACTGTAATTTATATTGTTCTGCTTTGCCAACAGAACTTCCATACAGTCAGGCATAACGTGGATTTTGGTTTTATCCTTGTCCCAGGCTTCAGTGTAAAGTTTCTATAAGAGTTGAATACAATTATATGCTAGACATTTAAAACTTTAAGATATTTGTAAGAGTTCTTGTGTTCAGAAACCTACTGACAATATTTACCTTGTTAGCAGTAGTAGCATTATTTTTAGCTAAAACTAGTGGCATGTCTTCAGTAGTAACGGTGAACTTGAAGTTGCTTGGGTGCTGACGGTAATTCCTTTCATTCAGGATTTCTCCGGCTTTTTTCACTTTCTCAACATCAACTGAACCAATGGGAACCCATCCTAATCCTTGAAGCCATTTCAGATCAGCCTTGTACACCGCCTAATTGCACATGCAAAAAAATTAAGAAGATTTTGACATGATTGTAAAAAATAAATAATACAAGTCAAGAGGACTTTAAATAGACGTACATCACTCTGAAGGTCATAGACTTTTCTGGCCTGGACGACATCATTGGAGTCAGGCAGGCAGGTCCAGTTGTGCAGGTAGGTTCTGTAGTTGGCATCATTGACCTGGATCTGGTTCTTCTTGGCCAACTCAAAAGCTATCATGTCCACTGGGAGGTTGAATTTGGTCTTGGACTTGTTGAAGTCCTTCTTATAGAGAGCATCACTAGCAATCTTAGCTGAGTTCAAAGCCAGCATGAGCAAAGGATCATCCTGGACGCTGAGGGCTCCAATGTGATGACCAACTTGTTTACGGTAACTAGTCTTGTACTTGTACTACAGTTGAATGATAAAAGGACAATAGGAGTGAATAAAAAACTAGGAAAACATTCTGGACCATGAACTACGAGTGACTATGAATAAAGAACAAAGGATGAGAGCACTCACATCACTGATGATATCCCGAGAGGCTTTAGCTGCTTTAATGGAAATGGCATCACCACGCATGTCATAGCCTTTCTTTTTGGCCTCCTCATTAGCAAGCGTATATTGTTTCTGGAAATAAAAACAATAATTAAAGAAATAATGTTATATCAATATTTAGTATAATTTAAATGCCCACAAAATGATTAATAAAGTAATAAAAGTAAATATGAGGAAACAAATATAACTTGATGATGACTTGAACTGAATGACTCACCACACTGTAGTTAATTTTGTTCTGTTTGGCAAGTAATATCTCCATTGTATCTGGCATGACGTGGATCTTGGTCTTATCCTTTTCCCAAGCTTCCACATAGCTTTTCTATAGCGTAAAGAAAAAGAAAAAGAAACATATATGCAAAGTATCTATACACATTACAATGGAAAAGAGAAGAAAATTATGGCATTGATCAAATCAGACTACCTTGTTCATGATGCCTGCATTGGCTTTGGCCAAGACCAGTGGCATGTCTTGAGTTGTGCAAGTGAACTTGAAGTTGCTTGGGTGTTGACGATACTTCTGTTCACTTAGGATTTCTCCAGCCTTTTTCACTTTCTCAACATCAATCGAACCAATGGGAACCCATCCGAGTCCTTGAAGCCATTTAAGATCAGCTTTGTACACCGCCTGAGAACAAACATAGCAAAGACATTAAGTAGAGAATGCCATTATGTAGAGAAATTATATGCAGGTATAAACTGGGTGTTTTTGAAAAACGGAGAACCAACTTTTTAAAATCCTAAATGTAGCATATCTACATGTGGCAACTTACATCACTCTGGATGTCATAGACTTGTCTGGCCTGGACGACGTCACTGGAGTCGGGCAGGCAGGTCCAGTTGTGCAGGTAGGTTCTGTAGTTGGCATCATTGACCTGGATCTGACATTTCTTGGCCAGCTCAAGAGACAGCAGGTCCACTGGGAGGTTGAATTTGGTCTTGGACTTGTTGAAGTCCTTCTTGTAGAGAGCATCACTAGCAATCTTAGCTGAGTTCAAAGCCAGCATAAGCAAAGGATCATCCTCTACGCAGCGGGCTCCAATGTGATGACCAACTTGCTTACGGTAACCAGTCTTGTATTTGTACTGTTTAAAAGAAAGAGTGGTTCAAGACATGAGTACATTTTATGATGTGAAATGTTTTGCTGACTTTTGGATGCTATAAATCAAAATACTCACATCACTGGCGATGTCTCTGGAAGATTTAGCTGCTTTGATGGCGATGGCATCACTTCGCAGGTCATAGCCCTTCTTTTTAGCTTCCTCGTTTGCAAGCTTGTATGAATTCTTAGAAGAAAAAAACCCTGGTTATTTTATTTTAAAAATTCCGAAAATAAAAGTAGAAAATTATATATAAATTGTTAATCAAGAACATCCATTATGCACCATTGAGGGGCCAAAGTTGTGTCATACTTACCAAACTGTAGTTGGACTTGTTTTGTTTTGCTAGCACAATGTCCATAGCATCTGGCATAATATGGATCTTTGTCTTGTCTTTGTTCCAGGCGTCAACATATTGTTGCTATCAAATAGGAGTATGTAATTAAAAAATAAGAAAAAATACTTCACACCCACACATTAAATGTCTACATACTAAACAAATTGAATAAATGAGAACATTTCACATAGCCTATGTTATATCAGATGAGCAGTTACCTTGTTCATGACATCATTGTTGGCTTTAGCCAATACTATCGGCATGTCTTGAGTTGACACAGTGAATTTGAAATTGCTTGGGTGCTGACGATACTTATGTTCACTCAGGATTTCTCCAGCCTTTTTCACTTTTTCAACATCAATCGAACCAATGGGGACCCATCCAAGACCTTGAAGCCATTTCAGATCAGCCTTGTAAACAGCCTAAGAACATATGTTGAAAGAATATCTGTTAGTGACTCTACAGCTTATTCATCGATATACTGGTAGCTTTATCTCTCATCTCTAGGGACTCAAGCAATCCCTTTTTCTATTATAACACCACTCTTGGATACTGGCTACAAACTAAAATACAAAACGGAAAATAAATCCATGAAGATCCAGAAATGGATAAATGCATATTGCTCAACAGAAGATGGATATCACATACGTCACTCTGGATGTCATAGACTTGTCTGGCCTGGACGACGTCACTGGAGTCGGGCAGGCAGGTCCAGTTGTGCAGGTAGGTTCTGTAGTTGGCATCATTGACTTGGATCTGACATTTCTTGGCCAGTTCCAGAGACAGGAGGTCCACTGGGAGGTGGAACTTGGTCTTGGACTTGTTGAAGTCCTTCTTGTAGAGAGCATCGCTAGCAATCTTAGCTGAGTTCAAAGCCAGCATAAGCAGAGGATCATCCTGGATGCTGCGGGCTCCAATGTGATGACCAACTTGCTTACGATAACCAGTCTTGTACTTGTACTGCAAGGAAAGAAAACATTCTCAGTCTAGCAAATTATATCCTCAATGTGTCATATATTGCCTTATCAGTTTGTTGTACTTACATCACTAGCAATGTCTCTGGAGGCTCTGGCAGCGATGATAGAAATGGCATCATTGCGCATATCATATCCCTTCTTCTTGGACAGTTCATGGGCGAGTTTATATTGTTTCTGAAGAGAAAATCATGTAAAATATTTGAACAAACTTGTGGCAACAGCAGAATATAATGTATCTTTTGCTGTCTTCAAATAAAAGCAATGTTCATTGCTCTGAATCTGTATATGACTCATAGTCAATATTCATAATATTTATTTCAGTTTATACAACTGGAAATACTTTGATATACAACTGAGCATTCAATTCTAAATATGAAATACTGACCTCACTATAGATGACTTTGTTTTGCTTTGCAAGAACCACGTCCATTGCATCTGGCATGATGTGAATCTTCGTTTTATCACTGTTCCAAGCTTCGACATATTTTGACTGCCAGAATGGAGAGAGAATTAAACACCAAAATTGATGTCAAAAACAATATTTTAGACCTGTTCCATATGTGTCTTAGTGATGCGCGGATTGCAGTTATATCCGCGGACGCTGCAGATAATCCGCGGGTCAGGCGGGTCAAGTAATAAAAAATAACATTTAAAAAATTGCGGGTGGGTCGAGACAAATCATTAATGTGTTGATTTTAATAAAGACACAGAACTTTCACGGTAAAACGCAATGAACGTACATCACTCTTTTACTTTCATTTTCAGATCATTTCAAGATCAAAGACCACAATAGGAGAGAGAGCGGCATTAGCACTGGTATAATTAGTCTCACTATTTTTTAATGAAGACAACTATGTGTTGAGCTTCAGGATGCGACACTGAACATTTTTCAAATGAATAAGTTTCATTCTCAGCAGTTTGCTGAAGAGATACAGCTAACGTTACTCATGAAGCAACCAGCATGGACGCACATATATCACCATTATATGTCATTGTGATGTGTATAATTTTTAATGGAACTTTATATACTTGATATCTCCGAAATATATAGCTACCATCAACTTTTTCCCCCCTCAAAGCTAAGCATAACAAATAGTGTAACAAGCTGTCAGTGAGTAATTACGCACACACACAAGTGTGCATGAATTTGAAAGCTTGTGCTTTCAGAAAACCTAGATCCTTGAGCCTACGCTTTACTTACTATGCCACTGAAGACGTTGACATATGTGTGTCTTTTAAAAATCTTGTTTGGCCCAACCAGGCATTGTTAGGCGGAGCCTAACTTACTTAGTGTAAATAGACACTCCGTAAATAATTAGGCCTACCTCAAAATGTAGATCTGTATGTGCGATGAACTTTATCTGAATTAAATACAAACACATCTCTTGCATTGTAAATGCGAGAATTTGAGTAAATGTAATGTGACGATCGGGTGCAGATATGTAAATCAGAAAAAATCATGGATGCGGGGGGGTGGCGGGTGGATGGTTTTTTAAAACAGTGGATTCAGGTGACGTTAGAGCTGATCCACGCATCTCTAGATATCAAATGTAGGCCTACAGCTACAGTACCTTGTTCATAATGTCATTATTGGCCTTGGCCAAGACCAGTGGCATGTCTTCAGTTGTGCAAGTGAACTTGAAGTTGCTTGGGTGCTGACGATACTTCTGCTCACTTAGGATTTCTCCAGCCTTTTTCACCTTCTCAACATCAATCGAACCAATGGGAACCCATCCGAGTCCTTGAAGCCATTTAAGATCAGCTTTGTATACCGCCTGAGAACAGACATGGGTGAAAAGAGTGCGTATACAGTACAAGCCTCATAAGGATGACCCTTCAACCTTATTTATATATGTATAAAATTGCAGAAATTCAGACTTACATCACTCTGGATGTCATAGACTTGTCTGGCCTGGACAACGTCATTGGAGTCTGGTAGGCAGGTCCAGTTGTGCAGGTAGGTTCTGTAGTTGGCATCATTGACCTGGATCTGGTTCTTCTTGGCCAACTCAAAAGCTATCATGTCCACTGGGAGGTTGAATTTGGTCTTGGACTTGTTGAAGTCCTTCTTGTAGAGAGCATCACTAGCAATTCTAGCTGAGTTCAAAGCCAGCATGAGCAAAGGATCATCCTGGACGCTGAGGGCTCCAATGTGATGACCAACTTGTTTACGATAACCAGTCTTGTACTTGTACTGTGAAAAGTCCATTAAAACATCCATTACTTTCTGATAAGTACCCAATAATCATATGATGGGTCCAATAAGGAAGAACAACTTACATTACTAGCAATGGCACATGATGCTTTAGCAGCTTGAATTGCGATAGCGTCAGCACGTAGATCGTAACCTTTTTTCTTTGCTTGTTCATTGGCAAGTCTGTAAAGTTTCTAAAGGAGAATAGGAAAAGATTAATTACATACTGAGACAATTACTGCTTGTAATCAATCAATCAACAATTATGAATCTGATGGCATCACTAACCTCACTGTAATTAGATTTATTTTGACGAGCAAGAGCCACATCCATCGCATCTGGCATAATGTGAATTTTGGTTTTGTCCTGTTCCCAGGCTGAAATATACTTTTGCTGAAGAAAGAATACATGAGTCAATTTCAAATGATCCAGAAAAATACAGGCAATTATTAATTATGTGTCACTAACAAGAAAGTCAAGCGACTAAGCATACTAAAAATAGTCAAGATAATCAAAAGCAAAGCACAGTGTCAAGTCAAATGGTTTCAATTTTCACCTTGTTGTTGATGTCATTGTTGGCCGCAGCAAGGACCAGATCCATGGAAGACATCTCTTTAGTGAACTTGTAGTTACTAGGGTGTGTGCGGTACTGTTTCTCGCTGCCTATCCGGCTAGCAAGCTTTGCTTTCTCCACATCCAGAGATCCAATGGGAATCCATCCAACTCCTTTGATATAATTGTTATACTCAGATTTGTAGATGTTCTGCAGAATGAGAAAGAATGCCGTCATATCCACCATGTAAAAACTAATTGAAAAAGAATAGCATTTTATCAAAGACATTAAAACATATAAGAAAATACAAAGACATAATCCCGACTCACATCACTTGCGATCGTCTGCATGTTGCGGGCTAGCACCAGATTCATGGCATCAGGCAGAACTTTATTATGTGCAACGATATGCCTGTATCCAGCAAAGGTCTGAGCAGCCGTAGCCTGTTTAGCATGAACAACGCTCAACATGTCCACAGGGGTGTGGTACTTCAGCTTGGACTTGTGGTAATCCTTCTTGTAAAGTTTATCACTCTGAATCTTAGCCACCTCCATGTAGTGCACCAGCAAGGGGTCGTCCTGGATGCTACGGAAGCCAACATGATGGCCTTTTGCTTTATTGTACTCCTTTTTGTACTTGTACTGTAATGAGAAGTATTTAGAAGTCAGAACGGGTAAGACTTGGATAACGGAAACATTTGATTATCTATTTGAGTAACTCACATCGCTGGCAATGTTTGTGGAGGTCCTAGCCGCAATCACTGATACAGCATCTGCCTTGAGGTCATAACCTTTCTTCTTCAGGGCTTCCAGTCCTGCTTTGTAGGCTTTCTGTAGTCGAAACATGATTCCAGTAAAGGCTATACATATTCTTAGTCCTGACTTACCTAATTTCTTTTACAAAACGGCCACAAAAGCACCATGATAGAAGAGACCAATGCTCAACAAGTAGCCTAACATTTATTGTCAATAATAATAGGAATAAACAAATCTTCCACCAATAAATAAACATCATTTTCCGAACTGTAGGCTGTTGCCAAACAACGTAGAAAAATGGCATATTAATATATCAGATTTTATATTAGCTAGTTCCAGCAAGCCAATGTTTCTGGAAATATTCTGTTGAAAAGGTAATTTACTCAATATGAACTTCCTGTAAACAATTGAAAGATTCTGCAAATGATAAAGTACACCTACCTCACTCATGTTGATTGCATTAGCTTTTGCAAGAATGATTTCCGGACTGTCAGGCATGACATGGATCTTTATCTTGTCCTTGTTCCAAGCATCTGTGTAGGCTTGCTGTAATAAAATGCATTTAAAATAGTATTTATTAATGAGATCAGCCACATAATTCCTTGAGGATACATCTCAGAATTGATAATTACCGTAAGATTTAATTACAAAAGTGTAAACTACCTTGTCCATGATCTTATTGTTGGCAGTAGCCAATGCGAGATCCATAGAGTCCATAAGTTTTTGGAACTTGTAGTTGGAGGGGTGAGTGCGGTACTTGTGGTCACTCAGGATCTTTCCTCCAATCTTTGCAGTCTCTACACCCAGTGAACCAATGGGCACCCATCCAACACCCTTCATTGTGCAGTTGTACTCACTCTTGTACTCAACCTGAAAAATACAAGTTTCATATAGACAATTTAAAGTGACAGAAGCAGTCTTTGCTTAAAAAATGACACTTAAAGTTAAAGAGGATGACTCACATCACTGGAGCTGACATTCATGGAGCGAGCTAGCGCCAGGTTCATGGCATCAGGCAGCAGGGTGTAATTATGGAAATGCTGCTTGTATCCTGCATATGTCTGAACCTTAGAGGCATTTTTGGCCTGCACTACACTCAACATGTCTACAGGGGTGTGGTACTTCAGCTTGGACTTGTGGTAATCCTTTGTGTAGTTCCTCTCACTTTGCATCCTGGCCACGTTCATGTAGTGCACCAGCAAGGGGTCGTCTTGGAGGCTACGGAAGCCAACATGTTGGCCTCTTGCTTTCTCATATGCCAGCTTATACTTGTACTGTAATGGCAGAAACAGATTAATCAGAAAAGATTATAGCATCACACCAACACATCAAGGACTTTGCAAACATATAGTATGAGAGCAAGAACTAAGAGGACAATGGCTGATGGGATACATACATTGCTAGCAATATTTCTGCCGGCTTTGGCAGCCACAATCGAAATAGCATCTGGTTTGAGATCATAGCCCTTTTTATACATTTCCTCCAGGCCAGCTTTGTAGAGTTTCTGAAAATACATAGATATGGCAATGAAATATACCACACTGCCGTTTTCTGCTTTGATTATTAATGAGAATCTTTTGAATAAATGCAATAGTCAGTCTTGTGAATCATACCTGGCTCATGTTCAATGAATTGGCCTTGGCCAGGACAATTTCAGGAATATCAGGCATCACATGAATCTTGAGCTTGTCCTGTTCCCAGGCAGAATTGTAGGATTTCTGCAAACAAAAGCATTTAAATGTTCATGAATTGACCATTAATTTGATACCAGTCAAACAATGAAAATAAATAGAATCCAGGCTTGCCTTGTCCATGATCTTATTGTTGGCAGTAGCCAATGCGAGATCCATAGAGTCCATAAGTTTGTGAAACTTGTAGTTGGAGGGGTGAGTGCGGTACTTGTGGTCACTCAGGATCTTTCCTCCAATCTTTGCAGTCTCTACACCCAATGAACCAATGGGCACCCATCCAACACCCTTCATTGAGCAGTTGTACTCACTCTTGTACTCAACCTGGGAGACAACAAACAAAATTTTGAAGCCTTTGTTAATCTCATAGTATTTCAATCTTAATAAAGGTCCCACAAGTTATAATCTACCCCTCCATGTGGGATGCAAGGATCTTAAAAATTATGGACTTACATCACTGGAGCTGATGTTCATGGAGCGAGCTAGCGCCAGGTTCATGGCATCAGGCAGCAGGGTGTAATTATGTAAATGCTGCTTGTATCCCGCATATGTCTGAACCTTAGAGGCATTTTTGGCCTGCACAACACTCAACATGTCTACAGGGGAGTGGTACTTCAGTTTGGCCTTGTGGTAATCCTTTTTGTAGTCCCTCTCACTTTGCATCCTGGCCACGTTCATGTAGTGCACCAGCAAGGGGTCGTCCTGGAGGCTACGGAAGCCAACGTGATGGCCTTTTTCCTTCTCAAATGCTTTTTTGTACTGATACTGTGATCAAAGAACAATACATTCTAATCAATCCAGTATATCCATCATGTAATTGCAAAATTGTATTATATATTTTTTTGTTTTAGAAATTTTGGACCTACTGAACAGGCCCTTCAAACATTTTAATGCAAGATACATTTTGCACTTACATTGCTGGCAATGTGTCTTCCTTGTTTAGCAGCAAGAATGGAGATAGCATCAGATTTCATGTCATAGCCTTTGGCAATGTCCGCAAGCCACTGAGCCTTGTAGTTTGACTATAAAAATAAGATATTTTGTTAATATCTATATTATTTTAGTCTTTCACTGGAAAATAAATAAATAAATGCAATTAACTGATCAGGTCATATTATATTTATAAAAAACAGAAAAAAATATGACAAAAAATACATTTAAAAAAACAAAACATCAAGACACTTCAGTGGTAAAACAAGACTGCATATGTTGAAAAAGTGTTAATGCAACAATTACATTTAACTAACAATGAACAAAACATTTATAGTATTTAATTACTATTAGGTAATGCATTAAGAACTAAAATGAGCTAGCAGTGAACTATAATATATTTGTAAATTAACATTAGCAAAGATAAATAAATGCTGCAAAAATTATTGTTAATTTTTATTTCATAATATCGAATATATACATAGAACCCTACAGAAAGCGTTACTCGTGTTATTTTATTTGCCATTATAAGTGAACACTTTGTACATGCACAGAACATACAAACATTGTGTCACTTGCAATTCGCTTAATTTACCTCGCTCATAGTCTGGGCGTTATATTTGGCCTGGAGGAACTCTGGGGCATCAGCTGGTAGATTGTAGGTGTGCATGAATTTCTCTCCAGAGGCTTTATAGGCAGTCTAAAATGTAATAAAAATAAAACAAGAACTTGTGAGTCAGTTCTATAGCATCAATCTAGTTATCATTTAGAATAGATTATTGAAGTAGTCTTACTTTATTTTGTAGTTTTGTGTTGCTCATGGCCAAAACCATGTTCATCTGGTCAGTTAGACTGGTAAATTTCAGTGCGCTTGGGTGAATTCTGTACGATTTCTCATCAAGGGCTTTGTTGGCAGCCTTGGCCCTCTCAACATCTATAGAACCTATGGGAACCCAGCCTGCTCCTTTGAAGATGTTGTTGAAATCTGATTTGTACAAATTCTGAAGAGATAAAAAGTTATCTGTTAATCATTCCATGTTTACAATAAAAGTAACCACATATCCATTTTCAGTTGTTCTTACATCACTCTGGATCTCCATCATGTTGCGAGCAAGTCCAATGTGCATGGCATCCGGAAGAAGGACATAGTTGTGATGGTGCTGCTTGTATCCTGCATTTGTCTGAACCTTAGAGGCATTTTTGGCCTGCACAACACTCAACATGTCTACAGGGGTGTGGTACTTCAGCTTGGCCTTGTGGTAATCCTTTGTGTAGTTCCTCTCGCTTTGCATCCTGGCCACGTTCATGTAGTGCACCAGCAAGGGGTCGTCCTGGAGGCTACGGATGCCAACGTGGTGACCTCTAGCCTTCTGATATGCAAGCTTATACTTGTACTATAAAAAAAAACAACACAACAAAATTGTATATACAGTAAGTAAACAATACACTCAAACAAATTCAATAAATGAAATACAGCTTGCTTACATCACTGGCAATATTCCTAGAGGATTTTGCAGCAACGATAGGAATGGCATCATTTTTCATATGATGTCCCTTCAGAAGATCCTGCTTGTGTGCATAGGTATAGTATGTCTGCGAAAGCAAAAGGAAACACAAGATCTCAGTGGAACCAGATTCTGATGACCGTCTTAATGTTGTACACAGTATAAGATACGCAGCACTCATACCTTGCTGACATTGACAGCGTTGTACTTGGCTTGCAAGAGCTCTGGTGCATCAGCAGGAAGATGGTAAGTGTGCATGAACTTCTCACCACTGGCTTTGTACAGTCTCTGTACAAAGGAAACAATATAACACGATGCAGAAAGAAACGCAATTGACCTTGGATGCTCATTATGGACTCATTATGGAAAAAAACAGCATGCATTTGTCCCTCACATCGCTTAGCTGCTGTGCGTTCAGTTTGGCTTGTTCCATGACTGGGGTGTCCAGAACGCTGGTGAACTTGATAGTGTCTGGGTGCTGCCTGTACTTCTTCTCATTGAGAGCTGCACCAGCAACCTTCGCTTTTTCAACATCCAGAGAACCGATGGGGATCCAGCCAGTGCCCTTTACGTAATTCTCATAATCCTGTTTATACTGGTACTGTTGGCATTAAACAACACATTTTAGTTAAAACACTCACAGAACAATAAACTTTAAAGAGTGTTATTATTCTCTGATCTTGATTAAAAAAATAAAACAATCAAAAGCATAGTGAGTTTCTTCAACATTTGATTATAAGATCTTATAATTTGTAAAAGCATTTATTGATTGAAAAATATTATTATTAAATAATTAAACTACAGGTCAAAAGATTGAAGACGGTAAGACATCTCTGCATTTATTCGATCAAAAATACAATAAAATCCGTAACATTGTAAATATACAATAATTGTTTTCTATTCTAATATGTAATTAAGTCCTGTGATGGAAAAGCTGAATGTCAGCATCATCACTCCAGTCTTCAGTCTCACATTATCCTTCAGAAATAATTTTAATATGCTGATTTGCTGCTCAAGAAACTTTTCTTATTATAAATAGTTGACCTGCCTAATATTTTTGTGATATTTTTTTTTTTAGGATTCTTTCATGAATAAAAAGTTCAAAAGAACAGCGTTTATGTGATATAGAAATACGTTGTAACATTATAAATGTTTTACTGTCACTTTTGATTATTTTATTGTGTCCTTTCGGAATAAAAGTCTCTTTCAGAACATCTTACTGACCCCAAACTTTTAAACTGATTGATATATGGTTTGTAAAATAAGTATTGAATAAAAAGTATGATGCTATTCATTTTTTGTAAATCTAGATCAGAGAGTTTCACAAAGAGCTGAGCCAAATTTTTCTTACATCACTGGAGCTGACGTTCATGGAGCGAGCTAGCGTCAGGTTCATGGCATCAGGCAGCAGGGTGTAGTGATGTAAATTCTTCTTATATCCTGCATATGTCTGAACCTTAGAGGCATTTTTGGCCTGCACTACACTCAACATGTCTACAGGGGTGTGGTACTTCAGCTTGGACTTGTGGTAATCCTTTGTGTAGTTCCTCTCACTTTGCATCCTGGCCACATTCATGTAGTGCACCAGCAAGGGGTCGTCCTGGAGGCTACGGAAGCCAACGTGATGGCCTCTGTCCTTCATATATTGCTTCTTATACTGAACCTGAAAGGCATCATCGTAAATCAACAGTGTTTTTAATATTATTCGGTTCTGCACTGCACTTTTCCATCCATCACTCTCCTCTATGTACTTATGAAAGGGCCACATCGCTTACATCACTAGCAGCATGTCTGGCTGCCTTCGCAGCTTTTACTGGGATAGCATCCGGCTTCAGATCATATCCCTTTGCAATAGTCTTCAGCCATTCAAGCTTATAGCATTTCTGAAAAGCAGATACACAATAGATATACAGAGTCATCACCTTTGCAAAAAAGAACATGCCAAATATCATTAAACACATTAAGGTGTTTTCACTTACATCGCTTATGTTGTAGGCATTACACCTGGCCTGAAGGAACTGTGGGCTATCAGGAGGCAGGGAGTATTTCTGATGGACTTCCTCTAGACCTTTCTTATAGTGCAGCTATGGTAAGGAAAATATTCACAATATCAAATAAATGTGCTGGTTTGTCATTATTCAGAGAAACTTTTAACTAAGTTGTTTTCACTTACATCACTTCTTATCATCTGGTTGGCTTTAGCCTGCAGCTGGAGAGGGTGGTCATCTATAGCAGTAAAAGGTACAGTGTCTGGATGCTGCCTGTACTTTTGCTAAGTAAAAGAAATAAATAAATATTACATGATTGATGACAATAAAAATCCAATATAGATTAAGCAAACTTTGCTTCTTTCTGAAGTGCCATACCTCACTTAAGATCTGCCCAGATTTTTTGCATTTCTCAACCTCCAAGGAGCCGTAAGGGACCCAAGGCGTTCCTTTGACATAGCTATTATAGTCTGACTTGTATTCATTCTGTGGTTACAAATGATTGGGGGAAGAAACAGAATCACAAAAAATTAAAGGCATGTTTGATCAACTTTTGCTATATAAACTTTTTCTAGTTAATGATCAAAAACTAAAATGGCAACTGCTTTATTTCGATTATAAAAACGACTCCAAGTGCAGTCGAAATAGAAATAGTCTGTACATTAAAGACCTCAGCAACAAAATTTGTGTAATCCATGTCTTTTTGAAATAGATGCTCTTAAAATGATCTTTTAGCTGATATATGAATGCAAAATTATGTGTCCTTCTCTTTCAAGATCAAAAAAAAAAAAGATATATATATATATCTTGCACTCTAAAATGTTATATACTCAAATATTTTAGAACAACAACATCCCCTTCACCATGATATGGAAGCTCGTTTCCACCACAGGATAATAAAAAAAGGTAACTGCGACTTTTTATCTCGTAATTCTGACTTTTTTCTGTCAGAACTGCTTGATATAAAGTCAGAATTGTGTGATATAAAGTTGCAATTTATATCTCGCAACTTTAATTTTTTTTCTCAGAAATGTGAATTGTGAGTTTATATCATAAAATTGGGAGATATAAAGTCAGAATTGTGAGATACAAACTCGCAATTCTGAGAAAAATGTTTTTTTCCCCCCCTCAGAATTGGACTTTATAACCCGCAATTCTGACTTTATAACTCACAATTGCGACTTTATATCTCTTAATTCTGAGAAAAGATGTCAGAATTGCGGGATATAAAGTCAGAATTGTGAGATACAAACTCACAAGTGCTTATTCTAGTGTGTCAATAAGAGCTGCAATGATCCTTACATCACTCTGAATAATATTGGCCTTCTTTGCTAGATCCAGTGGTATGCTGTCATAAGGGAGGAGGTAACGGTTTGGGATTTTCTTATAGCCAGTCATGCTGGCAATGGCCTGAGATTTCTTAGCAAGAGTCACAAGCATCATGTCCAGTGGAGCATGGTACTTGGTCTTCATCTTCTCGTAGTCCTTCTTGTACTCGCGCTGTATTTCAGAAGATCAAAAATGGACTGTCAGTGCATAAAAAAGCTTTAGGATTGTGTATACAAGTTATCAGTAGCGCACAAGTTGAACCGTACCTCACTTTGGATCTTAGCAACATGTACTGAGTGCATGATCTTGGGGTCATCGTTGATGCTGAGGGCCCCAACCATATGACCTCTGTTCTTCTCATATTCCTTCTTGTATTTCACCTAACATTAAAGACAATACCAGTGTCACAATTGCCTGAAATCTGTCAGGGAAACAACCCAAATATCCATTTACTTACATCACTAGCGATGTTGGTGTGAGCACGGGCTGCAAGGATCGAAATTGCATCTCCTTTCACCTCAAATTTCTTTGCTTTTGCTTTTTCCCATTCAAACTTGTAACACGTCTGTGAACATGAAATAGAGAATCATTCCAATGAATACAAAATAGTGTAATATGATCAGGTTTCAGTTCAATCTACTACTATGAACTCAGCTTTGAACGCAGATTGAATGAACTTACATCACTAAGGTTGTACGCATTAACTCTAGATTGAATGAAGAAAGGGTAATCAGGAGGGAGGTAACACTTAAACTTCTCCTTCTCGTACTTTTGCTTGTAGTTGAGCTGTAAAAAAAAAGAGAGAAAATAGTGTTAGTGATAATATACACTACATTTGGCACACACTGCCCTAGTAAATACAATATTTCCACAGTGTTCTATGGTTGTAGTGTTCAGCAGAACAGAATGAGCTCGATGAACACGACTACATGGCTCCTCGGTCTCAAAGGGATTGGTTTTAGATGTTTGTTAGGCTTTGATTGCCTGTGACCTTCACTCGAAATAGCACAAACAGCAGGTCTAATAATATGTTGAGGTTTTCACTCTATTGTCAGCAGCATTAAGATGACAACTGTGCTCTAATAATGAAGGAGGGGATTTTTTTGGGGCAACATTACCATTCGACAGTGCATCAATTTCTTTGGTTTTATACAGTCGTAATAATGAAATCTTTTACGTACATCACTCAGCTGGTGGGCGTTGATGGCAGCTTGCAATTGAACAGGTGAGTCCGTCACCTGTGTGAACTTCACCTTGTCTGGATGTTGACGATAAAGTTTCTGAAAAGAGAAACACATTAAAAAAATCACCTAAAGTCAGGTTCTGTATTCGCCCCATTAAAGGGAGTTTATATACTTACATCTTTGCATTGATCAAGCTTCTTATTGACTTCGTATTCAGGTGTAACAGTTTGAGGGAAGAAACATCTTGTCTTCATGTCCTCATAATCAGCTTTGTAGTTTTGCTTTTAAATGAGAAAGAAAGCAAATGTGGATACACAAATAAAAAGATTTTGTGATCAAGAAGATGAAAATATATGCATATGTACATTATGGAAACTTACATCATTCTTCATTTCTTCCAGTTTCCGGCAGTGAACTGTAAATATATCTTCAAAGCTACCAACATAATGACCCTTCACCTGATTTTCATACTTCTCTTTATAACGTGTCTGAGGACAGAGAACGATAAAAATATGAGATATGAGGAAATATGAAAAGTTTGTAGCAAATGATGAAATTATCACTTACATCACTGAACTTCTTCAATACACTATCCATCCTGAATTTGGGAGTGTCGCAGTAATTGATGCTGAATCCCCTGGATTTCTCATAACTAGCTTTATATACTTTCTAGAAAAGACAAAAAAAGTCAGAAATTAGTCAACAATTTGAGAAACTTGATGAGAGGAAAATGCTTCAAAATCATATAAGATCATATAACATATGTGCTAATCAGTGGCAACAGATAAAATCCCATCCAATTACCAGGTCTAAAGAGATAATCGCTTTAAAATCAACTGCATGCTCACACTAACTGAATTATTAAGCTATAATCCATGCCATCATTAACTCATTAACACTATGACACCAAGCATCAATAAAATTAAAAAATATGTTTTTATATGGGGGACGGGGATCACTGTAATATCTTTGGCTTTGTCAATATTTGTGTTTCCCTAAATAATTTATTTCAGCTGTCTTGTTTCAATAATTAGTATGATGAACCTTAGTGAAGACCATAAACATTTACTGTCAAAGCAGACCACTATATAGTGATGAAGATCTGGATTAACATACATCACTCAAGATGGTGCCTGCGTATCTCAGCTGTCTGAGAAGGGGGTTCTCTGTAGCAGGGAGAACGTTGTAACCGGACACTGCTTTTGTCTTCTCATAATCCTTCTTATATTTGACCTGTGAAGGTGAAAAAATGCATATATTAAATGATGAATGATTCTGAAACTGATAAGTCATGGGATCTTCAAGTATTTAGAGTTTATACGGATTCAGAAAATTCTTTAAATTCTTTAAGACAACACAAACGTTCACAACAAGTCCAGGAACTTAAATTTGTCTCCGTTTTGATTCTCATCCCCTGTTTATTTTAGACAGGATTCCTACTAGGGCTGTGAATCTTTGGGTAGGAAGCGAATTGATTCGATTCACAATTCATAGGTTTTCGATTCGATTCAAGAACGATTTTTGACAATTCAGAACGATTCGATTCGAGAGGATTCACATTAAAATTCGATGCGATTCGATTATGCCTTTTTTTTTAATATGCATTCATAGGATTATTAAAATGCTTCCCCTAATGTATATGTATATTGTAAGTATGTGTATATACTTACGTGTATATGTAAGTATGTGTATAATGTTTAAAGCTGTGAGAACTACACTCACATTGTGTAAATGATTTATTGTTTATTGTAGTGTATACTGTACTGTGAGTAATTGTGTGCGCATCAGATGTGTAATCTGTTGTTGCTTAAATGTTGTACATGTCATGTCATGACTACTATGTTGCTCGGAACTGCACCTAAGAATTTCATTTCACCTACTGTTGCACTTGTGCATATGGTAGAGTGACAATAAAGTGATTTGATTGATTTGATTTGATAATGTGTCTTAGTGAGAGTGTGAATTACACAACTTCAGAGGTCAGGTAAAAAAAAACAGTAACACTTTACAATAAGGTTCATTAGTTTAACATTAGTTAACTACATTAGTTAACATAAACTAATAATGAACTGCACTTATAAAGCATTTATTTTACCTTTGTTAATGTTAATTTCAACATTTACTAATGCATTATTAAAATATTGTTAACATTAGTTAATGCACTGTGAACTAACATGAACAAACCATGAACAGCTGGATTTTTATTAACATAAACAAATATAAACTAATGCTGAACAGAGGTGTTGTTCATGGTTAGTTCATGTTAACTAATGCTGAACAGAGGTGTTGCAAAATAAAACACACCAGGTTAGTTGGTTAGGTCATGTTAACTAATGCATTAACTAATGTTAACTAACACATCCTTACTGTAAAGTGTTACCAAAGAAGAAAAAAAAAAACATTTAGTCCATTGTTAATGTTAGTTCATATTACTTTATTGTTTTATTATTATTACACACTTTACTTCCCATATAAAATGGCATTTGTAGACATTTACATAAGCCAGATTTTAAAAAGGCTTTAAAGGTATTGTTAGTTAATGCTAACTATTGTGTAGGATTAATGTTAATGGCTACACAACCTTATTAAAGTGTTCCTGGCATTAAACACACAATGCTGCATGGAGAGACTCATATCATGCACTTTTCCAACTAATCCTAAACTAACCTTTCTTCACAGAATAGAAAGAAAACCCCTCTTTATTCTCTCTGAAAGAAAACGCACCGGTGTCTACTGTTGCTATTTTCGAAGGCTGCTTTAATGCGCATCTGATTGATAGGCTATATAAACAGCACGCTCAGTGTTGGTAATGTTGTAGTTACTTTAGCAGTTTCCTTCGTATATTCAGTTAAACGACATTAAGTTAAATTTGTATAATTCATCAGAACTGTATGCATTTTAGACACTTACACAAACGTGTTTGCTCCGTCCATGCAATGCATGTTCATCCTTGAATAAGCTGGGTTTTACTTCAACTGCTCAGGTAGGCTTACTGTATTTCCGTAAAATGTAAATATTTTATTTTATATAAAATAACGGTGACGTTCCCACGCAATGAAAGCGTTTTATTTCAACAGTAGTGACCGCGGTGACTTGTTGGCAGTTGACAGTGGCTTTCGGGTTGACTCGGGACAATTCCTGTCTCGATAGGACTGAGCGCGAGAGCACTCCAGTGAAGGCGGTAAAGCGCGTGTCTGTGAAGGCGAGCTGTGAGGGCATGGATGACGCAGCACAACGTCTCTATTAGTGATGTCACGATACTGGAATTTCTAACTTTGATACGATACATAAAAATGTATCGATATTCGATACCATATTCGATACCACGGTAGAAAAAACACTTTTATACTGTCAAATAGATATTTTAATATAATTTAGTTTTTTGTCCGTCTATTGAAAGTCTAGGCAATTAAAAAGTTCTTCAGAAGAGATCACTTTATATGATAAATTATTGATCAATTACCATTACAATTATCTCACAAATATTTGCTAACTAATTGTGTTGCAATAGCTTACATAAAGCACAAAGAAGCTTGATTTCAAATTGAATTTAAAAAGATGAGTAAACAGTAATAAAATAAGAACAAGTAAACAAATGACAAACAATAGCACAAATAAATTAGACTGTAGGTCTAACAGTATTCAGGTAAGAAACTGAATTTAAAAACAAAACAAAGTAATCACATTTAAAATAACATTGGATAATCTTTATTGTAAAAAATGTAATACAGATGAATCCATTAGAGTTACACAAGTTAATCAGTCAAGAGCAGCAAGTGATCTTTTGTCTTTTTGTAGAATAACAAATAACTGCTGTCCCTTTAAGTCCCGACGCACGCATGGATCCCAAACACTGTTCCTTCTACACATTCTTCCTGAACCGTTTACGACTGTGTTTATGTTAATACTCAATTTTTGAGTGTATTTGACCATTAAAAAGCTGGGAAAAGGGGCTCATTTTTGCACTTGTATGTCAGAGGCGACTTTATTACGGTATGTGTGTGCGCGCGCGAAATCTGCGGGAATGAGTAGCTGTGCAATCCCGCGTGAAACGTAGCCTACGTGTTCAGAGGGTTAAAGGGTTAGTTCACCCAAAATTGAAAATTCTGTCAGTAATTACTCACCCTCATGTTGTTCCAACCATGTAAGACCTTCGTTCATCTTCGGAACATAATTTAGTATATTTTTGATGAAATCTGAGAACTGTCTCACTCCTCCATAGGCTTTCAGAGGGAATGAAACTTGATGGCCCAGAATAGTAAGTAAAAACGTCATTTAAGGAGTCCAAATGACTACAGTGGCTCTGTATTAAGTCTATCATGCGACGAAAATACTTTTTGAGCGGAAAAACAACAAAAATAACGACTTTATCCCACTATTTATCCCACTATATACTCTCTGACGAGAGTTCGCGGGAGTGCCACGACGCATGCGCGAGTTCGCGGCGCATGCGTCGTGGCACTCCTGCGAACTCTCGTCAGAGGCTCAAATTGAACAATAATAGTGGGATAAAGTCGTTATTTTTGTTGTTTTTCCGCTCAAAAAGTATTTTCGTCGCAAAACTAATCACTTGTATTGTGATTAGTAACTTGTAACCCTTTAACCGAATGAGAGGAGGCGGGTGCTTGTCAACTCGCTGTCGGTCGGAGAGGAGAGCGCAGCTGGTATCGTATCGTTTCAAATATTTCAGTATTGACAACACTAGTCTCTATTAATTCACGCATTTAGTAGATATAATCTAATGTTAATTTTAAAGCACTGAATCGCTATTGAATCGCGATTCATTCGATTCTTAGCATTTTAAACCGATTATCGATTATCACGATTCAAAATGCACGTTTCAAAATCGATGCATAGCCTGCATCGTCAGGATTTGTAATCAATGCATCGAGAAAACGAGTGAATCGTTACACTCCTAGTTCCTACACATTTTCAAATTACATACTTTTCCAGACTCAAATTTCCAAACCTCTGTAGATTTTCAGACCATATTTAATATAAAGGGCATGTAATTCATACAGCAATATATTTGGTATATGGTGCAATCATCTTTACATATTTATAACCTGCACTTGTAAATGTGGTTTGATGTTGCACCATCACCAAACAGTACAGTCTGAATTAAATATTCAGTATAGTCTGATTTAGATGACTGTTTGCTCCTTCATCTGTTGTTGGTTTAAGAGGCACACACACACATTCGTTTAGTGAAGTTCAAAGGAGACTCGCTTATGGTCAAAGACAAACATTTTGCATAATATAAATGTGCACTGAATTCATTCATTCGTGTTTTACAATCACTAAACTTTTGCCATGAAATCACCCTACTTGTATGATACGTTTATTTTTAGAAATTATTAATTTTATATTTCAGAAAACTGAATAGGGGGAAATTGTCTGGAAAATATTTTTCCATTCTCTGTTTTCTTTTTTTCCATACTTATGCAGACCCGGAAATGACTCTAATAAAATTCCATACTTTTCCAAACTGCGCGCAGGAACCCTGTTTACAGCTACTGTGCATAAAAATACACAGAATCTAATCCTGTTTGTTCTTTCATGTCATCACTTGTGATGCAGCAATGATAAATTAGTAAACAGGGATCAAAGGAGAGAACTAGATCAGTCATGCAAATCTCTGGATTGACTCATGATCTGTTTAAAGAGTCATCGCAGGAAGGTTGTTTCCATACAATGAGAAGAGATCTAAAAAAAAAAGTATGTCCATTGATATG
This sequence comes from Romanogobio albipinnatus, assembly GCA_023566225.1. NCBI lineage: Eukaryota > Metazoa > Chordata > Actinopteri > Cypriniformes > Gobionidae > Romanogobio > Romanogobio albipinnatus. The sequence goes on along the minus strand of CM042243.1, from coordinate 30,023,910 downwards.
TGCTATCTCACTTTTATTTTTAATCAGGAAGTAATGCACGAATGACGGAACGGAGCTAGTTTGAAAATACATAGTGATAAAAAATAAAAATAAAAACTAGTCAAAATGCTATATTTTCTCATTTATAAATAGGCTTGCAAAGGGGCTGAAAATGTCTGGTAAATTTCCAGAAACATTCCAAAAGTTTCCAAAAATCCTGTAAAGTTTCTGGAAATGCTGCACCCTTTTTATAAATAGTGCATCATTTTAAATATTTCTTGTTTTCTTAATATCACAACATTTCTTTGTTTAAATGTTTTTTTCACAAACAAAACATTCTGCCTATTTCTAGGTTTAAATGAAAGAAAACACCAGGTTGTCATATGGTCTCAGACTCCACTATACATGTGAAGAAATAAGCAAAAAAAAAAAAAGTGTGTAAATAAATTCTCAAAACTTACCGTACTTGCAGCTTCGCGAGCCTTTTTATTGGAAGCGTATGTTGGTGTGTCTGTTTGCATGAAATAAATTTGGTCTTTCATATCTTCAAAATCAGCCGTATATTTTTTCTGGAAAGAAATCAAAGTGTGACACTCTTTGACTATTAAGATGTTTTATGTTAATAATGTGCATGTTTCACTTTGATAAACATATTTTCTGTTTTAGAAGCATGCTGAGTTTCTGCCACTTACATCACTGATGTTGTCCATAGCCATTCTAGCAATCGCGACATCAAAGTAAGGGGTTTCACACCATTTGCCCTTGACGTTCTTGTTGTAATCCTCATGATATTTGAGCTGTAAAGAATTTAAGTGTTTTTCATTATTTCTCACCTTCTGTGCGCCTAAGGCTTACATGCCATATTACGACAGAAAATTTTACATTATACACAATTCTTGATGTGCACTTTGCAAAATACAGTATAATATAAAACTATAATATAACTACAAACTATTGCTTTTGATTAAACAACATTTTGATAATTTTGATAGATGGAAACTATAAAGACCATTTGTGGTAGGACTCGTTATTAACACTTCAGCATGGGAATTGATTTATAAAGCACAAAAACCAGGGAAGTCTTACATTACTACGATTGGCGAAGTTTTTCTTTGCCAGTTCCATCTCTGGGGTATCAGCCAGAGACGTGTACTTTGCCTTGCGCTCATCATGGCCCTTCTTGTAGACAATCTGTAAAGGTGGAGCACAACAGATTTTTGAGACAATTTATGCAGTAAGAGTAGGGCTGGGTATTGACACAAATTTCATGATTCGATTCGATTTCGATTCACAAGCTTGTGATTCGATTTCAACTCGAATCAATATTGATTATTTTGGATATACATCAGGTCTAGCGATGTTGGTGTACAGTAACTGATTTGTACAGTATACAAACACTTAAATTACACTCATGAAGCTTTTATAATAATAATAGTCATAATATTAACTTTACAATTACATAATAATGTTTGTACACCAATTCGTTTTGTATTTATTTATATATAAACATTTAAATGGTGGCTGTCATAAAAACCTGAAGGATTTATTCAAACATGCATTAAATATACATGGAATATAAATATGGAAGAACATAAAAATTTCAATGAATATGGTGCACATATTTAGCTAAATGCATTTTTCTAGTGGACTAATGAGTTTATGGTCACTGAATATCGTTTTTCTGAGGTAAATATGATGTTATATTAAACAGCGCCAAAGCGATTTATTTTTTGAATTTCGTAATAAAATGGACATCACCTGAAATCTGAGACTTTGTTTCATATAAAAAGTAACAAAGCACAAAGCTTATTGCGATCTATTGGATGGGAGGGGCTCTAAAATGCTCCGTTCATTCATCAACTGAAAACAGGATGATCTTGGGATTTAAAGGGTTGGTTGATTGCCCCTTTTTACAAGATGTAAAATAAGTCTCTGATGTCCCCAGAGTGTGTATGTGAAGTTTTAGTTCAAAATACCCCACAGATAATTTTTTATAGCATGTTAAAATTGTTACTTTTTGATGGTGAGTAAAAACGTGCTGTTTTTGTGTGTCCCTTTAAATGCAAATGAGATGCTGGTCATGGGGTGGAGCTTCAAGAACTGCAGTTAGCAGCTCTGAATACCTCATGCAGACAATTAAACTGTTCAGCCTTTTATGTTCAAACTGGAGTTGGACAATGATGGGGAGATTCAAAAAGAAGTGACAACATGTAGAATGCAACAGGGCGTTTCTGAATGGTTAGTTGATGAATGTATGTAGCTGATGTGGAGTTAACTATCTTCAAATCATTGATTAGCATATTCTGTCCTGATAATCTCACCCCTTTGTGGTGTGTTCCCGGGGGCAGGATTTATGTAAATTTCAGGGATATTGATGTCACTAACGGGGGAGGAAGCTTGTGTAGTCCCGACTAGCCGTTTGTTGTAGGCCTAAAAAAGCTATTTCTTTAAAATAAAATATCTCCCTTTGCTTTGAACTTTGAGCGTCTAACTTTGCAGATATTGTTTATGCTCCATAATCAACCACCTCTTTAAGAATGAAAGTTCGTAAAAATGATAAACGATTCAAATCGAGAAATCAATATTTTTTACCCAGCCTTAAGCAAGCGCATATATAATATTTTTTTAACAGGTAAAATAAAATAAAATATAAAAAAATCAATCAATCAATAAATAAACAAATGGTGTATTTTGAACTAAAACGTCACATAAAACAAAATAAACATTTAGTTTAGAGACCAAATACTTGTGTTTTTCCAAATGACAGTTTAATAATAATTGGTTTACTATTTTGAAATTTCACAATTCCACTTACATCACTGAGGTCTTTTTGGGCCTTGGCCACCCGGCGCAGCTCTGGGCTGTCACTGTATGGATAATACATGGTCTTATCCTCATCCCACGCCTCTGTGTACAGTTTCTGATAGGGATATTAAATCATTATAGAGGGGTAATCAGCCAGTAATGTCAGTATAAATATCACATTAGTGCTTATCTAATACTAAGACAGGAATCAGAGATCTACCTTGCTGTAATTTGCTGCATTCTTCACAGCGAGAACCAGCTCAGGGGCATCAGGGGGGAGCAAGTACCTATCCTTAGTCTCGTCCCATTTCTGCCTGTACAGAACCTGGAGGAGGCATATGTGGAGAATTTATTTTATGACAGTAAACAACACAAAGAAAATAATCAATATTATACTAGTTGGGCAGCTGCTATCTTAGAATGCAATATTGAGGACTGATGACTTGAGTTAAAATAAAACAAACTCTTCACTGAGCAGTATTGTACTTGAGTACAATCATTTCTGCACTGCACACATTGAATCACTCACTCAGCTCTTTTTTCCACAGAGCTGTCTCTCAAGCACTTGGGAATGCATTCTTAAAGCTTAACAGCATAATATCAGGACAGTTAAAAAAATTCTGTCATTATTATTCAACTCTATTATTAAACATTCATGATTATCATTATTATTTTAATTAATTTACAACACTATCTTGACACAAGCACTTACTTTGCTGATGAGTTCAGAGACATGCTTCACGTGGGCAATCTCACGAGCCTCACCATCATAGAGACTGGTGGTTTTAGCCTTCAGTCCCTCCATACGGTATTTCACCTGGGTTATCAAAATATTTATTGTTAGCAAAAATTCACAGCATCAGCTAGAGTTTGGTAAGAAGTATCTGTACATTGTTATAGGAGCTTTAGACTAAAGAGGTTTCAAAAAGCATCAGTTAAAAAATAGACCATATGAACAAAGATCGTGCAAACTATATTCTGACAGAGTATAGTAGCTAATACAGTGGGTATAGAAAATAATTACCTCATTTTAAAGTAATCACATTTTGTTGCTTTGCAGTTTCACAGTTTTTGTATTTACTCAGTGCAACTTATAACATCCAAGTGAAAGATATAATAAAAAAAAAATAAAAAAAACCCGAATCACTGAGTTGGAAAAAGGATCACCCCCTTGTGTCAGCATTTTGTTGAACCAACATTTGCTTTAATTTCAGCCTTTAGTCTGTTGGGATGTCTCTACTAACTTTGCACATCTAGACTTTGCAATATTTGACCACTCTTCTTTGCAGAACTGCTCAAGTTCAGTTAAATTTGATGGTGACTGTTTGTGGACTGCAGTCTTCAAGTCATTCCACAGATTTTCAATGGGGTTTAAGTCTGGGCTCTGACTAGGCCATACAAGGACATTCACCTTTTTCTCCTTCAACCACTGTGGTGGTTGAAGTGTGGTCAGTTTTGCTGTGTGCTGTTGGAAGGTAAACCTTCTTCCCATTGACAACTTTCTGGCAGAGGGCAGTAGATTTTCCTCAAGAATTTGACAGTATTTTGCCCCATCCATTTTTCCTTCTATCCCGACAAGTGCTCCAGTCCCTGCTGCAGAGAAACAACCCCATAACATGATATTACCACCTCCATGCTTTACTGTAGGAATGGTGTTATTTGGATGGTGAGCTGTACTGGGTTTCCGCCAGATATCTCGTTTGGTGTTGAGGCCAAATAATTCAATTTTAGTCTCATCTGACCATAACACCTTTTTCCATGTGGCCTCAGAATCTTCAATGTGCGTTTTGGCAAAGCTCAATCGTGACTGCATGTGGCCTTTGAGTGGCTTTTTCCTGCAACTGCTTCAGAGTTGCTGTAGGCTTCTTGGTAGCCTCTCTGACCAGTTTCCTCCTAGCTCTTTCATCAAGTTTGGTACGACATCCTGATCCAGGGAGGGTCTGTGTTGTACCAAATACCTTCCACTTCTTAATAATATACTTCACTGTGCTTCTAGGCACTGATAAAGCTTTTGAAAAAAAAAATTCTGACATGTTGGTGTTACATCTTTCACTTGGATGTTATACTATGGAGTAAATACAGCTGAATAAAATAAAAACTGTGTCCGTCTTAATTTCAGGCTGCAAAGCAATTATTAAAAATTATTTTAAAGGGGGGTGATTCTTTTCTATACCCACTTTATATGATCCACAAAGGGTACATACCTCACTAAGCTGCTCCTGGGCCTTCTTGATGCGTATCATCTCAGGTGTGTCAGCCGAAATGGCATAGGGCTGCCCCTTTGATTTTTCATATACCTCCCTGTATTTATTCTACAAAAAACATACAAAACAATACAGTACTGTGTAAAAGTTTGCTGATTTGGTGCTCATGAAACATTTTTTATTATTATAAAAATGTTAAATGCTTAACATTTTTGTGGAAACCATTTTTCTTTTCAGAATTCTTTGATGAATAGATTAAAAAACGTCTCCGTTCCCTCCTTCAGGGAACGAGGGTTACCATATGTAACCGAGACGGTCCCTTTCAGTCGGTCACGTTCGGCGTACGTCGGACGTCATCGATGAATTGGGATGCCTTTGGAAAACGCCACAGTTACTACCACTTCCAGCGTCCAGCAAAGAGCCCCTCAGACCCTGTCTTTCAGGGTGGGAAAACTCATGCAGGGAGAGTCACACTGCTGTTCCGCAAGACCCACTCAGCAGACTATTGGATAACACTGGGAAAGCGTGCCCGGGAGGGCTGCTGCGGAAGCCACATCATGCCCAGAGGGAGTTACCATGTGGAAAATACATGTATGGACTGGCCTTGGGCAGTACAACATACGGGAGTCCCAGGGGTGGCCCCGGCCCTTATAGGCGGGGGAACAACACCGTACTGGGACGGCAGAGGAAGCTCTGCCAAGGGAAAGACACGGGCTCGCCGTACCGTGGAAGAATACACATATGGGACCGCCGTGGGGGTCACAACATATGGAACCCAACCTAGCACAAGTTCAACCAATGCATACGAGTGTTAGACCTGGTGTCGGACGCTCCGCCACGTCCGACTGCCGCGGGTTGCAGAGGACTCGACAGGATTCGCTGTTCTGGGGAACTCAGCTGGAGCAAATAAGCGCACGTATCCGTTCCTGCAGGGAAGGGAATGGCGCAGCAAGCCGACACTAGAATGAGCACTTCGGTGTTACTGACTATGAGAAGTGAGCACACAGGAAGAAACCGGCTCTACACGGAGGCTATAATATCTAGCGAACGTGTTAGGTGTCACCCAGCCCGCAGCTCTACAAATATCTGTCAGCGAAGCGCCACGAGCCAGCGCCCATGAAGAAGCTACACCCCTAGTGGAGTGGGCTCTTAACCTGGGCTGGCAGGGCACGTCTTGGGTTTCATACACCAAGACGATGGCATCCACTATCCAGTGGGCCATCCTCTGCTTGGAGACATCCTTTCCCTTCTGCTGGCCTCCGTAACAGACGAAGAGCTGCTCTGAGGTTCTGAAGCTTTGCGTTCTGTCCACATATGTCTGCAGGGTGCGGACAGGGCAGAGAAAAGCTAGGGCTGGGTCTGCCTCCTCCGAAGGCAGCGCTTGCAGGCTCACCACCTGGTCCTGGAAGGGAGTGGTGGGAACCTTGGGCACATATCCAGGCCAGGGCCTCAGGATTACATGAGAGTTACCAGGCCCGAACTCCAGGCACAATTCGTTGACCGAAAATGCCTGCAGGTCCCCTACCCTCTTGAAAGAGGCCAAAGGGCTCTCTCTGTAGTGCGGTTAACACCTAAGTTAAGAGGGTATAGAGGGAGGGCGAGGTGGATTTAGTCTCCTCGCACCTCTAAGGAACCTGACGATCAGATCGTGCTTCCCTAAAGACTTACCATCTACCATGTCATGGTTTGCGGCGATAGCGGCAACATATACTTTGAGGGTGGAGGGAGACAGCCTACGCTCCAACCCGTCTTGTAGGAAGGAAAGCACAGAACCGATCGAACATCTCCGGGGGTCTAATCGATGGACAGGTTCCACTTCAACGCATAGAGGCGCCTCGTAGAGGAAGCTCTAGTGGAAGTGATGGTGTCTACCACATTCTGGGGTAGGTCACCTAGAACCTCCACGTCCCGTCCAGGGACCAGACATGGAGTTTCCAGAGGTCCGGACGCGGGTGCCATAGAGTGCCCCGTCTCTGAGTCAGGAGATCCTTCCTCAGAGGAATGGACCAAGGAGGTGCTGTCGCAAGGAGCACTAATTCCAGGAATCAAGTCTTGTTGGGCCAATACGGAGCAACCAACAGGACCTGCTGCTCGTCCTCCCTGACTTTGACTTTTTTGTCTGTGCGAGAAGGCAAACAGGTCTACCTGTGCGGCCCCGAAGTGACCCCAGATCAGCTGGACCGCCTGGGGATGGAGTCTCCACTCTCCCGGGAGCACTGGCAATCGCGACAGCTTGTCGGCTGCACGATTGAGCAGGCATGGAATGTGAATGGCACAAAGCGACCTCAGATGCTCCTGACTCCATAAGAGGAGATGGCGGACGAGTTGTGAAATGCGATGGGAGCGTAGACCACCCTGTTTGTTGATGTACGCAATGGCCGCAGTGTTGTCCGTATGGACCAGAACGTGCTTGCCTAGTAGCTGAGTTTTGAAGCGGCTCAGCGCAAGACGAACTGCCCTGTCCACAGACCCGAAACTGTACGACCGTTGTACGTGGCACCCCAGCCGGTGGATGAGGCATCTGTGGAGACAACAGCATGCCTGGACACTTGTTCTAGAGGCACTCCTGCCCGTAGAAATGAAGGGTCCGACCACGGGCTGAAGGTTTGGCGGCACCTCTGTGTCACTGAGACACGGAGGGAGCTGCTGTGCCACGCCCATTGCGGGACTCGGTCGTGTAGCTAGCATTGAAACGGTCTCATATGAAGCAATCTGAGTGGCGTTGCTGCGGATGCCATATGCCCCAAGAGTCTCTGAAAATGTTTCAGTGGTACCGCTCTCCTGCATTTGAACGAATTCAAGCAGTTCAACACCGACTGGACGCACTCCTTCGATAGGGTGCTGTCAGGGCGACCGAATACAGCTCCATCCCGAGAAAAGAGATCCTCTGCACGGGGCAGAGTTTGCTCTTCTCCCAGTTGACCCAAAGCCCCAACTGGCTGAGGTGCCTAAGCACCATGTCCCTGTGTTTGCACAACTGCTCTCGCGACTGGGCGTCAACAAGCAGTCGGAGGCGCTGCGGCGGGGTGGAGGCAGCAGCGAGCCGCCGGGGCAGGATGTGATTGATCTCTTCCATCTGCTTCTGGGCCGCCGTGAACTGCTGGGCAAAGCTCTGGACCACGTCGCCGAACAACCCGGACGGGAAGATGGGGGAGTCCAGGAACCGATATTTATCGGTCTCCCTCATGTCGGCCAGGTTGAGTCAGAGATGACGCTCCTGGACCACCAGAGTGGACATTGCCTGACCAATGGAACAGGCGGTGACAGAGGAGCTCTGGGTCAGGCCTACCCTCGTGCATGTCCATGAGTGCTTGAGCTTGGTGCACCTGAAGCAGTGACATGGCATGCAAGGCTGACGTGGCCTGTCCACAGGACCTGTAAGCCTTTGCGGTCAGACCGGAAGAGAACTTACAGGCCTTGGATGGGAGACACGGGTCATCACGCCAGTTGGAAGTGGTCGTCGGACACAGCTGCATCGCAACAACCTGCTCAATTCTGGGATTCCCACGTAACCCTTGGCCTGTCCGCCGTCGAGGATAGTGAGGAGAAGAGAAGCCACCAGGTCGGTTCCGAGCAATGAAAGGCGTCGACCACAACCTGGTAAGCTCCTCATGCACCTCCGGAAAGAAAGGCACCGGGGCGGGACGCTGAGAACCAGAGCGACCCACCCCTAGAAACCAATCATCCAACCTAGAAGGTTCGGGATGTGGTGGAGGGTTCCACTCAAGCCCGACCTTTTCGGCGGCTCGGGAAAGCATTGCCGTCAACTCCGGGTCCGATTTGACCGTTGCCACTCCGAGACCGAGGCAGTACAGCCAAACCTTCATCCCAGAGGACTGGAACTCCCCCTCCGATGCAGTGATGGACATCAGGGACCCGCGGAGGCTGGCTCGGCGGGTTTGCCCTGAACATAATCCTCAGATCACCCCAGCCATCCATCGAAGTAGGTCTATTCTACGGGGCAGGAAAAGCCAAATGCTGTCTCAGTGTGCAGGATGCCCAGAAACGTGATACAGCGATTGTGACCGTCAGCAGGCGACAGGGAACGACCACATCCAGAAACGCACGGGTGGTATGACATCTTGAAAAAGACGAACGTGACCGACTGAAAGGGAACCCTGAATTTTTCAAATGTAAAAGTCTTTACTTTTGATTAAAATGCATTCTTGCTGAATAAAAGTATTTCTTTCTTTTAAAAAATCGTTAACTAGTAACCTCTACTAAAGGCCTGTTCACACAAAGGAGGATAACTATAAAGATAACGATAAAGATATCGTTTTAAAAATCATTCTCAATTTTAAAGAATAGCAGAGTTCACACCACAGCTATAATGATAACAGCACAGAGAAACAATATTGTTTGAATCGATTTTATTCATCAATTTTATTCAGCGATTTTATTCAGCTAATGAACAATAAAACATTGACAGCCAATCAGAATCCATTGTGCTGTAACAAGCTCAAGTATTTAAAATGACAGACAAGCACGCGCTTAGAAATAACAGAACCATGTTGTCTGCTGGTGTGGACGCTAATATAGTTATCTTTATAGTTATATAGACACTATATACACTACCGTTCAAGTTCAGGGTCGACAAGTTTATTGTTATCTTTATAGTTATCTTTCTTGGATTAATAGCACAAAATATTTTCTTACATGGCTGTACTGGTCAAGCATCTTCTGGCTGTGTGCCAGGTAAGGAGTCATGAACTTTGAGGTGTCAACCTTCACTTTCTTCCTGACTGAGCGTCTGGGAAGACCACCAGGTCCGGGCTTAATAAAAAAAAAAGAACATTAAACATTCAAGACAAATGGTGCTGTCAATGAGAAACATCTCTAACATCTTTCACATTTACAGTATTTTATCATTGAAGGCCAAACCGTTTCGAAAAAACGTTACAAAAAAGGGACAAAAAACCTAATTTCCGTTTTCATTATAAGCAATCAGAGGCATGATTTGGTAGCTACATCTAATTTTGTCTGTATGGATTTATTCAAAAACAAAAAGAAAATGTATGGGGTAACGATTTAATTTTAACATTTAATTTTGCAGCACTTACCTTACACGTCTTTTGCAAACAGTTTGTTTGTTTAATTTACCATGCAAATTAATAGTTTGCTTTTTATAACAAATGAGTGAGGTTAAACAGCATATTTCAAAGACAGGTCAGTAAATTAGTATTGGTTAGATAGCCATTCAATTAATGTTTATTTAAAAAAAAAACAAGTAGAAAATCTATAGAAAATGCACTTTCGGGACAGTACAAAAAAAGTGCATTAAGCATTAGTTACCACATACTACTACAGCTTCAGACAAATATATAAACACCGCATTAACTCATATAAAGAAAGCTGAATCACCACACCCTCACTGTCAGCACTAACACTGTGGCATTTGCATGGCTCGGTATCATGGGGGCTATTTTTTGTAAATGTGCTACTCAAAGAATTTAATTTGGAAATAATATTCCATTTTAACTGACACATGAATTGTTAAACAAGGGAGTTTGTTTAATAACCCACTCTTTATGTCGGTACCAATTGGATAGTTACTAATAAAACTAAAATAGTATGTTAAGGATTGGAATAGACCCCATGGCATGTGGAAGGGATGCAGATCCGTTTCACCAGGGATGATCATTTACCTCAACACCATGAGACATTGAGGTGGTCGTGGTGGTGATTGTTGTACCCTCCTCATAGTACTATAAATATAGGGAAAAACTCTGGCCTTTCAAAATGACAATCACACACTTCAGGAAAACACTACAATCTAGGAAAGTGACTTTTTCCAGCTCTGGTTGTCAATTAAAATCTCTCAACTCCTTAAAGTCCCTTTAAGGCAAGCCATTTCACTCTGCAGCCATCTTTGAAATGCATCTCAGGCAGCTATTTCAGTCATGTAAGTACAGCTCCTATCTCTCTGAATGGGGAAACATCAAATTCTCCAAAGCGGTTCACCAAGTTCTGAAATCACCAATGAAATCTGACAACAAATGTCTCCTAAATTTTGTTTCTAAACGCTCTTAAAATGACAGAAACTGCATTTCTTCCAGGCTGGACGCATGTGCAGTCACAAGAGTGGGTATCAGAACAGACTTTCTATAGCATTGGCTCTTTTATTAAGAAGACGGGACATATTCCGTCATATTACGCTTTGCACTTTCTCCCATTCATAGTAAAATGAGAGTACACCATGTTTGTATATCTAAAGTCTTTGTAAAAACCCACATTGTGACCAGAAATACTCAAATTTTATATAGTTGGATCCTCTCTAAGCTTACCAAAGATTGACATTGTACCATATACACGTCCTGTTATTCATGTTTACATTAATTACATTGCAAAGTTATCCATTATTGTAAAATTTCAGCATGCTAATGAGATTCCCCAGTGGAGCTCTGTCTCTGACTGACAGAGCCGTATGACTGGCTAGTGCTAAGAACATTTTAGCACCCTAATGACCTCACCACTATTATTATTCGCAGCTAACATTATTGTCATGGTAGTAAATAGAAACATTGGGTCAGGGAACAAATTCCAATACAAACACTCACTTACACTGGTGTGACTCCCAGACTGTCCAGAGAATAAACAATCCCCTACTGGCATTTAGTCAGATATCATGACAGAACTCTCTGAAACAGTCAGTGACAACCACATCACAAGGTATAAGACTTCTAATAGTGTAAGGACCCTATATGAAACCAGAGCAGGAAAAAAACACTCCAAATCTATGAATTTACAGGAGCTAGAGGCTTCTTTATTTGGACCAGTGGACAGCAGAAAATGCTTATATGTATAGTAGGTTTTATTAGCCTGTGCATTATATATATATATAATATTTTTTTATTTTTTTTTATCTTTCACTTAACAGACAAGATATGGGAGATGGAAAGTTGTGAATATATTTAACGAATATACTGTGAAGCAAAATCTCTATCTCCACCTCTTACAGGTGTTTTTTTTCCACAGGTCCTCCCACCATAGCATTTTAACAGCATGACGTTAACGGCAAAAGGAGTGTAATTTACAACAGGGCTCGTCTCATTTGCCTCCCTGCGAGTCAGCCGTAGATGTCCACTTCTATATTTGTATCTCTTGAAAGAACAACTCAGCCAAAGCTGAAGGGTTCTTTTCCATTAATGGGGTGAAAAGCATATACAAATAATCCACAAAATTTTAGATATATAGATTTTTTATTACTGCCACATTTATCTGTATACCTGTAAATAATAAGTTCTGTAAAAAAAATATTCAATACAGTTTTCGACTGATCAGCGAATGTATCTGAAATCTCAACAAAATATAAAAGAACAAAATGTGATTCTCTACTTTCCCCAGATCAAATGAAAGAAGCCGTTTTAATTAACACTAATGCCTTTCTGGTCCTATTCTAAGTGTAGATGAAAGTAGTAGTGAAATCAGAGCGTATATTCCAAAATCTTCTCAAAATGCAAGATGGTGAATGTCCATTTTCTGCATATGTTAAAGGGGAATCCAAAAGCATTTGTTCAAAACGTCTAACAGTCTGGAAAACCCCGATAAGATATGTACAACAGAAATAGACATGAAAGTATACAAGGTCTACTTTAACTCTGTTTCTCTTGGAAATACTGAATTAAAGTATCAACCTTCTGCTTTCACTCTTCCATTGAACACTCAGACAGACACATTTACATGTACAGACAGAATTTCATGACAAAAACACATTGAGGTAAACTAAAACTGCTGGAAGCTTCAAGAGCAGCTGTGGTTAAATATTGAAAATGAGCTCTACTTAGTAAATCAGCCAAAATATGGTATAATTGCAAAATTATGCTAATTGTGCAACCAAGTTGTCTATTTGATTTGAAATAACACTTGATTTTCTGCTCATAATGAAGCTTTCAGTCGAATTAGCTGCTCTGAACAGACCATAATCCCACTGTTAGTATAAAAGTGAGAGTATTATATCTAACAATGGTTATTTCCATTCAGGTTTGTTTGGTTCTATCAGGAAATCATAACATTATCATGTTCATAATAAAATCTTATTATCAAATGATGACAAACTGCTGCAGGGGTCATTCCCTAACTGTCAAGTGAATGATGGTTTGCCACGTATGTGTAATTGATATCTCGTCAAGGTATTCAATTAATTGAATCTATTGAACAGACTGTAGTGATACATTTACTACTGAGAATGAAATGTGTATTGAATGGAATTTAGAGCGCTAGCCTCCATGGAAGAGGTCATCTGAAATGGGATCCAATGCTAATCATATACGACATGGCACCTCATACTGAACTGCTGACGGTGGAGATATCATAAACCACTATTCATAGGGTTTGCCAGTATACCTATAGGACTGAGATCTATGAGGCGTTAATGTGAAAAGCCTATATAAGCTATTCAAAGGGAAAATAAAAATAATGTAGAGCTCTTTCAATGAATGGGGGTGAATAAATGATAAAATATGCATTGCAATGCATCAAATTTGTATCTTACCTCCTCCTCCTCAATCTCTTCTTCATACTCTTCTTCTGATGCCATCTTCAAACGGATTTAGTGAATCTACCCAAGCAAATTAAAGATGGTAAGACACACATTTGTAATTATTTACTAACAGCATTCAAATAAGTCCAGAAAATGAGAAATAAACAGGCGCTTTTGTATACTTTACATGGCAAATAAAGTATAGGAAGGATTTCACCAGGACTTGAAGGACACTCTACAAAGAGGCATTAACAACAGGCTAGGAATGTTCTGCCTATTTCAGTGTTAAAGTTAAAGAACCAAACTAAAAAGTTGACGTACCTTTACTATAGAAATCTACAGTAGAATTTCAGCAACCCTACAGTAAAGAAGGTTCTCGCTTTCCATCCACTTGTATCCCAATCTGCTATTCCACTTTTTGTATTCTTGCAAACCTAAACAAAAACAAAAATGTGTCAGTTTTCCTCTGACTGAGCTGACACCTTAACGTGGTGGATCAAAAAAAAGCAAAATTTCTATTTTGTGCTATCTTTCTGCAGGCCTGGTAGGTGAGAAGGTTTGAAACCTAAGACACCCCCAAAACGCTGTGCCTCCTGGATGAAGCCTTGCGACAGCTGCTCTGAATCGCTCCAGCTATTTGTCATGTAAGCCAATGCTGCGGGCTGATTGGCTGGCTTTGTTTAGCTAGTGGAGCTCCAATGCCTTCTGAGGCTGCAGGTTAATTTTAGGTCTGACCACTAACTACCCTTTTTTAGGACCCAGCTCCCAGAAAATTACATGAAATTATGCTTTTCTATGCTTTTTCATCAGAAAGATTGAGAGGAATGTGGATGGGACTTTATCAAACTCCTGTCCATGAGGTGAGGGGCATCAGATAGTCTTCCAGGAAAAAGAAGGAATAAGTCAAGGAATAAGTTCCAACTTTGAGTAATTGGTAAATTGGTTGTTCCTGCAATGGTGGCCAATAAAGTCAGATGATTCTTATCAGCCTGTGGTTCATAGACACAGCACCGCCCGCAGCATCACTTCCATCTATCAACAGGCTGTAGAAGATAGTCAATCCAATAGAGCAGGCCATGCAAAGAATGCTGGAGAGTAAAATCTGGTGTGTCGGTTGATTTTGTGGTTTTTCCTTTGCTTACCGGTGACTTTAAAGTTAAAACGTTTCCCAAGCTGCCAGAGCCTCCCCAACTCTTCCCTCCTGAGAAACGCTGGGTAAAAGCTCCCAGCTGCAACGGCACTTCGGTTATCATGTGCTCCTATCGACCAATCAGTGGGCAGCATTCTCAGGTTTCAAAAGCTAAATATACATTAGCGACCCTTCAGAAAAGTGCACCTGTTCAGCAAATTATCAGCAATACAACTATGAGGAAGAAAAAAAAAGAAAACACTGGAAAATACCTGGTTTCTTTGAATGAGGGAATGTAGGGATGCTACATTCAGCAAGATGTTCTGTGGAGGTAAGTATCAGTCTCGGGAATAGTGGAGATCCTGGGGGGGATGGGGTCTTCTCTGTGAAGATGGTCAGAGAAACTTCTTGAGGTCACTGGTTTACATACAAGTGTACGCGGATCCCAGAGGCTGACATCAGGTCAAGGCAAGGGGCAAGAGGGAAATAAACTGTTGTCCACCCAATTACAAAGCCATCAGACAAGAATGATTTTAATCTCAGTCTATGTTCTATCTATAGCCATTATACTCAATGCATGTGCACTTTCCATTATACAGATAGTATAATTTGCAGTACTCTTTCATGATGATCTAAGGGTGAGTCTTTATAAAACGTTTTAGAAAGTGCCACTACAACATCTCCCAAGTACTTCTGAGCCCGCAGACAGCTGAGTACATTACAGTATTAAACTATTCAGGGACACTCAAAAATACAGCGGACACTTATTTTTAAAGCATCCCGAGTGGCAGTAAGGGGTGATGTTTAGGCACAGAGGCATGTTTCCTTGAACCCTTTATATCATTGTGTGGAACAGTTTGAACAATACTCTGCTCTGCTACACAGAGAGACACACGATATACAACAATTTTACCGTGATGTGCTCCAGCCATTTCCACTCAAAAGTCAAACAGTTCTCCACATCTCCATGGTGGGGCAGCATTATTGAGCTGAATGACAGAGGCAGCTGTGTCAGCTCAGTGTTTCACACTGTCCTCTATATCAGCACTCTAAACAGTGAGGGAACTGCTCAATGCTAATCTCTCCAAGACCTATCCTCCTGGGACCCAGAAAAAGTTTTTTGAATTTAGTATTTTTTTCATGTCATTACATTGTTTAGAGCATAAGAAACAAATGAAAAAAAAAAAAAAAAAACATTTTTGAAAAATTATATTTTATTCATATGTTATGATATGTCCTCTGTAGTTGACACCAGGACCCGGTTGTTAAAAAAATAATTACATGAAGTTGCACGCGTATAGGAAAACAACAATCGGATTTATTTTTAATTCACCAATTAATTTTTAGGTTTCAGGATTTTTTTTAACCAAACTTTGTTTAAAGATTATTCTGAACTATGTTTTGATAGATATAACAAAATGCATTGATATACCATTTTACTTTAAGCAATATGTGGGTAAAATGGCCATACTTGGATTTTCCCATTCAATACAATGCATCTATACACTCCATCTAATTTGCATATTAATGTATACTTGAAAATAGAAATGTAATAATGGGAGTAATAATTGGCAACGTTTTCATAATAATATCTTATATTTCATAGGAATATTGATATGTAATTTATTCCCTATTAACTTGTTGTGTCTCCAAAATGCCTGATAAACATGATTTAGGTCCTGGTGTCCACTAGAGTGGACATGTATGAAATCAATGCTCTGTTTTGTAACAGAAAGTGATATTTTGATAAGAAACCCCAAAACAATTTCCTGAGATGTTGATTTATAACAAACAATTTGAAAATGAATCTGATTTAAATTATAATTACAAAATATCATATTTCCATAAGAGTGCCAAACATTAATGTCAGCCGTTTTTAAAGACCTCCAAACATTGGTATCTCTGCAAAGCCCCGAATGTGCTCTTTACAGGACATCCTGTGACATGTGGCATGTATGATGTCAGAGAAATTCACTATAATATAATGTCCACTACAGTGGACAAGTCTATTCCTGGGTCCCATGAGGCAATGGCAGGAATTTTAATCAGTTTTCACAATGCGTTTTATATCAGTATGTGGCATAACAGGGTTGACCGATGCCAGAGGTTTTATAGACCAGGGTTATTATAAAACTAAAATCATAAAAAAAAAAAAACATTTTCATTACTTGACATAATTTAATTGAAATAAAATGAAGGAAAAAAAAAAAAGAGCAACATTTCTCATTTTCAGTTATTTTAACTTAATATACACCGATCAGGCATAACATTATGACATTATTGAGTGAGTTTGACAAGGGCCAAATTGTGATGGCTAGACTACTGGGTCAGAGCATCTCCAAAACTGCAGCTCTTGTGGGGTGTTCCCGGTCTGCAGTGGTCAGTATCTATCAAAAGTGGGCCAAGGAAGGAACAGTGGTGAACCGGCGACAGGTCATGGGCGGCCAAGGCTCATTGATGCACGTTGGGAGCGAAGGCTGGCTCGTGTGGTCGGATCAAACAGATGAGCTACTGTAGCTCAAATTGCTCAATAAGTTAATGCTGGTTCTGATACAAAGGTGTCAGAATACACAGTGCATCGCAGTTTGTTGCGTATGGGGCTGCATAACCGCAGACCAGTCAGGGTGCCCATGCTGACCCATCCACCACCGAAAGTGCAACAGTAAGCATCAGAACTGGACCACAGAGCAATGGAAGGTGGCCTGGTCTGATGAATCACGTTTTCTTTTACATCACAATGATGGCCAGGTGAGTGTGCATCACTTACCTGGGGAACACATGACACCAGAATGCACTATGGGAAGAAGGCAAGCCAGCAGAGGAAGTGTGATGCTTTGGGCAATGTTCTGCTGGGAAACCTCGGGTCATCCATGTGGATGTTACTTTGACACATAACACCTACCGAAGCATTGTTGCAGATCATGTACACCCTTTCATGGAAACAGTATTCCCTGGTGGCTGGTCTCTTTCAGCAGGATAATGCGCCCTGCCACAAAGCAAAAATGGTTCAGGAATGGTTTTGAGGAGCACAGCGAGTTTGAGGTGTTGACTTGGCCTACAAATTCCCTAGATCTCAATCCAATCGAGCATCTGTGGGATGTGCTGAACAAACAAGTCCAATCCATGGAGGCAATCCATCGATTCATTGGTGCCAGATACCACAGCACACCCTCAGGGGTCTAGTGGAGTCCATGCCTCAACGGGTCAGGGCTGTTTTGGCAGCAAAAAGGGAACCAACACAATATTATTTTATGCCCGATCGGTGTAATAAAATAACAATTAAAATTAAATTAATAAAAAGACATTAAAAAACTAATAAAAATAACAAAACACAACAAAATTAAATAAACCTTAAAATAAAAAAACGGAGTAACTGGGTGGAAATAACACCGAAATTAATTTGCATACAGATATTGTGTTCATTTTCTATATCGCTGGCTTACAAATAAATAAAAGATACAAAAAAAATCTGAAAGAAAATGAACTCTAGATTGATGCTTCTATTCAACTTATGTCACATACCTTAAGATATTGTAGGTTTATTGTAGGGGTGGAACAAGTTGGCATTAACAATAAAACAAAATTAATATTGATTGGTTTAATATTTTAAAGATTGGACTAATTAGTACATACTAACAGGGTGGAAAAAGCAATCATTTCATCTGGGAACAGATGAAAACATGGACAACTGTTGACTGAGCTCATGCACAATACTTCAATCCAGTGATATGACGCTTTGAGTGTCATAAAGCTTAGTCACTGGAAAAATGAGTAACTAATAAGGAGGTCTGAACAGCTGAGGATGGGTATTAAAACACTTTCAATGACACTCCACTTAATGACTCTCCCACGGGGAAAAAGCATTTCAAAAACACTGCGGTACACAGATGCAGATACGGTGCCAGAGAAAACCTGTTTACCATCATGACTCATGAAATTAAACTTTAAATATAAGTAACTACACTACAACATCAAAAGTTTTTGAGAACCAACAACCCCATCAACAGTGTTGTCCTGCTTCAGATGGATACAAAAAAGAACAATCATTATGAGGCACTGAAGTTCTACACAAGGTCATCTTATGCAGAGAGAGATTCCAAAAAGAAAAGAAGACAATGCAGTAAATAAGTTAACAAGATCGTTAAAGGGATAGTTCAGCCAAAAATTGACTCGCTCTCAAGTCATCCTAGGTGTATATGACATTCTTCTTTCAGACGAATACAATCAGAGTTAGATGAAAAAATGTCCTGGCTCTTCCAAGCTTTATAATAGCCTTCTGAAGCGAAGCGATGTGTTTGTGTGAGAAAAATATCTCCGTTTCTATGCATCTATCTATATTTGTTTGAAACTTTACAAACTAATCTGTAACTTCCGCTAACTGACGTACGCTCATTCACGAGAGACTGGCATTCCAGTTGGACGCTCCGGCGAGAATATGCTAGAACCAAGTTGTGTTTTGCTCTATCCTCTGCGTTGCTGCATTCATCACAGGAACTTACGCTACAGGCTGTTTCCTACGTCATACACTGGAAAGCCAGTCTCACGACAGTTAGCGGAAGTCAGAGATTACAGTTTGTAAAGTTTTAAATAGAAAACAGAAACAGTCATTCACTGCCCTTATAAAGCTTAGAAGAGCCAGGACATTTATTAATACAACTCTGAAGTCATTTACACCTAGGATGACTTGAGGGTGAGTAAATCATGGGCTAATTTTCATTTTTGGGTGAACTATCCCTTTAACAAGAAACATGTATACCGTATACATTTTAAAATCTGCTCTGTGAAGATATGATGCCATTTATTCTTGGCATTCTGCATATTCTTTGACCAGTTTTAAACTAGATTTAAAGTGCAGAGTGTGTTTGCCAGCAGTGACACCAAATTTATTCGCAAAAAAAATCTATCCACATCAAAATATTTTTTTAATAAAAAAACTCCCTTTACAATGTAAACGTTTAAAATTTATGATCTGTACTAATAGAAAATGAAAACAAATCATTACAAAATTAAGCTGATCTGAAGTCCAAATTCTGTGATAATATTATATGCGTAAGGTCTGTTTAGTACACAAAGTTCTAACCAGATCCTCCTTAAACATGTCAGCTTTTTTTACAGGTTAAACAAGTAAGCCAACTGAATTGTTTTTCAAATGAGACGCTGTCCTTTCAAACCATGCCCCCTAGAGGTGGCAAAAGAGCTGTGGAACGTAACCAAAAACTTCAACATTGTCAATTTTGGCAGTGCTTGAAGGTCAACCGGTGAGGGATAAGAAGGAAATCTGTTGAGAAATAAAGTGTGAAACATCTGTCATGACAGATAAAAACACTTTATTTAGTTGTATTTTACATGAGTGCAGTCTCCCGTTGCATGGTAATGTGTTTCCTCAGCCCAGAGGAGACAGAGAGTCAGGTGCAGGAACAAGGTTAATGAAAATACTGGACTGCACGCACTCGGCAACACCATGTCAGGTAGATGGGTAAAGCAGCGAGGCCTCCAGGCAGGGATCCGCTCAGCTAGAGACAAGTCTCTTAGTCCAAGTCTTAGGCCATCCTATTACTTTTTCAATGGCCATCCGTGCAGAAAAACACTGGGTTTATGCTGTCTCACAAGTCCTGACTTATTTTAGTGAGTTAGTTACAGATTGTTTGTTCACAGTTCTCAATAATCTGTAATAAATTAATCAAACAAGTTCTGGTGACGTCGCTGAGTCACCTTCACAGTGAGCGACAACCGGCCTCCACGCCCGGCAGAAAAGACAGAGAGAGCACACTGCTATCTGAGGTCAGAGGTCATCTTACTCGCAGCCGTGACATCATCCATTCTAGACCCTGGCAGAGCCTGCGGACAGGAAAGAGACATTCATTCTATGGCAGTTAACAAAGCTCCTATTTTCTTTCTTTCTCTTAAGTAGACAAAGAAAGACATTTGTGCTTTCTGCCTATTAGTCAGAGAAAGGCCTCTGAACTAATGACCTTGGCCATGAAATGAGGCATTTTAGTCTTTTCAGTAAACGTTAATGGCCGCTCATACATTCCATTATGAAATCTACAAACTTTTTGGATCAACACACTTTAAATATTTTCTGTGCATCCAGGAATCTGTATGCATCCACAAAGCAGTCGAAATAGGGCTATCGAAAAATAAAATTAATTTATTTTAATGATACATTTTGTGAAATTCTGCATTGGCCAGCATGGGATGTCTATGAAAGCATATTACTGCCACATAAGAAAAAATTATGCTTTAGTAAATCAAGATAAAAGTCATTATGACATAGTAAGTCAAAATGATCCACTTTGTCATAATTATTCCTTTTTATTTCATATTTTCATATTTATGACTTTTTCTGTTTGACTATCATAATAATTTTCAACTTTTTGTCATAATTATGGCGTAATTTAACATTTGCAAATACTTTTTTCTCATAATATTGACCTTTTATGTCATAATATTGACAAAAAGTGAATCATTGATTATGATTTATATGGCAAATGTGGCTTCCACAGCTGATTATTTAAAGCTTCCAAAGGCCGCCTTTCTACTGCACATGACATTTAGGCTCATGCATAAAGTTTCAATTTAGCTGCGTTCCAAAGTTCACATTTGCTGAACTCTAACCTGAGAATTTGCATCACGTGTAGACATGTGACCACTAGAAGATTGATATGTCACGGTGTGACCTCTTGGCTAAATTAAAAGAACAATATTTTTTTGCAGTAAAGTCGAGTAGATAGTATATTTTTTTGTCAGCTGTATATATTATGTATAGATTTCAGCATATTTTCTTAATAATAGATGTTATTTACACTAGGTGAAAATAGTGATGTATTCTATTCACAGTAAGTGACAATAGCAGCATTTTCTTGACGATATTCGGTCTACACTAAGGAAAATTAACGATACCTTCCATTTACATTATATAAAAATAGCAGTTCTTTGCAATAAGTGCAAATAGTAGTTAGATACTATTTATACCTATAAATAGTGGCAGATACTAATTGTACCTAGGTATTTTTGTACATAAAAAGGATGCAATAATAACAGTGTGTAAATTATTATATTTATTAAAATTATTAAATGGAGAACGCCTTATTGGGACAATATGCCCTCCCTACACCTACCCCTAACCGTACCCAATAAATACTTTATTATTAAACACTTATTTCCACTTTTCAAATATTTTCTTCATTTTTATTGAAATTAAGAGCCTCTCCGATCTGATATGTGATGTGGAAAAGGGAGAAGAGCGAGTTTGGCAAAAGGCGGATTTAAACATAGGTCGATGGCATTCAAAAGCTACTTTCATGCACCATACTCCTGACAGCCTACACCACTGCAGAAGTTGATGGCATGTATCTTTTTGAATCTCCATGCCTTTTTAAACGTTTTTAAAAGTATCAAGAGTTTCTGATAAAGTTAAACAAAAAAGTATTAATAATTCTCACTTTGCATTTTGCACACACACCAATTTGATTGGAATTCATTGTATCCGGTCGACATGTCGAATATGGAGTAGTTGCAACGAGTGCAATTTTTTTTAACATTTCCAAAGCTTAAATCGGATCTGAAAATTCTGCATCTGGTCGGCACCCCACGCAGCCCCTGTGCAACTCTCCATAGCAAATGAATGATTTCCAGTTGAAGTGGAAAGGCAGCTAAAGATGAAAGATTCTTGCTTAAAATGAAAAACAAGCATGCAGGGGATAAAGCAAAAAAAAATCCTATGCCTGAACTTTTTTTTTCAGTGGGGTTGGGGTTTACGTTATTTGGCAAACAAAAGAAAAAACAACAGTAGCTATTATAATGTAGGCTATCTGCCAGGGGCGGAGCAAGACATTTTAAAGAATCGGGGCTTAGCACAAATCTAGTTTGTTCAATGACATTTTAATTTGGCTTTATCAACTTTACTGACTTTGAGGAACATTGTTGTACTAGACTGGAGTAAAGTTCATAATGATCATGATCAGTTTTTCCCACAGGATTTTGTAAAGCTATGTTGGGTGGACATTTGTCCCTCAACGGGGGGGTTCGGGGGAAGCCTGTTGTGTGTTGGAGAGCGCCAAAAAATGTTGATGACAAACAAACAAAAAAATCTCAGGAAATTGGATCAAAACAGGGCAAATACATTAAAGAGAATTAGCAAATATGACTAAAATGCCCAGGTGGAAACTGTCAAAACGGCAATCAAGAAATTAATTGACTAAACCCTCAGAAAAACATCATTCAACAGTAAGAATAAGCCAATTTATGTGGAAAAAGTACAAATATAGGAGAGCGGATGCATTTCACACCAGGGCCATAGCCACGAGGCCCCTTCATTTACATGTCCGGACCCCCAGATTACTGATTGCTTAAAATAAAATAATGGATTGAGCGCACAGCGGCAAACTGAGCTTGTCAAGCACACATCCCTTTTTCACAGACATCGCTGGAAGTTTGAAGTTCAGTCGGATATTTTAAACATTAATTGCTTTGATGTCGTGCCTGTGGAGCCGTTTAGCCCTTCACAGAGGAGCAGCAGACATGCAAGGAAGCATATTAAATTATTATTATGATTAGGCTACTTTTATTATTAAATTAATATTAGCTAGGCCTACTACAATTCATGTAGTATACAATATTTCACAGCGCATCAACGCAACCGGCATCCTACTACTCTGCGTCTGCTACTCATTTAAAAAACAACTTGTTTAACACAAAATACTTCGATTCACGAAAATAGTTTTTTTTTTTTTTCGCAATAGGCCACTAGTGAAATATTAAAAAATTAATTTGATTATCCTCTCATCATCTCTAATAGAATATGCGCTCGTAATGCAGCGTCAGATAAACGGTTAGTTTTTTTACTTTCACTTTGAATAATTGACTGGCGTTTAAGACCCTCACCGGTATAACTCTCGAGCAAAGTTTGCACATTGCGATATGATATCCACTGGCCTGCCCTCATGGTTTAATATGCAAACATTTTCAAAATTGACGTGGCATTTTTCTTTATGGTCACGCAAAATGATGGACAGACAATGATTCACATCTCGAGCGCATCATTTCCCGTGATAACTAAATTAAGTAGGCTAAATTATTGAATTATATATATATATATATATATATATATATATATATATATATATATATATATATAGCCTATATAATATATAGCGGTCCCTTATTTATTAGATGGGACCCTTCAAAAATAAAATTATGGCTAAGCCACTGTTTCACACACATTAATTCACACACCACTGCCAAAATGCGTCATGCATTGATCAGTCAAAACTGAATAATCGTTGATTCAAACCTCTTTCAGCAGCTGTGGGGGATGAGTACAGCGCAGTCTACGGTTTAAAACTTGCAGATGTTCTGGTCAGTGTGCACACGATGATGGACAGGAGTCACTTATTCGTCATTAAATTAAAGCAATTCAACTGTGCTCTCAGACTTGGTTATGTTTATAAAAAGGTGTAGTCCACGCTGGATCACTCTCCCACTCTTTACTCCAATACAGATACAACTCATTTATGCAGATTTATGCCACTTTAGCATTGCGATCACTTGAATATACAGCTACAAGATATCGCGCTAAAAACCCTTCAGTCATGAATGAGCGTGTCTGCCTGTTGATCGCTGATTGGCTGGAAGTGTGTGCTCGTCGGCGACGTCAACACCAATGCCAGCTGACTCTGCATGTTACTCTCAAACCATTGGTAGGCCAACTCATGAACTCGAACGTGATATCAACAGTTTTTTGTTTATAGAATTTTTCTCCGCAGCCAAACACCGCACGCCGGAGATCCGGCACGGTGCCGGAATACTTTAAGCCCTGAGCATGTACTGGAAACCTCAAGGACATGTCAGCATTTATCTGACAGCAATTGCTGTCTATGCAACTTTTAGATGCCTAATACGGATCCATTACTTCTATCTTTGCTAGTTCTATATTCAGCCAAAATGACTAGAAGAAAGACTTTTACACAATCTTTGTATGTACATGTTTGTCATGTGACTCTGCTGTAGGTTTTTGTGGCCTTACCCTTCTCCAGTGAGGGCACAGCAGGCCTGGATGTGCCACTGATGATCTTTGATGGAGGTAAGCTGAAGACTCTGGGAAATCTCAGCAACAGTCATACAACCCTTCACATCTTGCTTGTTGGCGAAAATCAACAAGCCAGCTTTTTTCAGATCCTAATAAAGAGGAAGTGGAATCAAGAAGTCATTGCACAAAAGAGCAAACCAGACAGTGTCTGTGCGATTAATATATTTACCCCAGTAGCACGCATGCGATACAGTTTAGCATGTGAGACAGAGCTCGTTTGAGTGAAGGGAGAATTTGTTTTGTGCTCGTGTGAGGTTAATCTAGGGCTGCATGATTGACTGAAATTAAACCAAAATCGAGATTTGTCTTTGTGAAATTATGAAAATCACTTCCATTTTTTAAATAAATAAATGTGCAGATGAAGCGCAACACTGTTCAGGGCGGATTAATCGGTTCGCAATAAATGCTGCTCTATCTCTGCATGCACTGTGAGATGGAGTCATTGGCATTTTAGTTCGAAAAGGGGCACGGTTTGGATGAAAAATTGCTAATGTAAAAGCTGTCAATCGCGGGCTCGGTGCGCACCGGGGTACAGAACCCGAGACTCTGAAGGAGGTGGCACTCGAACTGTCCCGCGATTCACGTGAAACGGACTCGGGTGCGCATTTGTTCAGGAAGAAACGCAACCTGCATATGTGTTTTAGCGTATTACAATGTATTTAGTTCAATAAAACGCATGTAAGGGATGATGGTGTTTATGATTTAACTTGGATATGAGTGTATTTGCGCATTGCGTGTAATCAGGGCAACAATAAATGAACTTCATGCGACGCACATACAGTAAACCCAAGCGTCGTTCACTCAGCTGCGCATAATAGCACCAAATTAATAAAAACAATATATTTACGGCAGTGTGTTTTCTATCATCCGCCGTGCACATTTTTGATGACGTAAGATGAACAAGTGCACCAGGGTTCGATAGAATCAAGTTGAGTGTGAAACCAGACCAGCGCTGCGGGGGGCGCCGGGAACAATCGCGTTTGGACATGACCACAGCAAACGTGCCCAGTGTTAAAGCCCCCTTAATGTGGATTAGAAAAAAGCAACAACCTCTTTCCAAACTTGTAATGAGAAGCGTTTACAAACCTGTTGTCCAACAAAAGAGAACATTTAATCGAGTGTTTGAAATAACCTACTTTTGTAATCTGACAGGCTTCACATCACAGAATGAGGCAGAAATTATATTATTTTATATATTCTGTAGTACAGTGATAGATTCGCGGTGTAGAGACGTGTACAGTACTTTTTTTCTTTCTCAGTGAATACATAAGATTAAATAAAACAAAAATTAAGACATTAGAGTCACATTTTTTATCATAATTTAATATTTTATTATAAAACCATTTCTAATGAACTTTCTAATGATTTATGTTTTCTGTAAAATATAATAATAATAATAATTGTTATTATTATTTTTATTCTTAAATATTTGTATTGTATAGCACTTTTTGCATTTTTCAGACATGGTAACAAACATTTTTATACATGTGCTACAATTTTGTGGGCTGTGCTACAAAACTTTCAACCTCTGTAGCACCAGTGCTATGTGCAAAAAAAGTTAACGTACAGCCCTGGTATCAGTACAACCAAGGAGTGGGCGATATGACCAAAATGTGATATCATGATATGAGTAATTATATTTCATTATAATGATATAGATCACGATAGTTACCATTGCTTTAAATAACGTTATAATATCAAAAACTTTTGATACCACTGAAATTTCATATAATCACCATTTTAAATATCATGGCTGTGTATCAAATATACAGCAATACCAGTTCTCATACTGACATACATATACTCGCCTCATGGGCTAACATCCTGTAGAGCTCCTCTCTGGTCACTGAGATTCTCTCTCTGTCTGTGCTGTCCACAACCACAATCACAAACTACACAGGAGAAACACATTAATGAGACACTGCCTTTACGATTCAAGATAACTTTACAGGTGCCTCAGTGCGTCTACCTCTGTGTTCGTGTAGTAAGTGTTCCAAGAGGAGCGCAGTGATTCCTGTCCTCCAATGTCCCACATAAGGAAATGAGTATTATTGACCACAATCTCTTCCACATTGCTGCCTATGGTGGGTGAAGTGTGCACCACCTCATTCATAGAGCTGGAGATAACAACGACATGAGCACGAAATTAACAACAAATAGGACAACACCATAAAATGAGGCTGTAATTTGCATAATGTAATCACGCCATCACATGTACAGTGCCCTCCACTAATATTGGCACCCTTGGTAACTATGAGCAAAGGTCGCTGTGAAAATAAATCTGCATTGTTTATCCTTTCGATCTTTAATTAAAAAAAAAATCCACACAATTCTAATATAGAATCTAATATAGAAAGGGGGGGTCTCATTATGAAATAAATGCTTTATTACTAGGGTAACTGTAATATTGTGAAATATAACAGCTGTCAAATTACCATATTAATTAAATTATAGTATATATAAGTATATATATATATATATATATATATATATATATATATATATATATATATATATATATATATACACACACACATACACACACACACCAACTTTTATACAATACCTTGAAAAAGCGCAAAACCTGCAGCAATGAGTAAAATCATGCGCAATACAAGCACTATTCACTAGTCAACCTGAGACCACTGGCGTGTCCACTGGCGCAGAGCAGAGCAAAAGTTTTCAGTTAAAGGGGTCATGAACTGGTTTTTAAAAAAAAATTGTATACTGTTGTCTGAGGTCAACTTATGACGTTCGTGTGGTTTTTACATTCAAAAACATCATAATGAATAAGCGCCCACGTCTAGGATTGGATAAGATTTGCACATTTAATGAGTTCCCCTGTTTCAGCTCCCCAGTCAGTACATGTGGGAATTGTTTTGAAAGCGTGTGGGAAAACGGCAACCGGAATGAATTGCCTAACCCTATCAAACAAACACAATGATTTATCTCTCATCCACCCGCGATTGATTGGAATTCTATTTTTTTTATCATTACACGGCTCTGTGGAATACTTGATTCTGATTGGTCAATCGCGCATTCCAGCGGTATGTTATTCCCAGATAACAACCTCCAAAGTGAATAACACACCGCGCATCCGGGTACTACGAGTTATCTTGACCGGTACTACTTATATGCTTAACGCTGTCGTTGACTGTCTGGCGCCATCTTGTGACTGAAAAACACTTAACCACCACGGGTTACAAAGGAAGACTTCAAGGGTTTCACAGCCAGAACTTTACTTTATAAAGTTTTAAATATGGATATTTTTTTACACAAATGTTTTCAGCAATAGATAAAGGCTTAAAACAGTTTGCAACTGTTTTTCTTTGCGAAAGCTTTGTGTAAGAGCTAATAAAATATTTAAACTCAAGTCAGTATTTTGTGTCTAATTTACTTGAGACAAGTAGCCGTGTAATAAGCGGGATAATGTACATCCATCCGGTTGTTATCGCAGAACAAACCCCTTCAGAGTGACTGATCACACTGTCAGGGTTTATTCTGCGATAACAACCGGCTGGATGTACATTATCCCTTACTTACTTGGCCCGCCCAATCGGTGGATATAACCGCAAACCGTGTATCTCACACACACACACACACACACAAGCGCAAGCACGCACCCACAACTCACACCCTCAACTCATCCTTGATTGTAGTTTTCCTTCAAACATCAAGTCAAGAGAGTGAACATAGCCCATACATGCCCGAGTCTAATCCCGAATCGCAATGAACCAACAAAACCACCAATAAAGGATTCTTCAGCCTTTGACAAGGTATGTTCTAAGGTGCTAAGGTATGTTCAGTTAGACACTTACACATAAATCAATAGATAGCCTATCAAACGATCTGTAACAAGGCAATACTATCACATATAAAAACTTTTTACTCACATAAGTGTGTTGCACCATTCATTCATGTAATCTCATCCTGTCTGCAAATCCAGTCTCTTGTTTACAAACAAATCCATGGTGAAATGAAGGAACAAACACGCATTGTCTACCCCACGTGAGCTAGATATTCATTAAAAATAAAGTTAATCCATGCATTCATAATATTGGAATCTGAATGAAGCTTCTGCGGTATGTTTATTGCTTAGAAGTTCGATCCAGTTTAACTCTATGTAGGCCTATGTCATGTCAGTGTCATGAGTCGGTGGGCAGGGCTACAGAATCAGCCGTCGTTCTTTTTCTGCTGAGGCGGTGTTTCACCACACAATGACTTCAAGGTGTGGATTATTCTGAGATTAATCGTTAGCTGGGCCTAGTGTCAATAAAAGCTTTTTTTTGACTAACAAGGAAGTTTTCAGCTCTGAAACTTGCAGGATATTCTTAAATTACCATGACATTTTATATATCAAAAGCTCAAGGGAAAGTTGATTTCTCAATTCATGACCTCTTTAACACTGAAAGTGCGAGCGTGAAGCTCAACTTCCATGGGAATTAATTGAAAAAGCTTGCTCTGCTGTAGGCCAGTGGTCACGCACTGTGAGGACAGGAGGTGGACTTGTGCCAACTGTAAATTCGGCATCGGAGAGAAGAGAGAGGGAGAATGCGTAGCTGGTATCGTTGTAGATACATATAGAAATTTGACAACACTGTGTGTGTGTGTGTGTGTGTGTGTGTGTGTGTGTGTGTGTGTGTGTGTGTGTGTGTGTGTGTGTGTGTGTGTGTGTGTGTGTGTGTGTGTGTGTGTGTGTGTGTGTGTGTGTGTGTGTGTGTGTGTGTGTGTGTGTGTGTGTGTGTGTGTGTGTGTGTGTGTGTGTGAGTGAGTGAGTGAGTGAGTGAGTGAGTGAGTGAGTGAGTGAGTGAGTGAGTGAGTGAGTGAGTGAGTGAGTGAGTGAGTGAGTGAGTGAGTGAGTGAGTGAGTGAGTGAGTGAGTGAGTGAGTGAGTGAGTGAGTGAGAGAGAGAGAGAGAGAGAGAGAGAGAGAGAGAGAGAGAGAGAGAGAGAGAGAGAGAGAGAGAGAGAGAGAGAAATAAGAATTTAATTAAAAAGTATAATATTAATACAAGTATACAAAAAACTAATTTAAAATAAGAAATTAATAAAAAGGCATAAGTTTGGAGTCGGTTACAATGGTAATATTGTGAAATATACATACATATATAGGGTTAGGGTATGTGCCATGGTCTGATGAAATCATGCAAATTACAGCCATAATATTATATTATATTATATTATATTAATACAATTAAGAATGAACTGCTTGATTGATTTATAACTAAGTGTAATACTTACAACTGATAAAGTATGGTGGTCTTTCCTGCATTGTCCAACCCAACTATAATGACTTTGTGCTCTGGGGGAACAACAGAAAAACAGTTAGCCAAATGTTTTAGTACACACTTCACATAAGCATTGCACACATACGCCTCTGATTTCAGCAAGAATATTTAACACACAAACATGTGCATGACAGGGATTTGAATGCTTCACTGAGAAACACGTCATCCTATACACAAACAATAGTAAGGAACCGAGCAGGTCTTAAGAAAAGAATAATGGCCAAACCCACACAGTAAAATATGCTGCTTGTCTCAAACTTGTTTTAGGCTGTGCTGTGCTGCTCCTGCCCTTACAAGCATGTTTTACCTACATTCTCACAAACAGGGGCGTACGAGATAATACAGTACACTTTACACATTAAACTTACAGCCTCATTTCAACTGAGCTAAACAATTGTGAATTTGACCCAAAAATGCTTATTTTGTTTATTATATATACACACACATAATATTATTACATAACAACAACAACAAATAATAGGAATACTAGGAATTTACTAGTTGTGAAACAATTTTCTATCTAATGTTTTAGTTTCTATTGCCAAAAAAGTGTTTTATAGAGTACTGGTATTATTAGACTAATTTTGACCCTTTAAACATACAGATGTATAATCTGTAAATATTAAGCCAACTGAATTTATTGCTTCTTAAAACCCCACACACTTAAAAAATTTACTTTAATATGATGATGATTATGCTGTGCGGCACTATTATTATTAACCAACTTTCCCACTGCAACCTAACTGACTCCGGATACGGCTGTTTGCACCTGCAGACACGTCAAAGGCATTAGAGACTAGGTGACGTGGTAACACTTATGAGTGTGTGTAAAGGTTTAGTTTAGTTTCCGGATAGTTTCCACAAGAGAAGACAATGCTTAGCTGCAGCAGAACTTTGCATACTGCAGTTTATCATGCATGACAATGGACAACAAGCACATGTATAGCTAATGCAAATATCTCAATCTAATTTAACTGCCTGCAACATGCAAAAGAGCCAACACTTTTTTCAGCTCCACTGTCCACAAAAAAGGCCCAACAGAGGTTTAGGTCAGATATAATACATATCAGACACCTTTTTTGGGGGGTTTCTCTATTTAGTTAGCCTAAAAATCTAGACGCACCCTAGCGGCAGCAAATCTAATTTGCAGCCAGGCTATTCTAGCAACTCTCCGTTGGCTTGCAAGCTGGAAAAACCAAACTCTGGTCAGGCCAATCACATCGTGTATAGTCGGTGGGCGGGCTTAACATAATGATGGCAGAGTAGCGGCGGTTCCACGGGCTACTTGTAAACAAAGAAGCGGGCGAACAGCGGTCTTTAGAATCGGCTTTGGCCGCGACTCTGGAAGACTTGGAGTTAAGCTTTTCTTTGAGAAAAGAGCAAAGAACGGCACTGAAGTCATTCTTAAGAAAAGAAGATGTGTTTGGAGGTTTGCCGACCGATACGGCAAAAGTTTAATCTATCAACTAGCTCCGCTTCACCTTCTTCGTTGCTCTGGTTAGTTGTAGTGCTATCCTATTTTGTGCAGAGGGAATTTGAAAGACAACCGTTTATCCCGCCCCTCGGATTGAGCAATGCCAATGGTGAGTTCCTTTGCTTGATGTGGGTCTGGCTTGTCAGGCTACTATTTAGTGAAATTGATCGGAAAAAATGTTTGAGAAAAAAAAAAATTTGGCTAGAAAAAAAACTCCATATAATCAATGCATTTACAATTTTGATAAAAACCATTTAAAAGAAAAAGATAAATTTAAAATCAGCATCCACAGACAGGATGTGAGGAAATATTTGAAGATCTTTGAATATATATTTATTTGAATTCATATCCAATGAATCTGACATATGGTTGCAAAGGGACAGAACAATTCTGTAAACTTTCCATGGGAAGTTAAGCTGGGGAATTTTGGACATATTCCAATTTGGAAACTTGAATGGAATTTACGGGAATTAAAGATAAATAATTGGAAATTTGGGGTAATTTATACAAACCGCATCATATACAAACATAAAAATAAACTTTTTGTTTGGTCATATGTAACCATGCATACAATCTAATAAAAAATTTTTTTTTTTTAAGACATTTTTTACATTTATTTGTGAGTAGAAAAAAAAAACATAATTCCCTAACATTTTCCATAATCAGAGTACACTACGCTTTTTGGAAATATATATTCCCATTTATTCCCATATATTCCAACGTTGAGAAATCCTGGAATTTTGCATCCCTAACATAAAATACAACCAGATGATGACAAAATTGTCAAACATGATGCCTGAATAATGAAAGGACTGAGATAGATCTGTATGAAATGTATTCTGGAACAACTGAATGAACCATTTTAGAAATATTCATAATTATCATTTCAGGTAGGCTAATTAATGACAAGACGCCCTGAACCTGAAGATGATTAAAGGACAAAATGAGAAAAGAAACTAAATAGGAAAGACTGCCTCTTATCTGCGTTAACGCCATGAATAGACGTACAGCTTGAATGCATCAGGTTTTCAAGGACATTCAGAGAACCATTCAGATGTGCTCAAATTGAGTCCCAAGTGCAATATGCACACTAGATAGTCTATCGTCTTTGTTGAGGACACTGGCCCTACTTGATTAATCGGAGATAGAGACAGCTTTTAATAAAATCATTCTGTAGACATGATCTTAGTCTTGCTCTTCTCAGACTCGCCCATTTAATTAGAAAATAATTAACAAATAAGAGTAAAAGCTATTCAGAAAATGCTTGTTAACTAGGTGTATTGTAAAGATGTGCTTTAGCACTTCAATGAAATTTAACTCACAAGAACATACAAAATAGCTTAATACCAAGTCCTTGCCTTTGTAGTAAAAAAAGAAAAGAAAAAAGAAAGATCATTGCTTAATAGGACAAACATGAGGTTTATCACATTCAAAAGTACAGTTGTGTTGACATTTAGATTTAAAAAGGTGGCTAGAGTCACATGGTTCCAGATCTCTCTTCCTCTCTGAACTCAAATACATGAGAAGTTCTCAACAATAAAGGGATTTTCCCCCCAGTACTTTTAACGTTCACAACCACACCACATTAAATAATCTTAATAATCTCTTTTTTTAAATAACAACGATTTCTGTGATTTATACAGCTTTAAAATAAGCTTTTGAAAAACGATACATATAATTTTCAGTCTATTCTTGGTAACAATGCTAACAAATATATCACAATCATTTGAGCAATTTCAACGAATCATAATCTATTTAACCGGCCAGGAAACTTCAATATGTGACATCAGATTATTTGTAGAAGTAACAGCCCCAATTTTCAATACTTCCCCGATTTTTTTAAATTTATTTGCAAGGCATAAACATACACGATTATGTTTTACATTAATGCATGTCATTAGGGGTGTAACGGTACACACAACTGACGGTTCGGTACGGTTTCGGTACAGCAAGGGAGACAAAGCTACATATAAAATAGCATTTTCTTTTTAATTTTATTAAACAGTGATTTACTGAACAAATTGTGTCTGTACTTAAATGAATTAAATTATAACTAGAAGTTTCTAAAGATAAAAGAAAATATTTGCTAATGCTGTAAAGTGTAAACTATAGGGAGCCCTTACAAGCACATGACAACAGAGCCCAAATTACCTTAAATTAAGTAGCTATTTATTTTTAGATATCATAATCAAACTCTTAAAAAAAAAGGTTCTAAATGGCACCAAAAATGGTTCTTTGTCGTAATCATATAGGAACCACTTTTGGTGCTATATAGCACCATATCTTAACATGTTCTGTATATGGTATCGGTGCTATATAGCACCTGAGTCAAAGAACCGGTGAAGAACCGCTGAAGCGACAAAATTGGTGCTATATAGCACTTAAAAAGGTTCCCCTATGATTACGAGCAAAGAACCATTTTTGGTGCCATATAGAACCTTTTTTTTTAAGAGTGTATATGGTAGCAGTGCTATATAGCACCTTAGTCAAAGAACCGGTGAAGAACCACTGAAGCACCAAAATTGGTGCTATATAGCACTTAAAAAGGTTTCCCTATGATTACGAGCCATTTTTGGTGCCATATAGAACCTTTTTTTTTTTTTTTTTAGAGTGTAAATGGAATGCTAAAGGACATTGTTTACAAGCTTTTTTATTTACGTCTTTCCGACGTTGAAACACTGATTGAGCGATTACACCACATATGATACGTTTCAGTAAGCTGTAATGTATCCTCATACCTTCAGATGTCGATTCATGTTTATTATTTGACTAGGAAGTGATGATCACGTTTACTTGTGCACCGCGCTGCCGCTTTAACTGACGCGCCTATACACTGATCTGTCGCTTCACATTTCATGATAAAATGGACAGAATATTTAATAATGTTCGTGTGGGAACTCGGATTGAAGTATGTCCCTCGCGTAAAATAAGCCAACTGTTAACTGTTAAAGATTGCATTCGTACCTTTCGGGAAGCCCTGTAACAAAACGGTTCAGTGCGAATACGTGTACCGTTACACCCCTACATGTAATGTATAGCAACACAGTACAAAGTTGACAACTAAAAGAAAAAGACAAAACTAACTGGTTTATCACAGTGCAGGGTTACATTAGCAGAATGTGTAATGCAGAAACAGTCACAACACAACATTAACATGGAATTAGTGTGAAAGACTATTAGCACTTGTAAGTTTGGGGTCATTAATATTTCGATTTTACAAAATAGGCCCAATTTTATTTCACTTTTACTAAATTGATCAAAAGTGACAGTAAAGACATTTATAATGTTACAAAAGATTCCTATTCATCAAAGAATTCTGAAAAAAAAAAAGTCTCAAGGTTGCCACAAAATTATTTAAAGGAACAATTGTTTCTTGAGCACAAAAATCAGCATATTCGAATGATTTCTGAAGGATCATGTGACACTGAAGGCTGAAGAATTCAGCTTTGCCATCACATGAATAAAATGTTGGCATTTTAAAATACATTAATAATTATACTGATATATTACTGTTTTTACTGTATTTCAATCAAAAAAATGCAGCCGTGGTCAGTATATGAGACGTATTTCAAAAACAAAAAAAAATCTTACAGACCCCAAGCTTTTAACAAGTGTGTAAGCTCTAGCTCCCTTAAATGACTTACTACACTACATCTAAATAAAGAGAATTAAAACAGACTGATGGTACTGCATCTACCTGCCGGCAACAATCTCTAACTCTCATGTTACACGGCTCACCCATATCACAATGATCTATTTAACTAATGAGTAAGGTGATAACTGAAGAGAAATGTTCCACTGGGTTATGTTGCAATTTGCACATGCTCAGTCCCTCATTCACTGATGCGCAATTCTTTCAAACAAGGTTATGCTTTATGGATATCCCACACCATTTATAATAAATGAGAGACCACTGGCTTTCACATGAACGTTGTGTAACAAGTAATGCTGACACAAACTCCAGCGCTTTGAGGATTAACTTACTCCACTGTCAGAGACACAGGCTGACCAGTGTTGCAAAATGTCCAGCATGCACAATCACAGAGGAAAGAGGCACAAATGATCTGGCTTAAAAAAAAAAAGCAAAGAGTGCTGCAATGGGTGTCACATTTTTGAATTCACACTACTGGTGCAGGTTAATCTATATTCAGTGCTGATATTTGGTTTCACGTTAACTTTATATTGACTGGCGAGTTATGTTTTATCAATACCAGACGAAGTACATACAAGCAAACATGTCAACGCATAGGGGGAATAGGCTATATTTTACCCCCTGCACAGGTAAAATGATTTTTTAAAAATTCCAATCTTACATGAGCATTACAAAAGCGTGTGACAGTGCTTGACACGTTACACAACAATTATCTATTAGTGAAAAATAAAGATATCAGGATATCCTCCACAAACAGAGGCTGACCCTAACAGCACAGCATCTGTCAACAGCCAGTGCTGAACCTTGGAGCCTTGCCGACTGTTTTAATGTAATGACAGACGTTCACAGAATATTTCCACCCTGAAGAATGTATATACAACATGTTTATAATCATTTAAGTCGTATATCAGCGTTTCAAAGCGTTTTAAAGCGAAAGTACAGTAGCAGTTTAGCAAACACTTGCTAGCTATAGAAAAGAAAAACATATCAAGTCAATATTTCAATATAATATAATCGAATTATGTTTAAAATATACTGCTTGACGTACCTTGGTGGTTAAAAAGCCTCCATAACTTTGTAAAAATGATTCCCATCGCTGATGTCCGGCCTCGGGCAACACCACCCAGCAGCAGCAGAGACTGAAAATCTATCTGCTAGCCAGCTAAGCTAACAATCCGGTTCAGTACAAAATAGTGCTCGCAGTAACAGTTATTCACTCCTTTAATATTCTCCCGTGGATGGTATCCATGTCTCGTGAGGATGGGATTTCTAAATACTGCATCATTTCAGTGCTGTCATGTCTGGACGTAACGTTAAATGTTCATTTGGCTCTGCGGCAGAGACGAGCGTCTAAAACGCTGAACTCAATCAAAGCCGTTTACAGCCACGCAACACTCACCGGAAGTCTTCGCGACCTGTCTCAAAAGCTAGTGCGGAGCCTACCTGGACAGCACACTAGGGCATCTAAAACGCGTTTGGAATGTTCGGCACGTTTGTTAGGGAATGCTGTAAACTCGCTGAGTTTTGAGTTACAGCCACACTCTCACTGACAGCACAGTGGACTGATGCTATAACATTACTGCGTGCATGTATAATAAATACGTGACTGGACAGTTGATCTGTGTAAAAGGCAAATTATTTGGCTGAAGTCTGACCATATCCTTTTTTCCTGTCACTTAAGTTTTATTGAAAGACAAAACATCTATATGAATTTACAATCTTGCAGATTATGTCTCTTTACAAATACAAAAAATGAATACATAAAATACATAAATAAATAAAAAACACACACAAGCTATCCCATACATGCCCGTCTACATCTAATTGAAAAGTATGATGAAGAAATGTTAAAACATTACATTAACAAAATGATACATGAGTCCACAGGGTTTCACAACTTGAACGCAGGAGCCTCCTTTTCTTCCAGAGCAACAGTAACTTATTGGCTGTAATTAAACTATATGCAAGCAGTTGTGCTCCTGATAATGGAGGCATATGCTCAGAAAGTCCCAGAATGAACGACCGGCTGCATTTGCACCCTAAAAACATCTGAATGCACTGGAAGCAATTAATTCAATAACTCTGTATCTTGGAGCGTCTGAACCAGGTCTGAACATTGATAAATAAGTTGATAAAATGTAAATAATGCCAAATTAATACAATTATTCTTTCAAAACTGTGTGTCCTTTTAATTACGACTTCTTGTGACTGGTTGCTTGCAGCTGACAGTTCTGACTAAAACTGCTGCCGTTTATTTATAAGTACATATTATTTATGAGTTACTATATATATATATATATATATATATATATATATATATATATATATATATATATATATATATATATATATATATATATATATATATATATATATATATATATATATATATATATATATATATATATAGAGAAGTTTATTGATTTGGAGAAATAGGCTATAACTAAATAAAAGAAAGCGATGGATTTGAGCATGGCCAGTAGAGGGCGTCAAGATTACAATGAAGAGACAAGAGAGACGATCATTACATCATTATAATGCGACGAACTGAGGAAGGACGGATGTGAATGTGCTTGCTGATGACTCGAATTATATATCTGCAGGCTGTTTGGTTCTCGAGCAAGGCAATTAATAAACTGTCTCTGTTTATATCCTAACGTTATCTAAATAGTGTATATTTGGAGCAGCTAGTCTCAGTACACAAAGCGCACAAGGAAAACACATTTAAAGATGTCTGTAACGGAGATGTTTAGCTATATCCAAGGCTTCCTGAGTGCAGATCAAGATGTTCGAGAGGTAAACAACTGCACATAAACTGGCTGAAATTAGTTTTTAAGTAGCAACGTGAAATACGTTTGAAATGTATTATAATATATAATATGCCCGATCATACTATCAGAGGATGTGTTATTTAGACTTGAAAATGCAACAGCTATCAAAGTCTTGACAGAAAGTTCAGCCGATCTCTTTATGAATTTGTGCCATGTGCTTTCGGCTGACTCAACTTTCTATGCTCTTCTTTTAGGACATAAGAAAAGTTGTCCAAGTTCTGGAGCAGACGGCGAGAGAGATCCTCACTGTTCTTCAAAGTGTCCATCAGCCAACTGGTTTCAAAGACAGTAAGACAAGTTCAAATGCTTGATCGAAGTTTTGTGATCCACACTGTATCTTTGACAATGAGTTTTCATCCCCCCAGTTCCCAGCAAGTGTTTGAAGGCCAGAGAGCTCTTCTGCACTGTGAGAAATCACACTGGAGAGCTGAAGACCAAGTTCCCTGCGGAACAGTACTATCGGTTAGTGTAGATATCTCTTGCTCTATTTTGACTGAATTATCATGTTTCTAGTCTTGATAATTATATTAAAGATTGACATGTCCTCACCTTTCCTTAGGTATCATGAACATTGGAGATTTGTTCTTCAACGACTTGCCTTCCTTGCAGCTTTTGTGGTGTACCTGGAAAGCGAGTCCTTGGTTACACGTGAAGAAGTGGCAAAAATACTAGCCAGTATGTAATGTTCATGTTTATTTATATATCTTCAATAATTGTTTGAGACTATTGTAGATTAATTCTACTTTACACTTATGCAGTTGAAGTCGACAGAGAAAAAGGGTTTCATTTGGATGTGGAAGACTATCTAGCGGGAGTTCTTATTTTGGCCGGTGAGCTGGTAAGTCTCTCTCTCTCCTTTATAAATATTATATGTGTTACTGTATTTAAACATTTAAGTTAACTTTAAGACAGTGATTTTCAGTGACACATTAAGCATTTTCGTTTAGTTTTATTTTTGTAATGAGTTGTCAGTGTGAGAGTCACATGCCATAATGCTTTCATCGTCCATCTTGCATTCATAATATGATGCATTATCCACTGCTGAAGTCGGCATACAAACTAGCTATCACAATAAAATATAAATAATGCTATCAGTCAAATTCATTAACTTTTATTTTGTTTTCTCTCTTGTTTGGCCAATGGTTACACTCAAAATACGAGTGTAGGGAGGCAGAGAGAGGGCGTTTGTTCTCATAACTGAGCAAAAGAATACAAAAAGAAGTTGCTGTTGACTGGCACTTCCTGTAGTCTCTTTTTATTATACAATTCAAAAAAATTCCCATTATGGTGAGTAAACTTGTCCTCTCCTCCTGGATGGTTTTGTGCAGCAATAGTAGCTATACACTTCATTGTTGTCGTCTTTTTTTCCTAGTAACACTGTTATTTGAAATCGACACCCAAACAAACGCCTCTCTTGCTCCCAAAATAAACACACAATGCAATAGGCAACAACTAACAGCCGGCGCATCATACAGCTCATGCAAGTATGGATGAATCAGCTGTAATTCAACAACAGCGTATATGGTTCTGTGAAACAACAAAACCAATGTTACTCACATATGGAGCAGAAACAATGCAACATTGTGTCCATTTTCAGGCCTTACCACTCAGTCTCACCAGTGCTGGAAAGCTTTTCTAATATTAAAGCGGGTCCTAAAACTCTTGCCTGGTCATAAACCTTTGTCCAGTGATATTCCTCTGAACATTTCTCTTTTGTAATGCTTCTCAGCCATCTCTCTTTCTACAGTCTTTCTTCAAATCTCCCTCTCTCCTCCCCCATCATGAGTGTATGCACCCTCTATTACTGATTGGCTACAAGATTGTTGTGATTCTCGGTGGATTGGTCCGATAGACATAAATATATTCACCAAATAGTTTGTTTGGGTGTTGATTTACATTTTCAACAGTTTCTCAGAAGGTGCAGCCACCTGCTATGTTGGAGTGGCAGACAGATGCCACTGGACTATATACAATATTATTGAATGTTTAGTATTAACGATATTTCAATATCAGTACTTAATAAAATAAAAAAAATACAATTATTGTCAGTACTGATGTATTGCGACACTCCTAAAAAAACTTTTCCCTGAATGTTGATTTTAGTATATGCTGCCGAAGAAAGCACCTCATATTAATTTTGAGCAAAAATGATTCCTTGCCAAAATAAACATCTTTTATTTACAAGTCAACTTATATGTGATCAGATTTTCAAGTTACTCAGCCCACTGATAATGTTAGTGTATTCATTAAGGACACCAGTGCCATTTTTAGGCATTATAGTGGATTTTTTGTGACCTAAGCCCTATTCGGACGGGATTAGGTTTATAAGGGTAGATGGAGTAATGTAATTTTACCACAGGATGTCTGTAATATTAATGGCCAATTCGGATGGGATAAGAAATCTCAGTAAAACTAGCGAAAGTGGGAGGGGTAACTCTACCGTCACCGCCGTCACCTCCCTGTA
Source organism: Romanogobio albipinnatus (assembly GCA_023566225.1). Classification (NCBI taxonomy): domain Eukaryota; kingdom Metazoa; phylum Chordata; class Actinopteri; order Cypriniformes; family Gobionidae; genus Romanogobio; species Romanogobio albipinnatus. The sequence goes on along the minus strand of CM042243.1, from coordinate 29,983,517 downwards.
GTCATTTGTGTATTAATTTGCTTCCTGATATCAGGTGCACAAACACATATAATCTATATATAACCTATATATAACAGTTAGGTCTGGTCGAGCAATTTATGAATTATATTCTGATTGGATTCAGTTGGTAATAGGCACTTACCACAAGCTAAAATAAATGTTGTGCCTCTAACAAGTGCTTTCGACCTTCTTTTCTGATCTGAATGGTAAAGCAGAAAACACTCAATAGACTTGCCACTCAACTAGTTTGCCATAGACTTGTCCCACCACCTAGAACGCTACTGAATGCGTTTTCAATTACCTCCATACTGGAAAAACTGTGGAAAACTACTTTTAAACAGGAAATTATGTAATATTTACATCATGATGTAATTAATTTACATATTAATGTAATGTGTATATAAGGTAATTTTTCGGGACCTTTTAAAGAATGTAAAACTCACCATAATCCTTACTGACATTGTCCATAATGATAACTGAGATGGCACATTCGGACGGGACGAAAATCACTGAGAAGGTCTGAGGCCTGTTGCATGAAGCTTGCTGAACAAACTTTCAAAACAAGGTTTCGGAGTAGGTTTAGAGTTGACAAATCCAGATAAATCCAACCTGGTTCAGATCAAGTTCATCGGTCTCTCAAAGCTCGTTCTCTGTCAACTCATGATTTAATCCAGAGTTTGCGATTAACTCTGAAGCGCATGCACCTGAAAGTGTGACACATGCGGCAAACAGCCAATCACAGTGTCCGTTTGATTCACTTCTCACAAGAGAGAGGGTGCAATTCACTTCTCTTCTGAAGATTGAGAGATCGTTTTGAAAATTATCATGACATTAAGCCCTGAAGGTATTTTTAGAGTTTTTTTTGTCTGAGTGACATATACAACTTTAAAGACTCATAACTCCAAAACTATATTAAGGAGAGTCAAATGGTAGTTATCATTTGTTAGCGTATAAATGTTTTATATTTTTAGAAAATATAAATTGTATTATATTTGGATAATATATTGCTGAGAAACTGCTGATAAAAGGCTATTTTTAAACATATTTTTAAAATAATTGTACAAATATTTCTTATTTAGCATTCAATAACTCAGGAAGGAAATAGGGCAGCAGAAAAAATATTATATATTTTTGGTGATGTTCTCCTATATGTGGTCTGAATCTGGATTAAATTTTGTGGCGATATCATAAAGTAATCAAAAGTTACAGCATTTAGAACAAAGGTAGCCTTTTTGTTCAGTCCTTGACATTTACAAAACTGTTGTTTTCTGAGTGAAATACACACATTTAAAGACTCATAACTCAAACTATAGCAAGGAGAGTCAAAAAGTATGTATCATTTGTTAAAACGCTTTTAATATTTTTTAGAAAATATTCAATATTATTACATTTTGACAATCTAATGCTGAGAAACTGCTGATAAAATACATATTATTACAATATTATGTATATTATATATATTATAAAATAACACATGATGGGTATCATTTTAAAGTTTAGAATCTCAGCTTTCCAGTGCATCACCTTTTTGATCAATTCAAAACGAGTGCAACAAAAGCACATATTTAGAGTATGTGAGGCTGTTAGGTTTTCATGTGTTCTAATTCCATAAATGATCATTTATGATCTGACTGACGGATTATGGTGTCCTTGGTCTCTTTTTAATCGTGAGAATATGCTGTAAATAAGGATGTCATGTTTAACGGTCTGATAATGTTTCACGAAGTTACAAGCATAAACGCGACTTTAGCACAACGATAGCATATTTAGCCTATTTGTGAGGTTATAATGCCATGAGTACTAACTTTGGATGAGAGTGACGGATTATGGTGTTCTTGGTCTCTTTTTAATCGTGTGATTCTGCATAATCTAAATAAGGATGTGCAATTTTTAACGATCGGCGCTTGTTTCATGAAGTTATCAGCAAAAACGCCAAGTCTAAGCAACTGTTATTTTTGTACTCCGCTCATGTGCTTCTGTGCTGTTTTTTTTGTGTCATATTTCAATGAGGAATATCTATAGATCTAAAAGACAGATTATGGTGACTTTGGGCTCTTTTTAATCGTGAGAATCTGCTGTAAATAATGATTTTTCATTTTCCACGTTTCATGAAGTTACAAGTGAAAGACGCCACGTGAATGCTGCATCAGTATATTATTTACATATGGGTCTTGCAGGACTTCACTTACAAAAACTTGCTAAAAGTTTAGTCAAAGCCCAAAACAATTAGGCTTGTTGTATTCTGCTCCATGATACCTTTCAAATAACACACGACTATCTGAGCTGTATGATGCAGCTAGGTGGCGCCCGTTTTGTACACTCCGTTTTAGAAGAATAACTCTGCACTCGTTTAGAGTATCCCAACATGGATAGATGCATTGAAAAGCTGAGATTCCAAGCTTCTGATACCTATTTTATGTTATTACATACCACGTGCGGTACACGTTGGGTTTAATGGGTTAAATGCGTTTACAAAGCAGGAATAAACACTGATGCTGCATCAAAAGTTTGAGAAGGCAGCTGAAATCTGACTATATAAATGCATGATGTGAATCAAAGAAATATGCCTAATTATAGGTTCACAAAGAGCTCAAATTAATACATGTTTTAAAGAATTATGAATGCATGTATTATATTTATATTAATATTTGGCTACTAGTCAATTAATATAATAATTATATGAATTCAAAGTAATTATAATTCATATAAATATAATAAATCATTAGCACCAAAAGATGAGCAATTTTGTCTCTAAAGTTTTTTCACTGTAAACTTCTTTAATTTGGAACGAGAGATATAGGGGGTGTGGCTTTATTGCATCTTTACTTGCAGCTGATTGGTCCAGTTTTGGTTTGCGATCTAACCCAGAATAAAACCTGCCCCAGAGCAGGTTAGCCGTGTAGTGTAAGTAACTATGGTGATGAACACTGCTAAAAAACAGTCCACCTTCATAAGCCCGAAAAAAACAAGTTTGCTCAATCTAACCGCAAACTTACCTGGGTTAAAATCTAAAGCAGCTTTGTGCAACAGGCCATAATTTCTTTAACCTACCTCTCCATGTTAAATGAATCCCGTCCGAATAGGGCTCTAGATGTGAAACAAATTAAAAGCACAATGTACCTTTTGCATTTTCTCCATTTAGTCCAGACTGGCAGTGAACAGCGTGACCGCAGGGGACTATGGACGTCCGCTTAGGATCTCAAACTTTATCAACGAACTTGACTCTGGCTTTCGCTTGCTCAACTTAAAAAACGACCCTCTTCGCAAGCGCTATGACGGCCTCAAGTACGATGTGAAAAAGATTGAGGAGGTGGTGTACGACCTTTCCATCCGAGGCCTTGCCAAGGAGCAGGAGACTGGAGGAGATAAGTAGAGCCGGCGTGGGAACGCAAGAGGCCACGGGGCACTACCCTGGCTGGGATTTTCCACGACTGGAAGAGTGGTTAACCCGGTCAGCGTGCAGGTAGTCAGAAGAGGTTTTGAAGCCCCGGTGTCTTTTAAACCACCTGCCTACCAGGACAGAGATCCGTTCAAGCTTTAGTGGAGAGATCTTCTCTTTCTCACTTCTGTTCAGAGATGTTTATGTATAGATGCATTTGTTTACCTGTTATTTTTGATGGGATGTTCTTTTACTAGTATTGATTGCTTTTGTCTCGGCCATCTCTCTTGTGAATAATTGTACAGTAAAACAAGAAAACAACACTTTTTTTGGGGGGGGAATTAACACTGAAATATTGATGAAGAGAGGAAAACAATGGTAACGCTGTTAGAAACCGAAGTTTTGTTGCTTTCTGACCAGTAAAGACATCAAGACACTTTCTTGACATACAGATGACAAACTGATTCATTAGATTGGGTTTTCTACACTCGTAGCACTTTTCTTGAATGTGACTGACTAAATCACATGAATGGTATCATGCTAAGGTGTACATGAAGATAAAATTGACAAACCTGTGCCAAAATGTTAAGTTCCATACTGTAAAGACATCTTGAGTCTGTAGATCTGAGTTTCTTAAAAGTGCTTACTGTTGTCGCCATATTTACACGTTAATGTATTTATCCATTAAAGGGATAGTTCATCCAAAAATAAAAGTTCTGTCATCATTTACGAACCCTCATGTCGCTCTAAACCTGTATGACTAACTTCTGCAGAACACAAAAGATCATTTTCAATGTTTTTTGTCCATATTATCAAAGTCAAAAGGTTCTAAGTATTGTTTTGGACCCCACTGGCTTTCACTATATGGAAAAAAACACTAAACCTTTTTATAAAATAGCTTTTGTGATGCACAGAAGGAAGTCATACAGGTTTGGAACAGTAAATGGTGACAGAATTTTTATTTTTGGTGATTTCTTGCTGTACATTTTTGACCACTTGCTTATCACTTATAATACTTTTTAGTGTGTATGTTCTTTTTTCCTTTTGTTCTGGCTCTTATCTAGTTGTGGATGTTGTTGCATGCTGAACTCCACCTGCAGATAGTGTCGTATCAGGAAGAGCTTTGGAAAAATAACACTAAAACCTTCCAAGCAAAGAGCAAACTGACCGTACTTAAACTGTTTCATAGTAATTCCAAACAATATTTTTTTGTATTCTTATTGCGTCTCCCCAAAGATAGATTTCTATCTGACAGTATTTGCATTTGAAATGCCTGTTCATGTGGTGGTTCAACTGGGAAATCGTTTACTTGTTCAGTAATGTTACGTAATAAAGATTGTCATTGGGAATAATGTTCTCAGAAAACATGGAGTAAGTTGAAAGAGATGGATACTTGTCATTTTTAATTGTAATTCACAATATTTTACACAACAAAAATATTAAATTAGGATTTTTAAGAATGGAAAAAAAGTATTTAACAGCTCGATTGGTCTCAGTTAAAAGTAAAATTTCTGACCAAGTCCTCTGGCAGGTTCAACTCCTCTTTTCATTGTGTAATGTGGAAGCTATGGTATTTTTAACAGTATCAATGTCACTGGAAACCTAAATGGCAAAATCCAGTGATAGCGACATATCTATCCATTAGTATTGACTTTAAACATACAGAGAGAGAGCAGAATGACTGGGTGAATGTGGTTGATTGCTATTGCTCAAGTCAACTGGTTAATTTTCTCATAAAGCTCAAACAATCTTTAAAACAAAGTACAGTAAAGCTTTGTAAACTGCAGAACAATGTCCTCGCTCCAGTTTTAGGACCTTCATATTAAAGTGCATCAAACAAAAACAGGTAACATTTAGCAGGTTGTCATAAAGCACAGTTTGTATATCAATGGGAAAGTTGGAACATTATAGCAGCTACTGAAAAATAATATTTTTCTCAATAATTTGACATAAGGCCCAATTTTTAGGTAAACGTTGAGGGAAAACTTGAACGAATAGTACAATAGACTCATTTAGTATCAAATAAACAAAGGCACATCTTTTATACCCCTCAAAGATTACAAAGGAAAGCAACATTTTTATAAACTACATGATTTTGGTGGGGGAAACATCTATCTGACATTTTCTAATACAGGAACTGGCCACAGATGGTTTCAGCACAACCAATAATGTGGCAATACTTGATGCTTAGACTGCTACACCCTCATTTATGGAGAAAATATACCAAAAAATGTCTCGTTACATCACTGATCACAAGAATATCGGTACCTGTGAATAAAAACAGCTTTACTGCTGCTACATAATACAATGAATATTATTGCTGTTCTGTAAACCAGCACAGTGATAAAAAAAACGAGAACTGCTCCTGGATGGCAGTGGGAATAGTTGCTAACGGAAGAGAAGAAGAGGGAATTACAATTGTCCAAAAACAAAACAGCTTTACCTCAGTCTTCACACAAAACACAGGTTTCCACTCTGTAGTGCATACTAAAAAGTCCAATCAAAACATGTTCCCTCATGCTTATCACAAAAACCATTTCACAACTGAAAACCTTTCTTCTCAGTCGCAAACTAGTTGTACAATCAGTGTTTTACAAGTGCAGCAGTGAGGCACCTAACAAGGCCCTCGTTTTGGTATGCCAAAGGGCATTACTTTTTGCTTGACAGTGGATTTTTCCTCTTCCCAAATGTCATTTATTTGCTTTCCACTCATACAAAGTGCCCCTTGCGGCCTATATTAATATTCAGTCTTTTAAATCACAGTAAAACCTTGCAATTTAAAAGTCCATTGGTGGAGAACCATATAATCAGATCCGATTCCCCCACACAAATACTGTTTTCTCAACAAAATATCGATTTTTTTTAAAACTATTGTTCACATCAGAGTTATGCTTGGAGGGGATGAGGGGTGTCTCAGGACCGGCTCTGTGTCGTGCTAATCATGATATTAGGGAGAGCATTGCGTCGTTTTCTCCAGGATCCAAGATCACAAGCGTATCTCTTGATCTGTCGAAACCACTGCTGAGTGCGAGGTTTGTCAGAGGCACGGAAAACGAAGGCTTCGCGTCGGATGTCCAGCACCTCAAAGGTGTCTTCACAGTCGGGGTCGGCAGACACCACACAGTTCGCCAGGCAGATGGGCTCCCGTAACACAGTGAACTTCCCACTGCTCTTGTCCTTGATGAGTACCAGTACACCGTCCTGCACCGTCTCTGAGGTCTCCAGGCTTCCGTCTGTCACCACATCTGCGGTACGCAAGGTGCGTACCATGAGTAAACTCTGAACGTTCTGGAATTTGAGGGATTTGCTTCCCTTCTTAAGCCACTGGCCATCGGCGGGCTGCGCCAGCTGGAGCGGCCCCTCCATGATGAAGCGCGTGCTCTCTCGCGTCCAGCCCACCGTCTTCATCGACAGTTCTCTCATCTCAATGTTGATGACCTCTCGGTTCTTGCGGCTGTCGCGCCGGAAAGAACGCAAGGACCACGTGGCGGTCCCCTCCTGTTTGGTCTTCATGTTGATGTGCTCTAAATGGGACTCCACGCGGCTCTTGGCTTCTTTTAAGCGGGAATAGTCCGGATGACACTCGTTGGTGGCCTTGCTGATGCGACTCAGCAGCAACGGGTACTTGGTCACACGCTGAAGCGGCGCCATGAGGAAGGAGCGCAGGTTCATGCGCCTGAGCGCAGTGTTGTCATTCTGGGACACGTCCAGGAATATTCTAAAGGACGTAAGGGAGGAAACATAAATGTGAGAATTAAGATAGTTCCTTCTAATGGCATACACTACTGTTTAAAAAAATAATAATACTTATATTCAGCAAGGAAGTATTAAATTGGTCACAAGTGACAGTAATGACATTTATAATGTTACAAAAGCTTTCTATTTCAAATAAAATCCTGAAAATTACATATCAATGTTTCCACAAAATTATTAAGCAGCACAACTCTTTTCAACATTGATAATAATCAGAAATGTTTCTTGAGCAGCAAATCATTATATTAGAATAATTTCTGGAGGATCATGTGACACTGAAGACTGGAGTAATGATGCTGAAAATTCCGCTTTGCCATCACAGCAATAAATTAAATTTTTTGATATAAAAAATAGAAAATGGTTATTTTAAATTGTAATAATATTTCACAATATTACTGATTTTATTATGATCAAATAAATGCAGTCTTGGTAAGTATACAAAGATGCTTTCAAAAACATAAAAAAAACCGAACCAACTTTTGAAAAGTGGTGTATATTGTATACATAAGATTAGTAACATTTGCGGAAGACTTCTCCCCTAATTCATTAGGAGATTGCAAAGTAGCGTGCTACAAATCTGATTGTCACTTCAGTGTTACCATAAAGAATGTAAATCACATTAGCAGGGCACAACAATGGATGGGCAGATGGCAGTGTAGCCAGTGTGCAAGGATTTCAGGCCGTTGGTCACTATTGCATTCACTGATCATGTACATGTTTCTTGTGGGTGCAAATGTTTTGTGCTGATTTAAGTGTCACCAAGTTATCTAGCTAGCTAACATGGTGTTAGTATGTTAAAGGGTTACTTCAGTGATTTAGCATTAAGCTTTGTATTTAAACTGGGTAATTTATGTAGTAGAAATGCGAAATTATTTTTTGAAGTTGGTGCCTTCTAGACTGAGAAAAGACAGAAAATTTATTTTTGTCTCATGTGGATGAAAGACAACAACTCCCAGAATGCACTTGCTTCACTGCCCTACGAGGCCACTCCTTACACCGTCTTCATCTTCATAGTAATACAATCATTTCATTCAGTTAGAGAATAAACACTGCAATTAAAAACTGAATGTGTCTTTTCAATAAAGTGTGAGTGAGCCGAACGAAAGTCATGGCACAGGCAGCAGTGTCAGATTTCATTCATCACGAAGAGCTGAGGTAACGTTAAGCGCCAGTCTGGCACGTTTTCAGGCTAAACTATACCAGGAATTCATTGAAAAGTTGAAACACTCACTTTGCTCTGCTGCATCGCCTCCGTTATGATTGTCCGTGCGGCCGTCTGTCTTACATTCTGTGCGTGAGATCTCTCCCCTATGGGCAGGTTGATAACATGCGGAACAGCTCCATCTAGTGGCTGTAGTCTTTAGCCTCTGGCCAAAAAATCCTCCAATGACGCAAAATGACGATATTTGCGTCATCGGAGGAATTTTTCCAGAAATAAAATGCATAATTCTCGTGTCTCAGGGGGATATGAGGGGGGGAAAGTACCATAATTTGAATATACTACTGGGTTTCCACTGATACAAAGCCAAATGCTAAATCACTGAAGTTACCCTTTAAGATCACATTATACCTTTGTTTTCTAGCAAAAGTTAGTTTGAAATTATTACTGTATAATTTTCAGCTATTATTGCAAAATAAAAAATTATTAGGTACAGGTGTTAATATTGGTTGTAATTTGACAAGTTACAACCAAGTAACATAATAAATAGAATAATGCATAAAAATGCATTTCTAAAATACATTTAAATTATTTTCTTATTGGTGGGGCCAGTGGAAACATTGATAGTGTGTGTACAAATATGGAATACTGGCCCATCTTATTAAAATATTTTATAAATGAGCCCTGGTTAGAAATATATTTGAATATATAGAAAATATAACCTACTTACTAACAATCTATTTACACTACTGAGTCTGACGCTTAACTACCTTTATTTGCAAACACTGAATGGCAGAGGATAGTCTACAAGCACTTTCTAAAAGCAATTAGAGGATATAAAATGTGTACCTAAGAAGCTCTTTTTCTTTCTCCAGAGTGTTGAGCATGTTGACAGATGTGAACTGCTGAAGGCAGTAGGTTTGAAATGCAGGAAGCATGTTGACAAACTCCAAGAAGATTTCTCCAATGCACACAGTCTGCAGGTCCTCATCGCCCTGTATAAAGACAGTGACCATTCAATTTAGGTTATATGGTTCATATATTTGTAAATTTTAACTTCATGATGAAAACATTATTTGCTATGTTAAATTCTAACATAAATTCAAATGGGGATTATTATGACAAAAAAATGATATTATAACACAAATCACAGTAGTGACCACTGATGTGGTCTTATGCTCACCAAAGCTGCATTTATTTGATCAAGAATACAGTAAAAACAGTGATGCTGTGAAATGTGATTACAATTTAAAACAACTGTTTTCTGTTTTAATATACAGTGAGGAAAATAAGTATTTGAACACCCTGCTATTTTGCAAGTTCTCCCACTTAAAAATCATGGAGGGGTCTGAAATTGTCATTGTAGGTGCATGTCCACTGTGAGAGACATAATCTAAAAAAAAAAAAAAATCCAGAAATCACAATATATGATTTTGTAACTATTTATTTGTATGATACAGCTGCAAATAAGAATTTGAACACCTGTCTATCAGCTAGAATTCTGACACTCAAAGACCTGTTAGTCTGCCTTTAAAATGTCCACCTCCACTCCATTTATTATCCTAAATTAGTTGCACCTGTTTGAGGTTGTTAGCTGCATAAAAGACACCTGTCCAGCCCATACAATCAGTAAGAATCCAACTACTAACATGTCCAAGACCAAAGAGCTGTCCAAAGAGACAAAATTGTACACCACCACAAGGCTGGAAAGGGCTACGGAGAAATTGCCAAGCAGCTTGGTGAATAAAGGTCCACTGTTGGAGCAATCATTAGAAAATGGAAGAAGCTAAACATGACTGTCAATCTCCCTCGGACTGGGGCTCCATGCAAGATCTCACCTCGTGGGGTCTCAATGATCCTAAGAAAGGTGACAAATCAGCCCAGAACTACATTGGAGGAGCTGGTCAATGACCTGAAAAGAGCTGGGACCACCGTTTCCAAGGTTAATGTTGGTAATACACGAAGACGTCATGGTTTGAAATCATGCATGGCACGGAAGGTTCCCCTGCTTAAACCAGCACATGTCAAGGCCCATCTTAAGTTTGTCAATGACCATTTGGATGATCCAGAGGAGTCATGGGAGAAAGTCATGTGGTCAGATGAGACCAAAATAGAACTTTTTGATCATAATTCCACTAAACATATTCGGAGGAAGAAGAATGATGAGTACCATCCCAAGAACACCATCCCTACTGTGAAGCATGGGTGTGTTTTTCTGCACATGGGACAGGGCGACTGCACTGTATTAAGGAGAGGATGACTGGGCCATGTATTGCGAGATTTTGGGGAAAAACCTCTTTGCATTGAAGCATTGAAGATGGGTCGAGGCTGGGTCTTCCAACATGACAATGACCCGAAGCACACAGCCAGGATAACCAAGGAGTGGCTCTGTAAGAAGCATATCAAGGTTCTGGCATGGCCTAGCCAGTCTCCAGACCTAAACCCAATAGAGAATCTTTGGAGGGAGCTCAAACTCTGTGTTTCTCAGCAACAGGCCAGAAACCTGACTGATCTAGAGAAGATCTGTGTGGAGGAGTGGGACAAAATCCCTCCTGCAGTGTGTGCAAACCTGGTGAAAAACTACAGGAAACGTTTGACCTCTGTAATTGCAAACAAAGGCTACTGTACCAAATATTAACATTGATTTTCTCAGGTGTTCAAATACTTATTTGCTATATGTTAAGTGGGAGAACTTGCAAAATAGCAGGGTGTTCAAATACTTATTTTAATCACTGTAGTTTAAAGTGTAATTTATTCCTGTGATGGCAAAGCCGAATTTTCAGTCTTGAGTGTCACATGATCCTTCAGAAATCATTCTAATATGCTGATCTGCTGCTTAAAGGGATAGTTGACCCCAAAATGAAAATTCTGTCATCATTTACTCACCCTCAAGTTGTTCTAAACCTCTATACATTTCTTTGTTTTGCTGTACATAAAATCTTTGGAAGAATGTCTGTAACCAACCAGATCTCAGCCCCCTATTGACTACCATAGTAGGGGAAAAAATACTATGGTGGTCAATGGGGGCCGAGATCTGACATTCTTCCAAATATCTTTCTTTGTGTACAGCAGAACAAAGACATTTATACAGGTTTGAACCAACGACAAAATTTTCATTTTTGGGTGAACTATCCCTTTAAGAAACATTTCTTCTTATTATCAATGTTGAAAACAGCTGTGCTGCTTAATAGAAATTTGATGAGTAAAAAGTTCAAAAGAACAGCATTTATTTCAAACACAAATCTTTTGTAAAATTATAAATGTCTTTATTGGCCATTTGACAAATTTGAGGCATCCTTGCTGAATATATCTTACTCTGTCACTAGTGCTCCATACCTGATCAAATGCCTGATCAATGCTGTCCTGCAGATGCTCTGTGAACCTGTCATTGACATCAATGAGCTCTTGAACATTGCTAAAGACCACCGCCAGCTGCTCTGCTGTGAGCAGTCCTGCACTCTGCATGGGGCAGTAAAACTCTTCCTTGATGATGCGCAGGTCCTCTCCATAACTCGACTCAGTGTTGAGAAACTCCAGGATGGCTTCTTTGCGCTCGGTGCGCAGCTTGGAGCAGCGTTCACACATGCCCTCCCCGTGGGCACCCTCTTTGTGCCCACAATCAGGACAGGGCTGCTGAATCTCCCATGTCCTGAGGGATGGCGAGGGTCTCCTCCAGCCCCGAGTCAATCCAGGGCCGATGCCGCTGTCCACACGTTCTACCTCAGCTCCGGCACTGTGGCGGGCACGACGGGGCTCTTCCTCGTCTTCGCGCTCATCGCTCAACCCTACGACACCACTGTCTGCGCTCAGGCTGCTGACGGTACTCCAGCGGTGCTGTGCTGTGCGGCTCACGCCCAGGCCCCTGCTCCTCTCCTCACCTCTGGGCTCCGAGCGGCCCCTGACTGTGCCTGGCACTGATGGCAATGAACAAACAAACTTCACGAGATCTGCTCTCAGAATTTCATAACAATTATGTTGTGATAATCAAAAAAAGTCTAATAAAATACTACCGTTTAAAAGTTTGGATTCGGTAAGATTTTGTGATGTTTTTGAAATTCTCTTACTGTATGTCCAAAACAGTAATATTGAGATATATTATTATAATTTGAAATATTTAAACTATTTTAATATATATTTAAAATGTAATTTATTTCTGTGATAGCAAAGCTAAATTTTCACCATGATTACACCAGTCTTCAATGTCACATGATCCTTCAGAAATCATTCTAATATTCTGATTTAGTGCTCATGAATTATTATCATTGTTGAAAACTGTTGTGCTGCTTAATATTTTTATGAAATTTGTCTTTACACAACTTATTTACACTTTATTTACTTTATTAGAACTTAGATATTTATCGCATCTGTCATTTATCAGTTATTGTAGCATGAAAATAAATACTTTCTTTAATCTACTTAAAGTTCCGCAGGAAATCTGCTATTACAAATTGTACTGTTTTAAATAAAAAAAATAGAGGCTCATAATAACAGAGGACGGACAAAGACAATTACATATCCAAATTCTGATGATACCAAATTTCAAATTTCACAAATAATGGCAAATAACCAATATGGGGCTGGCATAATGTGCACTCCGAATTTGTTTCAGGATATGCATTTGATAGCTGCCTTTAAGTCTAAAAACACAAACAAAACAAAGTACAGACACAGAGTATGGATGCTGTGGTGAAGAAAGATAAAAGCAGTCCTCAGGTCATGCATGTGACGGCACTACAGTAAGAGCCACCTAAGGCCAGGTTTTAGTAATAGCAGAGTCTCATGATAACAACTAAAGTGATACCCTTGGGTTAAAGTCAAGTCTAAAAATTATTTTAAATGAAGTATTACCAGAACAAAACTAGGACAAGAGTTAATTTACTTACAGGAAGAACTGTGAGCAAAGCTGACTGCAGAGGAAAGAGTCTTACCGCTGTCCCTCTCTCTGCGGTGAATGTGCAAACGTGCCGCGGTGGCGATCTTCATCTCCAGCTGCTTACGCTTGGTGGCGTCTGCAGGCATGGGGTCGCTGTAGTGGGGCCGCAGGCGGCATTCACGCTGGGCCCTCACTGACTCAGCCAGCTCATAGGCTGCGTCTGAGCTGGAGCGTCTGCAGCCCGCCCCAGAAACCTGCCAATAAGACGGACATCTGTTAATCAACAGTACGCATGGCAGAGCAATGAAATATATGTGTGTGTAAAGAGAAAGTTCAATGTGTAAAACTTCAATGAAGGTATATTTGATCTCTAAGTACATGTGAGAATTAATGGAACCACTAACTGTTTCAGACATCGATCAGAGTCACTGCATTACAGTTCATACAAAGGGTGTTACATTACCAAAGCTTTTAATATATTGTTGTGGTAAGTGGACCTTTTTTTGGACTATGAGTTGTCATGCCCATTTACTGTTCATAAAGACTATTTATTGACAGACTCCAAGGACATAAAATGCATCTCTTTTATCAATAGAAATAGTTCGGCAACCCAGTTTCCTTTCAAAACTGGCATGTTGGAAGTCACTATTAATGGGATCATTTATTCACGAAAATAAAATAAAACATTTAGAGAAAGTCAATAGTAACCAAAAATGTTCAGTTCCATGCTTTCAAATATTTTCTTGTGTTCCGCAGAGGAAAGTCAAAATTTTTGAGTGAACAAACCATTTACAACACTGACCCTATTTGTTGTTTTTTATGAAACAAACTATGAAATGAAACAGGCACACTTCCTGAAACTGTCCTTTTCGGCTGAAATCACAAAGATTTGTTTAACTCATCCCTCCAACTACCTGTAATACTTGAGACTTTTCTTGATGCAGTCAAGGGTAAACTCAGGCCAATCATTCTATTTTCCAGTTTAAATACCTATTTCACTCAAAAATACAGCACAATGCATAAGTCAGATGTGTTGTCAATGGTTTCATGTTGACTTTAAAAGTGTTCGCACTGACTGGATCTGCCTGAACCGACAGCATTGATAACCTTTCACCTTGTACACCTCTGAAACACTAGAAAGCTATTCCAAAATGATGCGTCTAAGTCGGTACATAATGAGTTTCGGTTGAATCTGATAAAAAAAAAAAACACACACACAATCTATGGCGTAAAACCCTCACTTGACAGCATTAGGTTCTCAAGTATTATCAATGTACGAGAAACAAGACACCGCGGCTTCAGGTGACATACAGAATAATTAATAAGGCAGCAGTTATCTTAATTAAAACACTGAAACGCAGAGACATAAGAAGAATCTGTGCGCAACGAATCATAGCAACATTGCAAATGAATGGCAGCATTCTTCGATATCACCCTTAACCTTAAAAACACGCAGCCAGTCAAATGGCGTGAATGAACGTGGCGCAATGAAGAGCCGGTCGGCATCTCAAGCAGCAGAGGCAGGACACACAACCTGACACAGAGAGGAAAGGAAAGCAGTTACCACCATGAAACCTGGCTCTAATCCTTCCTGCGTGTCGCTCTTAGCTGTGGCTCTGTGCGCTCCGCTGCATGTCTGCAGTTGCCTCTACCGTGCACATTCCCCTGCAACCTCAGCCTCCCATGCGTCCTGATCACGCTCACATGCATGCATGACAGAGCTGTCCTCACTCAGAGGTGATATTCAGAGGTGTGCGAGTGTGCGAGAGACGGGAGCATTTCTTACGCATTCTGTCGCTGCTTTCCCCTGTTGTCCTGTGGGCTCGGTGCAAGCTTCCTCTCCGCAGGCCGACGTTGTCATGGCAACGTGGGCAGATTGATGGCTGGGCTGGGGAGCGGTGATGTCAGTGACGTCATTATGCTCACGCGACAATCGGACGGGAGTCTCGGCTGCAATCTCTGCACTGCAGCTGGGGAAGCGAGGGAGAGAAAGCACAAAGAGGGGAAAATGGGAGTGTTAAAGTGGAATTCCTGATTCTGCGTTTGTATGTGTGCCGTGCGGTCAACCCCCATCCCTCTAAGGAGAACCGGTACCCTCAAACCAGAGGGGCTCAGGGTGGAACAGCAATTAGACGCATCAATTCACATTAACACCTGAACTCCTCACTACAGGGTTCCGAATTGGAACAAGCTAAATCAATCTTTTAGATTCCTTTGTGTGTGTGTGTGTTTGTGTGTGAGAGAGAGAGAGAGAAGAAAAAGAGCTTATGTATCTGTGGATGACCCCACACACCACAGACCATGAATAAATAACAGCACACAGCAGATAAGATAATATATGTTGAATTGTGTTTTGAAGTTTGTTTGTTTTTTACCCTTTTGGCAATTTTATTTTTGCATTTTGTTTTTCTTGTTAAACTAAATACATTTTTAGATATGATTTAGATTTACAAGAAAAAAAATACAACTTGATTAAACTTAATTCAAGATTCAGGGCATTCTTTGATGTCCATTTTTACTCCGCATACAATTTTTTTCCAATTTAAAGTGTTTTGGAGGTCTCCTATAACAGGTTTACATGCATCAAAAATACAACTTGATTAAACGTAATTCAACATTCAGGACATTCTTTAAAAATAAATCGAATTATATTACATAGTTATGCTTCTCAGGTCAATGTCCTGAACACTAACATTCAGAAGCTTGGAGTAAGTAAGAATTTAGTTTTTGAAAGAAATAAATACTTTAAATACTCAGCGAAGACCCATTAAATTGGTAAAAAGTGACAGTTATGTAAAAAGTGAAAATGTCTTTATTTCAAATAATCCTAAACAAATCTATCAGTTTCCACAAAAAATAATAATAAGAAATGTTTCTTGAGCAGAAAATAAGCATTTATTATAAGCATGATTTCTGAATGGTCATGTGACACTGAAGACTGGAGTAATGATGCTGAAAATTCAGCTTTGCCATCACAGGAATGTATTGCATATTCAAATAGAAAACACTTATTTTAAATTGTCACATTATTCCACAGTTTGTTTTTACTGTATTTTTAAAGAAATAGATGCAACTTTCGTGAGCATTCAAAAACATCAAAACCAAAAATAAATAACAATTAAGAAAATCTTTTTTTTGCAGTGTATTAAATGAAAGACATGAAAGACTAATATTACAATTAGTAATACATTTATGAATGATTGCTGATGGCTGTGCATTCATCAGCTGTTTGCCTCAGCCATTGTTCATTGTTCTCTTAGGTTTGAAAACAGGTGTTTTGATTGACTTGTTATAAGCTTTTAATTGCCTCTTCCACATCACTTCCATCTCCTTGCTTCAGTACCTCAATATCTGATAATGCTGCACTCATTACTGTCATAAATTTGCATAGATGTCGTCTGAGAATAGAGCTGACAGCACAACCATGAGCTCTGAAGCATTCAAAAGAAAACACGCACAAAGACAAAGGCGCCTTGACATCTCACTAGGAAAAGAAGAATCACACAATGCAGATGTTAATAGCTGGCGTGGTCTAATGTCATTTTTAATTCTACCAGTAAAATGTGGAAAACCTGTAGCTGTGGACTGACAGTAATTAATATCCCGCTATGAAAGAGGCAATAAAACCAATGTCTTTCACACTTGAATGAAATTGTCATTAAAGCACTGCAGATATATTACCTGTCATTTCAACAGTGCTTTGTGAATTCATTCATTGGAGGTTTTCCCCTAAATTATTTTATAAGTCACTTAAAGCACTTATTCTAGTGTACTGTCAGACTTACATGTGTACAATGTGCATCTTGTCCAACAATATTGACTCAACTAATCTATAAAAATTACATTAACACTATGATAAAAAATAATTGTATCAGGACAATAACCTTCTGTAAGCTTAAATAAGAATTTTCCTGTGTGAATTTTTCTTCTTCTTTCATCTATCAAGCAGACAATAAATGAAAATAACTAAATGTCTCATAAAAAAGACCTGGAAGCCCCCGGGCTGCTCTGTAGTAAATGATTACCAACACTTGAGGCACTACGGTACAGCGGGGATATTGGATGTTATATTTAGACGGTTCACAGCCTGGATTGAACTTCTGCCCTGGAGGAACATAACATTAGAGAAAGGCTCTGTAATGTCAAAAAGCCTCTGACGTACCCGCAGTTAAGCTCTGTACTATGACAGAAGCAAATGTAGCCGAAGGAAAATCCATACGGATTTATGCATCCAAGCTAAATTTGAGAAGACTGTCAGGGCCAGAGTTATGTGCTGTTATGTTAATCAAATTCCTGTCAAGTTCGCATATTTCTGTGTGAGATTCTGTGTGTAAAACATGCTGTTGGTGGACAGGTGTGAACCAGACAACCGCCACAGCACAACACAACCGCTGAAGAATCCGTATAATATTGTTACTGCCTGTGTGATTCAGTGGGGAATTAATGGGGTTTATTGCTATAGCAATAACTTGGTTGTTGCTACTAGCGAGAAATCTGGTTCTTTATCTTTGTTTTCCAGTAATAATATTTATCCGTAAAACAAAATTAATTTCCCTAAAGCTTTAACAAAATGTAATGCAGTTTCTACTTAAAACTAGTTAAAAAGCTGATTTTGCTGGGTTGTAATTTTGTACTGGAAAACAAGACAAAGATACTGATTAGGACAGGATATTTAATAGAATTTCTAATAGCCATGTTTTCACATTCCTGATATAGATACACCTGCTAATCATCACATAATATGCCACTAAATGCAAATATCACATCTGCTACTGTGTGCCTGGCATAAATGAAGACATCGAAAATCACATCAGTAATGATACTTTCTCTGTATACAAGCTGCGCAGAGATGCTGGAATAAATCAATACCAACACATTGAACACAAATACTGATGCAAACGCTCCTGGGTTCATTTTCACAGTTAACAAGCTAAACTGATAACCAAGAGACACACTGTTCCAGCTGATGTCCATTTATACCCAGCATACTTTTTTCCCATTTAAAGTGCCCCTATTATGCTATTTTAAAGGCTCTTAATGTTGTTTTGGAGGTCTCCTACAACAGGTTTACATGCATCAAAGGTAAAAAAACACTTTAATTTTCTCATAATATACATTGCACATCACAAAATTGTTCAATGATTCTCAAACGACTCAAGAAATGATTCTGTCTCTCTAAATCCCTTCTTTTCGCGAGCCTACCCTGCTCTGATTGGCCAGACGGCCCAGTCCATTACAATTGGTCTACCGCTTACAGTGCTTGTCGGGAGCTAAACACACTTTACCATAAAAGAACTACCGCTCCGGAGGCTTCCTCAGTCCTCAGCGATTGTACACACTGTAACAATGACATTGATTTTACCATATCAATCCAAGCGCGAGTCCGATGATGAAACATTGGAAGTACTAGTTATTCAACCCGAACCTCTATCGCAAGGACGACTTGAGCAGGATGTTTCACAGTAATACACTACTCATTTTGAGGAACATAATGAGATGTTGCAGCTGTAATTCCTCAAGTGTATGTCTATCAACAAACCGATGGGTATTTCTAATTTATTGCAGTGCACATGCAGGAAATGTATCAATAATGGTGCATATGTTCGTCCAGCACTAACGTGAATGATTGATGTAACAAACTTTTGTAAAACAAGTCTTGCTGCATCCTTTATCTTTACTCAAAGTAGTAAGAACGACAGATAATCTGCATTAAAAGACACCGTTTTAGGTAATACTGGCACACAGATGATTAGCAGAAGTATTTCAATAAGACAGTAATAACGTGAGTTAGCCGGTTAGCCAGAGACCTACACAATATAAAACACAAAACGATGTATTTTGAACACCCAGTAGAAAATATATACATCAATAATTATTCATATTTACAAGTTGTGATTCTAAGGAGCAAGTTGGTCCAAATAAGCTGGATACTGTCTCATCATTCAAGAGCAAGCGTTTTGCAAATCCCGCGTTGAACTCTGAGATTTGAGAAGCAGTCTTCTGTAAAATGATGTGTTTTGGGGCTGGTCAAGTTGTTCGCGGGCAGACAACGTACAACATAGGCGGGCATTATGCAAATGTATTTTCTAGTGACGTAGAACTGTAACGCAGGGGTAACTCGAATTACAAATGACGTGTTTAGGCGGTTCAGAGTTAATTCTTTCTTTTGAGAGACAATAACTTTATGCACCTTCGACTTTACAACTTTGTAGAACGCTTACATTCACAAACATACACACTGCATGAAAGGGAAAATTTGAAAAACCATAATAGAGGCACTTTAAATTCTAAATGATAACTAACATGGTATACAATTTATTAGGAAATATTAGAGATTTTTAGTTCATTGCCAATGGTCAATCCTGGATATATATTGACTGATTTTCTAATGGGTATATTCAAATATATCCATTTCTTCTTTGCCATTATCTTTTAACGCTCAGTTAATTTTTACAAACAACAACAACAACAACAACAAAATTTTATAAATATAAAATCTTACTATGAATATCAATATAATATTGAGGTGCATTAAATCACTTGTACCTAAAATTTTCATTTTATTTCTAATTAATTTAGAAAGACATGCATTACCCAATCTACTCTCTAAATGCATTTTAACTATCTTATAGTGAACAATTCATCCAGGCATAAGTTTCATTCAAAATGTCATAACTTGATTTTCCTTTGATATTAAATGATTTCTTTCCTGTGGAGTATGCCTGACTCCAATAATTTAGTTTGCTTAAACTCCACCCCTTACTTACAAACAACCTCAAGCTCACATTCAGATCTTCCTCTATCCATTCAACAACCAATGGAACCAAGACCCCATCCTAAACTTTTTTATTTTTGTGATATATGTCACAATACAGATGAAAATATATCTTACTACTTTCCTTAAATTGCAATTTTAAGTACTAATTAAATGCACAAGTGTACAACTACCAATACATCTGCTCCTTCATCCACTCACCTTTTTTTAATAAGGTCCAGGGCGGATCCCAGGAAGCCATCCTTCATTTTGTTGATTTTGGCTCCGTAACTGGAAAGGTCTTTGCCGTCCAGAAGGATTGCGGGGCAGCAGCTGGATGGGCCATTGCCACACTCCCTGCGGGGCGGGAAGGGGAGAACATCTACATCTGTGGCCTCAGGGCCTGCTGGGCCCTTTGTCTCCTCCTCTCTTCCTGTAGCAGCTTGAGGGTGTAACGGAGAGCGAGCTACTGGGCCTGTGCAGATGGGTCCTCCTGGGACATCTGCGGTGGAACTGGGCACAGAGAACTCCCCTCGACTGTGTCCGCAAGGATGTTTCAAATCTTGAGCGGTGTTGACGTCAGTGTCAGTCCTTTCCGCACTCTGTGTTTCCTCTGTCTGTTGTCTTTCCTCTCTGTGCTTGTCGCTACTCAATATTTCAGAGGACCGGTAGTTCTTACTGCCGTCCCTTTGCCTCATTCTCTTAAACTCCTCAAATGTAGGTATATGCAAGCGCCCCATCGGGGGTCTTTTCCTCTCGGGGGTTGACTGGGCAGAGTTAGTGCAGATGGGCTCTGCGGTATGAGCTTTACTCATGGTACTAGACTCCTGTCTGGAGTTCAGAGCCAGGTTAGGGGTGCTTCTTTGCCTTCGGAGCTGCAGTCGTCGCATCGCTTCCTGTTTGATCTCCTCAGGACTGGTGATGCGACGGGCACTCAACTCTTGCTGTCCATTCGTTTGCAACAATGGCGGCCCAGGCCGAACTGCTACATCTTGATTGCATGGATACAGAGGACAAGGTGCATTACCAAGCACAGGTTGAGGACGCAAGGGCTTGTGGGGCTCCGTCACACGTGTGCTCTGGAGCCGCAGCTTGTCTCGAAGACCCTTTCGGGGATTTCCATTCATGCCCCAGTCCTCAACGGCTGGTAAAAGCCATTGCGGGAAGAGGGGTATATCCTTTCTGACCACTCCTCGGCGGCCGTAGATCGCCATGCCGTCGAGGGAAGGCATTAAGCCATATACCTGTGGTCCCTGAGGAGGTCCATCATACCAGTGGCTGCTTGAAGTGCAATGAAGAATAAACTCACTGTCTACACTCCTGTAAGAATACGCATTGGGGTCGGACACGGCAGCCCAGTGCAGGTTTTCCAGGCTGCGGTAAAGTCGGGTGCTGCCGGTGTTCACACAACCCTGTGGAATTTGCATCATCCCATAGCCAGACAGACCGTCAAGCTGTTTAAGGGGATGCATACTACTGGTGGAACAGTAGAGCCCCAGGTTGCTGAGCAGACCATTGTTGTTGTTGCAGTGGCCTGGCGCAACGTCCTGGGCAGGGAATGGGGGCACGCTGTGATGAGGGAAAGCAGACAGCGGGGAGCTGAGGACGGACATGTCCATGGACAAGTCCATGCTGCAGCCTGCAGGAGAGCCTGCTGGGGAGTACTCACATTGTGGAGCTTTCACATCCGGCATGGCCACAGAAGGAGCTGCCATCTTCCAGAAAGGAGCACCGGGATCACAGCCCTGCAGAAATGTAAAGACAAGGCATTGGCATCACATCAGTAGAACAATGAGGTCATACACTCTGCATCTAAGCATCAGTAAATCACAAACACTGTTAATGTCCAATTGAATGTAGAAACAACATAAAGACAGTATATTTTGAATATTTGATCTAACAGGAAGGAATTATACAGAAACTGAATTAAAGAGTTTCCGCGAGTGAGTGAGTATCTCTTTGTCTTTTGTTCTTTGATTAACATTAATGATAGACATCATAGAAGCAGGTTTTTTAGGCTGCTGTCACACATGACACGCACTTGATAGCACTTGAATGAATGATAGTGTGATCATATACTGTAACAGCCAACGGATGACAGAAATTTTGACAGCCCTAGTTTTTATTTATTTTTGCTTTAGTACAATGACATTTTTATTTTACCAAAATTATGCATTTTATAATTTGAAAGCTATTTAACAAACTTTGTCTTTATAATATTACTATTTTTCTCACACGGCATAAATGTTTTTTTAATTCTTGTAAATAGCTGACTGTTGTGGCAAATAATTATCTTTTTAATACTGGTATTCTGTTTCTCCATGGCACTTTTGGTAAAAAAAATACAAATAAATAAATATCCAAACACGTAAAAAAATATATTTCAATGATAATCCTTCGGTATACGTGAGCAACTGTGGATTTTAAATGACTAGATAAGATTTAAAATTACCTCAGGTTACAAAATTAATCATGAAGATGTGCTACCAAGGATTCCAGTAGCTGATCCTGAAAATGCAAAATTACTTCCTTGAAGCGCTGATCGTATGCAACCTGTGCTAATGACTTGTATATAAGGTATTCGGTTGCTTACTTGTGTTTACAAAAACCCTACAAATAGCTCTCCCTTTTCCCTATTTCAGTGCCTTTCAAGGGTGCAAAAACTGAATTCACCCTACATTTCTCACATATTTAAAAATGTATGCTGTACAGCACTAACAATATTCCTCTTGCCGTAGAACTGTATATACGTATACTCATCTATATCACATCAAATGATCCTATCAAAGACAAAACTACATTTAAAATAAAACAAGTATGAGTAACAGTTCCATAACCACTGAAGTATTTATAATGCACATGATGCGTAGTTCCTATGACTTGTATAACCATATTCATATTCTAAAAATGGCTTGTTCTTTTGTACAAATCAAATGATAGGGGGAATCATGTCTGGAATTAAAAACATAAGCCAAAAGGGAGGAAAATCAGAAGGGACAGTAATGAAGAGAGCCATAACACTCGCCCGGGGCTCTTATTCCACTAATCAGATGAGAACTGTGGATGAGCAAGGAGAGCGCTTCTCTTTCAGTAATTAGTACAAATTGCCTTGCTTTGGGCCATATTAATATCCACCCGCAATCTCAAATAGAAATCAGGGTCAAGCCAGGTTACAAAAGAGCATGTCACAATCATTCTGGGCAGCCAAATCCATCTAGATGAATATTCATCTTGCCTGTCAAAAAACAACAATGATATTGAAAAAGGCGGGGAACTAGCGATTTTGAGTGACAAAAAATGGGTGAAGCCCAACACGTTTTTCTCAATTCTCTACTTCTACTTTTATTTTTCAAAAACACAAGTTCAGGTTTCTGAACAATTTGTTTCTTGTTCACGTCAGTGTTGGATTTCTTACTGATTTAAGCAATTTTCATGTGTTTTGGCACGTGTGCAAAAGAGTAAGTACAATTGTCTACAGTTTGCACAACAACTAAATGCACATGGCTTGTTGATCACAACTGATGAGTAGATTTTCGGTGAAACTGTCAAACTCTTCACAACTTCAAAACATTCTTTCATCACGCGAGCCTCCACATGCAAAATGATCCATTCAGTTATCAAAATCTGTCAGACATGCATGTATATTCCATATATACCTACAACATTTTATACATAACAATATTGTGAAGGTAAATCTGAAAATACACAACCAAATCAAAAACGTGGAATATGTAACAATTTATCTGTACATTCTACATGCATAGGACTGCACATCAACCTCATGCTGGTGGCAGAGCGGCCCCCGGTTTTCCCCCCCGGTGCATTGCAAGGGAAAACATCAAAATGTAATGTTAATGAAAATCTTTGGCCAGACCAACAGGAGCGACAGGATGTCCACCAAGAATAATTTTGTTTTGTGTTTTGTTTTTCATGGATGGCATTTTGTGGTAAATTTCTGTTCAGTATGTGAGTTACTGTGTAACATGTAAAACATTTAAAATTGAAATGAGAAATTCCAGTAAAATGAACAAGTTTTCAGTTTTCATCTTTTTCTTTTTACTACAGTACTAAGTCTTTGCAGTAAATCTTCACATACTGTAAGCTTTGTAACATTTTTGTATAGTACAATAAGCACTCATGTACAAAAATGTAGTACATGCACAGAATTTGTATATAAAAATAATTTCATGGCTTGTCTGCCATGGTGAAAAAACATTTTGACCAGTGTGGCTCACACAATGATAAAAACTATTTCTATTTTGGTGGCATCGGCCAAATTACTGACACAAAAATTAGGTTTTGAAGCATGATGTTTTGGATGAGTAACTACGTTTTGCAGACATGCAATAGAGTTCTGATATTTCAGTGAACAGTTGTGACAATTGCACTTAGTTTAGAGAATGGCAAGACTGTTTCAAGAAATGTGCCAGAGCGATTGAGAAAAACTGTAAATTAACGATTGGCCCAATTTAATTAAAACTGAAAGCCCTCTGGTATTATCAGGCTAATTTCAATGCTCCATTTGGGAGATAAGGAGAGCGAAACCCCTCTTTTTGTTTTTCTGTGAATTGTACAGTGAAGCGCAGACAGGATTTATCTTCGTGGGCGAGTAGACTCACTGTCTCAGTAGCGCTGCCAGTGTTTTCTTTCGCCTGCGCTTGAAAACTGCTGACGTGTGAATAAACAGTCAATTAGCATAAGGAGCTTGTTTAATGAGCATGTGGCACAGGATCAGCTCACACCGGGCCCACTATGTCTTCTCTGTGTGTGACAGACAGGCAGATGCTCCATTTCCTATTTGAGCAGAATTATGGACACAAGAAAGCGTGCGCAGACAGTCCCTCACTGAGACAAGAGCTTCATACCAAGCCAAAATACAGGAGATTCAAAAACACTCAAACCTGAGGATTGGATCAGTCCGACTCATGACAAACTAATCAGGCTGTCTGACATATACTTTATGTATATGTACAGTAAGCATCTGCAAGCCTTTACTGAATACCCTGGAGGATTGCAGTATGTTAGTCTTTTATGTTAGTCATAAAAACTTACCCCATTGTAATCAACTCTGTGTGTGACCCTTTACTCGGCTTGCTTTAGGCTCTCATTCACAGGCTCTGAGCCAACAGAATCCCCTTTGGTTTAGAGGTAGACCGACCATCCACAACACCAGACTGCTGAGACCTTAAGCGCAGGAAGCTACAAAAGAAGAGAGAAAAAAAAACATCAATACAGGCATCCAAAAATAATACTGATCAATTTCTGCAATGAACAAAGAGCCTGCAGTATTTCTAAGGATCTCGTGTTTCTGTTTTCTCTGAGAGAGAGCATTTGCTTTCATTGAGGGCATTTTGTTAACAAGTCAAACACTCTGGATAAAACAAAGTCATCATTGTGGTTTCCCTTATACACAAATAAAATTATAATTATTTTTGTGAACAAATGTTTATTGTTTTTCTCCTGAAAAGGTTTTCCTACTTATGAAAGCTTGTTTCTGCCATGGAATAAAACATGAAAAAGGTAACTGCAACTTTTTCTCTCACAATTTTTACTTTTTTTAATCAATTGTCTCGCATCGAGAGTTTATGTCTCACAATATTCAGTCAAATTACCTTTTTTATTTTTTTATTCCGTGGCGGAAACAAGCTTCCAAACCTACTTAATTTGTTCAGTGAAATATAATATTCATAAACATATATTAACATACACAACAAGCTGTATTCCAAAATTCATTCTCGAGGTTTTCCACATGAATATTCCACAGAAATACTCCAGATGTTCTTCAACCTTCTGAGATTCAAGGCTCTGTAATTCAAGGCATGTTGTGAAATTGGGCCTTACACAATTTTATCTCCTTTCACCTCAATATCAGCCAGAGACCTTCTGGAATTACTTCAGGCTGTGATAGTGGCATCTCACTGAATGTAGTTTCAATGATTCCTCATTACTGAGGGAGACACTGCTCGACCTCCACCAGGATGGAGTCAGGCTTCGGTCAATAAACACATTCAGTTGCTCTTGCACTCCATCTTACTAATCGCATGAGCTCTTGGTGTTTGACGAATGTCTGTCAGTATGTGGTCCAGCTGCTTGATAGCACATCTCCGAATAACATAGCGTTGAGGACTAAGGCAGGATATCAGTAAAAGTATGTGAAATAATAGCAAGAAAAGATGCTTTCTACCAATTTGTACTCGTGATATGCATGCACAAGTATTCTGTGCACACACTTTCATGACAAAATGACTGTAAGCGGTTCTTTTAATGAAGACTGAATTCAGAATAGCATAATACTCTCATTATTTTTTGGAAGAAATCATAAGACTAATATGCTAATAGTATACTATTCCAAAGCTACCAGATTGAATCAGTGTGACAAATCCTTCTCTAAATTAACTCACTGAATTCATCAGAATGGTAACTGAATTAACATTGGGCTTACTATCATTACTTTAATTCATGTCAGCTTTAAAAAGAAACAAGTTTTCAGTACTATGTATATGTATGGTAACAGACAGACAGTTAGATAGATACTTGACATAAACTGTAAACTTGTCCCTCAAATCTGTTTGAATGAATTTCATTTTTTTCCAGGATCAACGAGGATGTTGGTCCAGCAACATGTTGTACTTGGCGAAATCAGGTTCTGCGACAGACAGATAGACAGAGCTATCACAAGCACACACTTTGTATAAAAATGTGACAATATTATCCTCATTATCACCTAATTTTAGCATCTACACCAGTTCAATCCCTTGTGTCAACAACCATGAAGGAAAAAAGAACTGTATCCACATCCATCTAACTGCGATTTTGTATATCTTACACCTATAAATGTGAAATTGTTATTATTTTCCATCGAGCCACTGCAATAGCAAGGTTGAACATTGATCTATGAAAGCTGCTCCATGTAGAATCAAAGACTAAAAGGCCATATATTGATTGTATCTGCAGGTTTGTGTGATAGCACAGCAGGGGTGTTTCTAGGTTTAGGGAGGTGGAAGAACATGGAGCGCAGATGGAGGTTCACAGTATGATTATGCTGTAGAAGACTGGCCTCATGATTGGCAGTAGAGATTGAACCTTTTTGTCTGAGGTCACAATGGCCACAGCAGCAGATACCAATCTATTTCTAACCACTGGATTTGTGCTTCCATGAACAGAATTTTAAGCTGTTTCCAGCTATTTCAGCGAAATCATATGAGTACACTGGTAGGAAAAAAAGTGAAAAGAAAGAAAAGAATGTAGCTTAGCTTTAGTTAAAATGGTGATGGTTTAGCCTACACAGTAAATGTGGGTGACACGCTAAGGCTAAGTAGCTATTCTCGGATTAGTACCTGTTGGTGGTCTCACCTAATCCATCTGATCCTGCAGAAAGCCGATATACGGGAAAGATCAGGAAGGTCCACTCGCTATTGATCATTGGCTGCTTATCTCCCATATCTTGCAGTAAGTGGACTAAAGGCTATCTTTATGGTCACATTATCCGTATTAGTGTTTATATTGTAAATCCAAAACATGAATGAACTTGTAATGTATGATTTGGGAGAGTAAACTTGATCATAACCATAAGAGTCAGTCATTCTCATATCTTTTCTATCATTTTGTAAAATTTGTGAAACACATACAATGACCCTAGAATGCATTTGAACGCTTAAGTTACACAAAACACTTTTATTGCATAAATAATACAATGTAAAATGTGGCATCGTCCAACAAATTATATATACTTTATTCATTCATTTATAGACAGATAGTACATAACACTAAATACTAGTACTTATTACACATGCTTAATATTGTTCAAAAATGCTTTTTTATATTTAGATGTTAAATATAATTGTTATTGTTTAATTTATATTAAAATAATTTATATTAAAATAATGTTTTTTTTTTTTAACAGAATGTTTGAATACTGTTCTTTTGAAATGCGTTACCTGTAGTGGAATGACAGTCATACAATTTAAGTGTCTTAAAGGGGACCTATTATGCAAAATTCACTTGTTGAACACTGATGTGTGTCCACAGTGTGTGTAAACAATAAGCCTAT
The DNA here is from genome assembly GCA_023566225.1 of Romanogobio albipinnatus. Lineage (NCBI taxonomy): Eukaryota > Metazoa > Chordata > Actinopteri > Cypriniformes > Gobionidae > Romanogobio > Romanogobio albipinnatus. Next base: position 29,955,549 of record CM042243.1, on the reverse strand, counting down.
AATGGTCAAAATCCACCCAATACTTTTTTTTATAATCCCCATTAATCATTATCAATCTCTCATAACGCATAACGTTTCCTATTTCCCCCTAACCTACGTAAAAGTAGGGAAACCCCGCCCATGACTGTTGATGATTTGCCCTTTCAGCATAGACACAGCCCTGAGTGATAAGCACAGATTTCGGTTTACTCACTGTATCAGCTAGCAAGAGTATTACAATGTCTGCACCAAAAATATTACAAATGTTCTGTTGTTGGATATGTTACCGGCAATGTGTGAAATATGGCATTGTATAGAATGCCTAGGGTATATGTAGAATGCCTAGAGTTTGTTGGCAAAGTATGAAATGGTTTATATTTCACACAATTCCTAGGCATTCTATACAATGCCAAAGGGCCAGCCAGCAGAGTATAGAATACTCCCACTACACACGCTTTGGTCTTTGTTCGGTGGTAATGTGCCGGTAGCGAAACACGTGAGCTTCCACTCCCATCACAGAGGCTCACCCCTATTGTTCCTAGATGGTTGCTGTGTAACAATGTCAGAACAGGAAGAAAGTGTAGTGCCATTCAAAATGCCATTCTAGCCTTCCTTAATGCAACAAGTAGCTCAACGCCACTTCTCCTTTCATGTTTTTCTAACAAGAACGTCCTTTACATTACATCGTAGTTCTTCGTACATTTTCAAAAACATGTTCAATGCCAAAAAAGGCCTGTTTTGATACTTTGAGAGTGTACTTGCCATTCTGTATAATACCTAGGTAATGTATAGAATGCCTAGGAAAGGTATGCAACATAATCACAAAAACCAGACATTTCATACTTTGCCTACAAACTTCACGCATTCTATATATTCCCTAGGCATTCTATACAATACCTGCTTTTCACACATTGCCGGTAACAGATATACCAACGGACATACAAGACTCCCGGCATCTGAGCCACTGAGGACACCGTGGTTAAATTGATTTTTTGTAGGAAATGTGCCAAAGAATTTCGGTAAAATGTTATATATTTGCGCAAATCATTTTCCGCATGATTGCTTCACCAACGAGGATCAGTACAATGTTGGATTTGCTGAAAAGTTGTTTCTGAAGGATATGTAAAAAAAAAAAAAACAATGCTTCATGCTCTAACTTCATATCCAGAACAAGTAAGGATGGCCCTTCATATTTTGTGAATGTTTGCAAATTTCCTTTCTGAACGATCTTTCTAGAATGCTGTACAGCTAATATGGCTAAAGTTACCATAGTCTCAGACTGTATTCACAGAGACGGGAGCTATGTTGTTAGTTTCATCCCGAAAATGCTCACCATCTACGTAATTCATAAACGCACATTTATCTGATGTTTTATTAAAACATTTCGGGAGGAGCACGTTCAGATAATTAAACGTAATTAAACACAAGTGGAGCACATTAAGCTTATCAATTTAATCAACGATTAGAGTTGTATATATACTGCAGATTTACCTCCTTTTCATTGACAGTTTTTTAGCATCCCGCCACCACCCCATCTCCTCACTTTGATTTAATAAACTCTTATTAGACGTCAACACAATCAATGATACAATGCAGTCTAGTTCTAGACTAGCTCTATTACGGGGGGGATACTCTGGGTTCGGGCCAAAATTCCAAGCCCGGAGCCCTCCCCCGGACAGCACGCCAAATACGCATAATCTTTACTCTATTTAATTTGATGTAAGTGTGAATTTGTGACTATGCATTGTATAGTCATTTGACAGATTGACAGATTTACGGTCCCACACAAGCACCTATACAACAATTTATAGATTAACAACATGACAGTACATCGTAATTCCACAACAACTAACGTTACATACATGTTTCCACTCTCTCAGTCTCTTCACCTGTGTCCGAATCTGGTTCAAACATGTAAGGCTGCACTCCACAACTAGTTATTTCTGACATTTAGATTAGTTTTGTTGTTGACGCTGTATCCGAAGCTTGTGTAAAGGAGCCGCTAGAAGGGGGCGAGAAGCAGCAGCTCATTTGCATTTAAAGGTACATACACAAAAACGTCTTGTTTTTGCTCACACCCAAATAGGGGCAAATTTGACAAGCTATAATAAATGATCTGGTGGGTATTTTGAGCTGAAAATTCACAGACACAATCTGGGGAAACCAGAGATTTATATTACATCTTGTGAAAAGGGGCATAATATGTCCCCTTTAAAGATGCACTATGTAAAAAAAACACTAGGCCAGTGTTATATATTTTGTTCAGTTGAGTACTTACAATATCCCAAATGTTTCCAACTATTTGTAAATCGTGAGAAATTGCTATTTTAACCAAGGAACCGGGACGTGTGAGGGAGTCGCCTGTCGATTGCATCATATCGGTGTTACCCTTGGTTTCCGGTTTTATTTTTGCAGAAACGCTTTACTCTTACTGCAGTGTGAACAAGTGTCATAGCAGCCGAGTGAACGCACAGAGTAACGACATAGCTTCATTTTCAACACACTCAGATGTATTTAATATGATTAACAGAGCTGCGTTACCTCATACTCACGGCCGGAAAAGCGAAAGTGGCGCCGGCGCCTGTGTCATAATAAAAGTCCCGCTGCTCGCGAGGCATGTGTTGCCTTCCTCTTATTAACAATCGCTCCAGCGGCCTTGTTCAGCTTTTCCACCGGCTGTGATGTGAAGACCACACGTCCCAAGATTCTGCGCTCAAATGTGGCGTCATCAAACTACGCCTTTGTTTTGAACAGGCGATCTCTAGTGGATGGAAAAGTTACATAGAGCACCTTTAAGTGTCCAAACACTTTTTGGGCCTCTTGAAAACATGAATAACCCTCATGCCATCCGCTCTGCAACATCTTTAGCAACCTTTAAAAACCAGCTTAAAACACATCTCTTCACTGAGGCCTATGGGCCATAGCTGCTCTGGTTTCTCTCCTTCTTATCCTTACACCCCCCTTGGGGTTGTGAAAGGCGCTATATAAATTAAAGTTATTATTATTATTATTATAACCCCTCAATAACCCCTCATAGCATTGCTTCAACATCTGTTTCTCAGGCAGGTGAAGTAGTCATAGAGGTGAGGTAGTTACAGTACGAGTGAGTGCTGTATAATTAGATGCAAAACTGAGGAGCTTCTCTATTACCTGTCAGCAGAGCACCGCACTCATTCTGACAAGAGCAGCCGAGACAGAGCTGGGTTACGGCTCTTCAAAGTAAGAGGAGACGGCATTAAAACGTTAGTGTGAGGCTCAGGAGAAGTGAAGACTACCAGCATACCTTGGTTAATTAGGATTCAACCCTACCATGAGTTCATTGCATTCAACATTGCACCAAACAAAGTCTGCAGTCTACCATATCTGCAACATCTGAGCAAAATGAGATACAATAGTTTGTCACCTATAATAGCAATCAAATGTATCATGCATGGTATCAAAGGTGAACACCGTACATCATGCAGATTAAAAAAAACCTTGACAGATAAACTATAGGGTGTGTCTTTTCCTGTAGCTCAAGATTGTTTAGTGAATATTTTATGCTTGTGCAGTGTTAACTGAGCTGATGAATAATGCATGACGTAGATTAGGTGAGAGAAGCATTGTTAGTGCACAACTTTTTCCATAAACACATTAGTCTACATACAGTACTATTCTTAGCTGAGTTGCCCTTTGATAAAAATGAGTGCAGGTTTGAAGTCGTAATTGGTACACATTACAAAGCTCTCCTGAAGTTATTGCTATCACTAATTGGTGCACACAGATGTGACGATCTTGCTGTAAATCATTATATATCTGGCCGGGTATAGACATTGTCTCAAATAACTAGCACAGATCATGTCATTCTAGCCAGCAACAACACAAAGGCAATTTACAGAGCTTGCATTTCCAAGAGACGCACACATCGATATGGCTATGGATCAATGTCTGCCCGTCGTCTTGTTGGTGGATGTGTTTAATTAATGACCAAGCTGCCACATGCAATATCATTAGTGCATGATTTCACCCCGAAAATTGGAGTATGATAGAAATTTATTGAAAAGCCAATGTAACCCAATTCATCAGTAAATTTGCCTCCATACCACAAAGTCTTTAAATGCTGAATATGAGGGCAAAAATACATCTTTCATACAGATATCCTCATTATAATAAGACAGACCACTGCTTACATAATGCATAGCGAGACATGAATGAGATGAACATGACATCCATGAAATGAATATACACTGAAGCCCTGTGTGATATAACACTGTCATTCGCTGATTTCTGCCTTGAAAAGCAGAGGGAAATGAAGCAAGATGATAATTGCCTTTCAGACTGATGAATCAATGCACCACGGCTCCCCACAAGGATTTTTCCCCTCTTCCTCAATTAGATAAGTCACATGAACATGATACTGCTACTCTGAAAGATAAAGCCGGTAGTTACGGTCAATCTGTCAACAGTAGTCTGAAGGTACTGCCTTCAGAAACAGTGTATGTCAAGGAGGGAGTGCAGAAAAAAGAAAGGATTTATTATCTATTGCTGCAAAATTACAAACTATAAAGAAAAAATTATCCATTTCTGCAAAAGCATACAAACATGATGAGCATAGGAAACATGCCAATCTCCTTCTCAGAAGCATTAGCATTAGCAGAAGCAGGAGTATTAAAGGTCCCGTTCTTCGTGTTTTTTGAAGCTTTGATTGTGTTTACAGTGTGCAATATAACATGTGTTCATGTTTCGTGTGTAAAAAAACCCAGTATTTTTAACACAATTTACTTATCTGTATACCGCTGTTTTCACTGTCCTAAAAACGGCTGATGGCTTCCTTTATTCTATGAAGTCCCTCCTTCAGAAATACGTAACGAGTTCTGATTGTGCCAGCGGTTCCCGTGTTGGGATTTGACCGCACCTTAGCGAACGTGTCACGGTTCCTGTGTTGTGATTCGACAGCAGCTTAGCGCACGTGGAAAGGTCACGCCTCTTAACGGGGTGATGTATGCGCTTAATGATCTCTACAGCGTCCCTGGGAAAGCCAAACAAAGGTGATTTGACTCCGGGATGAAAATAACAGCATCTCGACGACATGGCGACAAACACACTCAAACGCAACACTTCCTTTTCTCCACGCGACACGTCCTCTTCTCCACGTGGGACAGCAACAAGACCACGCCCCCTTTTTTGCGCCTATTCTTGTGGGCGGAGGTTAGTCTGTTCTACTGTTCTATCGACGTCATTTATGAAGGAAGTACCAGGATGTAGTCCAAGCCAGCCGTTCGCTGTAGGCTTTGAAAGGGAACTTCTGTTAAATAAAATATCTCGCTTGGCATTGAACTTTGAGCTTTATAATTTTACAGGTATTATTTATGCTCTAACAGCAACATTACACACTAACTAAAGTTTGAACAGTGGGATTGCGAAGAACGGGACCTTTAATGTTGACTTGCGCCACAAGAGTAACCCCTGACGCGATAACATACACTCAAAAAAAAAGGTTCTATATGGCACCAAAAATGGTTCTTGGCTCATAATCATAGGGGAACCTTTTTTAGTGCTATATAGCACCAATTTTGTTGCTTCAGTGGTTCTTCAGCGGTTCTTCACCGGTTCTTTGACTAAGGTGCTATATAGCACCACTAACTGAGGTGCTATATAGCACCGCTACCATATTACAGAACATGTTAAGATATGGTGCTATATAGCACCAAAAGTGGTTCCTCTATGATTATGACGAAGAACCATTTTTGGTGCCATATAGAACCTTTTTTTTTTAAAGTGTAGGATGTAAGAGTAGCATAAGCTTTGACGCCTCTCGTGGCTCAAACATATACACTCTAAAAAAAAAAGGTTCTATATGGCACCAAAAATGGTTCTTGGCTCGTAATCATAGGGAAACCTTTTTTAGTGCTATATAGCACCAATTTTGGTGCTTCAGTGGTTCTTCAGCGGTTCTTCAGAGGTTCTTCACCGGTTCTTTGACTCAGGTGCTATATAGCACCGCTAACTAAGGTTGGGCCACAAACTCACAGTCCACCGGCTTTTCTCTTTAAAAATGCTCTATTTCGTGACTGGTTGCTATATTTTACAATGACAGCTGTCAGTGTGAAAACCTTATCCCAAGATTGTTTTTGGACACCGAATGTAACGTATACCCCATACAAATTATGATCAAACTTTACTGATGGTTATCAAGTTTATTATGTCCTTTTCACTCCAAAAAATCATCATAAGAGCTGAACAAACAAAGCATAAGAAGTGCGCATTAACGTCTCATTCACAAACTATCTCTCTCTGTTGCTCTCTCCGTTACACAGCAAATTAATAACTGGTAAACTTTGTATCTGCAAAACAACTCCGATAAACTGCGTGCAAGCTCTCTCTTTCACTACCCGTAGACTATAATACCCATCAAAATAGAAGTCCTCCTTAGGACAGATAATGTAGTCCTTAAACATATCTAAAATTAAATTAATTTACATATAACCAGTTTAATATGGAGAGGCACTGAAATGTAGACCTTCGTGTTTTTGACCTACAGTGTTACATGACGCGAGAACAGTTAGTTATTTCGGTTTGTATGTTAGCAGGGACTTTAATCATAGCTTAATGAGAGTATGACAAACAGAAAATCCTCTCAGGATACCTGGAATCAGTGTTACAGTCCTCAGACACGATATTTTAGCATTTTTGTAGCATAAACACCATCAAACCGATGAGAGCTTCGGATTTTCCAATGTTTCTCTATGGTGCTGACACCTAAAGATGTCCGAGTTCTGGTCCCAGCGCAACTGATACTCAACTGCTATTGGCTCATCTGCGTTCGAGGGAAGGGGCTTACCGATGGATAGTCCTTCAACCAATCAGACCACAAGAGGGATGATCAAAGGGCAACGATCCATCGCTTCTCTATCCGTCATCGTGTTAAACCCGCCAATAGTGCGCTAGGTGGATAAGCCAGTCTGTGATTGGTTCCCGCAAAAGTGTAACAGAAGCAGTAGAAATGAATGTACAGGTTTCCAGACTGAGTTGCAGGGCGAAATCAAATTGCTGGCTGATCAGGCTGGGTTTACCCAGTCTACTTATTAGTTCCTTCGATTTATAAATCATGCACACGATTTACTATTTCATTCCCTCGATTTGCTAAAAAAATTTTTAATCCAAATAGAAAAAATTACCTAGACATATACAATATATTGCCATTCAGTCAAAAAAAAATTTTTTTTTGGGCCATATCACCCAGCCCTAATATTTAATCAGCGTTTGACATCACTAGTTCATTTTAAATAGTCTTGCAGCCTGAATTTATAAACATAATTTAACATGATATCAAAAAATTGGCATTTATAGTAATTATAAAATAATGCTTTTTTTTGTCAACTACCCATATACCAAAATACCATAGTAAATTAATCAGATCATCACTGCACCATGGTACCACCCCAGTGCTTTAGTAAGACTATAATGATTTGTGGAACATTTATAGCTTAACCAACAAGCCTCAATTTTACTCATACGAGAAATATTATGATTACTGTTATATTTCTAATAGAGTAAATAATTTATTATTGTTTTTAAAAGCAGACTCATTGGCTGTCATCTAGTCAGCCCAGGGCTCTTCCCTCTTCATTACTCTCCTCTGTTTGTGTTTTCTCCGGATAATGACACAAGCAGCTTTGGCAACAGTAACAATAACAAAAACAAACCTACGGACATGCAGACTTCACACTTATCAACCTCCAGAGAGAAAGAGAGAGTGCTATGGATTCAGTGTGAAATAGTGTGAATATAACAAGAGAAAACTGAGCCAAGGACAGAGAGGGATGGGAGGACAGGACAGGAAAGAGTGATTGATAGGTGAGAGCCGGTAGCCTGATAAAAGGGTTAGGTGTAGAGTGCAGGAGACACGAGCGATGAGAGATGAGCGGTGAAGGGAGGAGAGCAAACATGAGAGAGAGGTAGAGAGAGAGAGAGAACATCCCTGGAGCTGCGCTGATAGGCAACAGCGCTTGTAATAAGGCAGGATTGCTGTAAGAAGCAAATGGCCCTGTGGCAGAGAGAGACAGAGATATGGGCTAACCAGAAAATGATGCTATCACTGAATCACTGATAGCTCTCATTTCTCCCTCATTGCCGTCTGCACTACACTGTCCTGGACTTTACAATCCTGGAGCAAAGCTCTAAACAATCCAGACCATAGCTTTAGGGAGCAAAACTACATTTAAGCTGTTATTTGCAAAAAAAAAACGTTACCCTATTTATTTTACCCTGTGAGAGAAATACAAATACAAATCCAAGATCTGCACCACATGGTTCGGGAAAACTAAAAGAGCTCTGCCAGTGGCCACAGAGTATGTTGCATTAAAATATTTCATAGATTACTAAAACAATTTAATGAAGAAAGTCAACTTTTGATGTTTTGATAAACAAAACTTACTTTCTCCAAATGTACTACTTTCAAAAGTTTGGGAATTAAGATTTCTTTGTTTTTGAAAGAAGGCTCTTCTGCTCAATAAGGCTGCATTTATTTGAAAATGGTAATATTGTTAAACATTATATTTTAAAATGTAATTTATTCCTCTGATGGCGAAAGCTGCATTACTCCAGTCTTGAGTGTCACATGACCCTTCAGAAATCATTCCAATATGCTGTTTTTCTGTTCAGAAACATTTATTATTATCAATGTTGAGTTGTGCTGTTTAATATTTTTGTGGAAATAGTGAATTCTTTGATGAACAGAACGTTCAAAAGGACAGCATTTATTTGAAATAGAAATTTGTAAGATTTCAAAAGTTTTTAATATCTTTTGATCAGTTTGAATCCTTGCTGATTAAAAAAATCTTACAGACCCCAATTTTTCGAACGGTAGTATACAGGTCAACCAAGGTCATAATTTAGTCCTATAGATCTTGATTAGCTTACTGTATTATTTATAAATAAAACATGACAGACAATTTACAAAGTGACAGACAATAAGTATTGGAAACGCAGCCATATATAACACAGCCATCAATATAGCAATCTATACTACATTATGGGCTGTGGCATTAAGATGAACAGCATCGCACCTCTCTTTTAGTAGAACAGGGCTGTTCGATGTCCTCAGGAGCCATATTTCAACAGCTCCATATGAGCCCTAATCACCATCCATTGGGGGAACATCACAAGACCCACACAACCCTGTCTTTAGGGGCCCTCCCACACACACACATCAGCTCCTTTGTTGTTCTTTGTGAATGAAGAAGGGATCAAAGCAGCGGATCTCTACGTGAAGGTGCCCCAATCTCCGTCAGAACCACTTGCCCGGTAATGGGCTTTCATCGGGGGGTGATGAGGTGAGAGCAGGGTAGGACAGACGGGGGGAGAAAGGGGGATTAGGAATTAGAACAGGAAGGGGACGGCAAATGATCAACTGTCATCTCTGCTTACTGTAGGCTGGCGCACCTTTCACAGGAAAATGTCCAATCCAACTGAGATGAACACTGGGCAGAATCATCTCCATTTCAAAGTGGAGTCATTTGAATGAGACCATGGCCCACAAAATGCAGCAAGATTACAAAAGCCTCCATTTAGAAAACCAAACATGGATAAAAAAATGTGCGATGACATTACTATTCATGAATTATGAATGAAAATATACATTAAAACTTTACAGAAATGTCCCATTAAGTGACATTAGTTAATGCATTAACTAACAATGAGCAATACAATATTTATAAAAAATTGTTAGCGTTAATAAAAATACAATAATAATACACGTTAGCTCAGGTCCATTAAATAATATTAAGGGATGCAACTTTTGATTTTAATCAGGTATTAGTAAATGTTGAAATTAACATTAAGTAAGATTAATAAATGCTTTAGAAGTATTTTTCATTGTTAGATAATGCAGTAAACAAAGTAAAGTGTTTCCACATATATAAACAAAACTAAACCTCACACCCCATTTTGATTTGACTCAATCCATAATGAGATCGTAAAATGCTGGTTTACTGCCATTCTTTGACGCATTCTAATTATTCCAAACATTCATCACACATGAACAATGGCAGTTCAATGCCAATGCCCCACATACTTTGCAACATAACTGTCTCCTTTTCCAGATAACAAAACCAAGCTCTGGCAGTTCACATAGCAGACCTTTTATTTCTCCAAAAACATGCTTAGCATTCTGCATTAATATAAATGTGAACCTTGCCTCAAGCTATTTAGGTATGGACAGTCTAAGGTGAATATGAATGTTACCCTACAAGTCGAATGATTTCCAAGGATTCATTTTTCTGGGACAGTTCACTGAGAAATTAATGATTTCATCATTACAAACACAGTCATTCTAAAAAAACACGGTCAAGGGAAATTTTTTGGGCAAAAATGATAACTTTAAAAGTATGACACCGAGGCAATATCCTTAAAGAGACAACTTTGTACTTCATCTATATCTAAAAGGTGCATTAGTAACCTTATAGTAGTAATATGTACCCGTAAGGTACTATTATGAACTTTTTAGGGGTAAATAATGTACACAGATATAGTTCAGTTGCTGCTTAAATTTTTAAGTAGGCTATAACCAAATTGGCTGTACAAGTCATTTCAACTTAAATTAAACCGACTTGAATCAGTTCTAGTAACTTTTAAAAATAAGTTGAACTTGTGTAAAATTATTTTGATGAGTTAAAGTAATGTGAAACATATGTTGTCTTGACTTATTGATCATGTAATTTTTTTACTAGGCATTATCCGAATATGCATATTTCCTTACTATACAAAAGGCACAAAAAGAGAATGTCAGAATTCAAAGTTTTCATAAAACAGTAGGCAAATACCCGAATGGCCAACTACTTCTGGATAGATTTTTGAAGCTGGACACTTTACTATCCCATGGGACAATGGGAGACGAGTTTTGAACGGCAGTGAAGCAATGCAACTGAAGCTGGTGGGTCAAGTGCAGTGTTGGGAAGGTTACTTTGGAAATGTAGTAGGTTATGATTACAAGGTACCCTATTTAAAATGTAATAAGTAGTGTAACTATTCAATTACTTTATAAGTAATGTAACTGATTACATTTGATTACTTTTCTAATTTTCAGCACTGGAACACATTTTTATCACTCGCCATGGTGGCAACTCTGACAGGTTGTAGCCTAAATCTTTCAGCGGCAATGTGGATTGATGTAATTAGCAGACAATTAGCAGCTCTGCAAATTCAAGCGAGAACCAATCAGAACCAATCAAAAGAACAGCATCGCTTTACTAACCGGCCTTTAAATGGCAGGAGGCCTCGAGCACATCAAAAACAGGCAAAGCAACAAATGAATATAATTCAACATATCCTAGCGTTTTACAGAAAATATTCAGATGTAACCCCCTTTGTAATCATTAACATTTTAATAAGTAACTGTAATTTAATTACTGATTACAGTTACATTTATTTTGTAATTAAATTACATAACTCCGTTACATGTAACTAGTTGCTCCCCAACACTTCTACACAGATTAATTCTATATAGAACATACTTTTTAATGGTTGAGAAGTAATTACTTATTCAAAGTACTCCGAGGGTATGCGATTTCAGCCAAGCTGTTGTACTACCCTTGTTACACTTTTCAGAGTGTGTATGACTTTATTTTTTTCCATAAAATACAAAAGGAGAAATTTAGCAGGATGCCCAAGCTGTTTTTTTTGTTTCATACAATGACAGTGGATGGTAGCCAGGGTTGTCAAGCTCCAAAAAAAAAAAAAAAACACTGAAAAGTGGTCCATAGAACTACACTCTAGTCTTCTGAACTCACATGACAGCTTTGTGAGAGGAACAGAGTGACATCAATTGTTAGTGACTACAAATATTGCTTGACAGCCATGGTCACCATTCACATTCTGTTTGGAAAAGAGAAGATTGGACACTGAAATAAATAACTAATGTTGTGTCCCACAGATACAGGTTTCAAAATACATGAGGTAGTGTAAATAATACCATATTTTATTTCTTTAAACTACAAGACAACTCGGGAAAAACCCTTTAGTTAGAAAACCTTCAGATTATAAGATATCCACCCGTCCTTTCTGCTCCACAGAGAAGGCGTCATCTACTATGCAAAGTGTCACTTCAATTTATTTTCCAATTTCCTGTCCACTGAGATACCCTTTCCCTTTCTATCGCTCTACTGTCCAACTAGATGAAATATTGAGGGCTTTCATCTGAGGAGCAACCTGGCTCATTTTCATCCATAGCATGTGCGTCAGACACTGAGCTGATGGTCTTGAGCATCCCGGCTCAAGTTCTGTATAGCGCTCAGTGCCCACACAACAACACACGATAAATCAATGAAGCATTTCATTAGGGCAGACGGCTACATCTCCAGCGAGCCTGTGCTCTGTGTATTGTTAAGGTGTACGCTGGTAGACCAGGTCAGGCTCAAAACTAGAATGCCGGTGTAGTCACAACGAAACATCCTGACCCCTTACTCCCATCGCCACGACGACACGTCAAGGGGTCAGTGAGGCATGACAACTCCGCACAACAGAAGGATCGTGTGACAGAGCAGCGAGTATAAATGTATTCAGCTCTTCTCTTTCTCTCTCTCCCTCCAGAGGTCTATCCTCCGCTACAGATCTGTCCAATGTCATGAGCAGAAGTATGCAAATGATATTCACACTGTTCCCTTGTACTGTTCAGCAAGTCTGCTCTGCATATTCTGAAATGGAAAACTCCTCGGGTGGGATTTCACTCAAAAACCACGAGAAATCACATAAATAAACTGCCCATGTTAATTGAAATATTAATTAAAAAAAGATGTAACTTAGATCAGTGGATACACAAGATTACATCCCGGCACAGAAACATATGTTCTTTCATTCATTCCTATACAAATCATCCCATTCAACAAGCACAAAATAAGAGCTCTTTAAAAGCATTAACCAGTGGCAAAATGGCTATGTTACAAGTCAAAATCTTTACATACCTCTTTCTGATGCAGAAACGACAGGTAGGAGACGAGAAGGCAGACCATGTCAGCAGAATAAGCAGTGCGCACGCAGCGGTCTATTCCACTCTGATGTGATAGCAGCATGTGAGCTGCTTTAGCTCTCTCAGCTATTGTTACAGCCGCCAGCTCCTCACTGAGCATGCTCCAAACACCACTCCACTCACCGTTGGCATGGGAACCACTGAAGCACAGACCTCACTAAAAAGGACCTCCCTGATATACACCCTCTCTTTCCCCCCACCTGTCCTCTCAAGGGGGTTTTCCTTGTTTTTGCATCTGGGTAACCCTGTGTACCGAAGCAAAGATTCACAGGCGATAAATTGACGTATACAACATCCACTCATGAAGTTTAACTGAGCTAAGATGGAAAGGCAGGGGCGATGTAAATGTTATGAAAAAGATATTTCTACATTACACAATCACAATTTTACCTTTCAACAATGTAGAATTACTTCACTAAATGAGTGTCACTGCAATGACTCTGTAGGAATGCCCAACGACCGACTGGCAGCTAAATTATATTAGTGAATTAAATAAATAAAAATCTAAATAAATACAAATCTAATAATAATAATGAAAAAAAAACTATGTTTATATATTTTTTATATTTAAATATATATAACTTAATAAATAAATAAACTAATAAAGTAGTTTATCTATGTTTAATTTAATTTAAAAATAAATAATTAGATAACTTAAAATAAATAGTAGATTACCTACACTGTAAAAAAAGAAATTGGGGGGAAAGATTGTGAAAATTGACCATTACATATTGGCCCAATAAATGACTTCCAAATAATTATCCCCATGCAAAAAGATGCACTGTACTAATCATAGCTTAAGGTACTCACTCAAAATTAAAATTGTATATTCACTGAACATATTTAATTGTGCTCATTCTATGAATTGTGCTCATTCTATGTCATTCTATGAAGTCGAAGTGAAAAATCCATGTTGGGTGAACAAGTCCTACGTCCGAAAAACTGTATACTCATGCACAAAATGCGCTTGAGGAAAACCGTTCATGTGGAGATTTCAAATGCGGAGCGCGGGAGGGGCGGGAGCGCGAGCGGAGCCGAACCAGCCGGTGCTGAAGACCGAAACAAACATTCCCAAGAGAATAGAGATATTCATTGTCACAAGACGTTGGTGAATATTGAGCACTGACATTATTCTCCAGAGTTTTGCTTTATGACCCGGTATGAAGTTTAAAGGTCCCGTTTTTCGTGTTTTTTTTAAGCTTTGATTGTGTTTACAGTGTGCAATATAACATGTGTTCATGTTTCGCGTGTAAAAAAACACAGTATTTTTCACACAATTTACTTATCTGTATACCGCTGTTTTCACTGTCCTAAAAACGGGTGATGAGTTCCTTGTTCTATGAAGTCCCTCCTTCAGAAATACGTAACGAGTTCTGATTGTGCCAGTGGTTCCCGTGTTGTGATTTGACCGCAGCTTAGCGCACGTTGCACGGAAAGGTCACGCCTCTTAACGGGGTGATGTATGCGCTCAATGATCTCTACAGCGTCCCTGGGAAAGCCAAACAAAGGTGATTTGACTCCGGGATGAAAATAACAGTGTCTCGACAACATGGCGTCAAACACACTCAAACGCAACACTTCCTCTTCTCCACGTGGGAGAGCAACAAGACCACGCCCCCTTTTTCGCGTATTCTTGTGGGCGGAGGTTAGTCAACAAACTGTTCTACTGATGTAATTAAAGCAGGCTGTACCAGGATGTAGTCCAAGCCGGCCGTTCGCTGTAGGCTTTGAAAGGGAACTTCTGTTAAATAAAATATCTCACTTGGCATTGAACTTTGAGCTTTATAATTTTACAGGTATTATGCTCTAACAGCAACATTACACACTAACTAAAGTTTGAACAATGGGATCATGAAGAACGGGACCTTTAAAAGACATTTTGTATAATCACAAGTTCATGCATTCATTGGTTTCATGAGTGTGTTCTCATTTACCACATAATTATCTAATGGTAGCCAATTGTTTTATTTTCCTCATGTCGTATATGTTTAAAATGATAGGTAATAAGTAAATTAATTCATTTGTGTGCGCCATGTGACCGTTGAATACAGTGCCGGAGATTGCATTTGGAGTCGCCCTCTTTCAGGGCTTAAGTTATTGCCTTTTAATATCAAACACGTCAAGCTCGATTTTCTTATTCATCCATTCATTTGTCTCTTCCTCATTATATAATGAAGAACTTCTGTTCTGTCATTTGCCATATGTGATGCAGGGAAACTTTGCCATTAATGTTAGTTTTTATTTTATTTGCAGGTTTTTAGCCTGATGTGGTTTCTTCACCACATTAAGACATCCTGTTATGCAGAAGACTTCTTGAATATTCAGAGTTTTTCCTTATTGAAAATAAGGTATTTTCAGCAAATATCCTGTGTTGGAATTTACTTGTTAATAAAGTAATGTGATAAAATGTCAACCCTGTTGTCTGTGTTCTGTATTTTGCTTAATATATTTATGTTTTAAGTCATTTTTGTCTTTTGGGACAGTGAGAAATAAACAATTGTTACTACAATTTAAAATATTTAATTGGACCAACCTCACAGTTTCACTGTAAAACATTTCTCCAATTCAAAATTTTCTAGTCTGAATTGGAGAGGCCTTACATTTTTTACAGTGTAGGTTATTTAAATAAATAAATATAAACATAAATAAATACATATATATATATATATATATATATATATATATATATATATATATATATATATATATATATATATATATATATATATATATATATATATATATATATATATATATATAAAAACTAGTTTATCTACATTTTTTGTTTTATGTTTTTAAATAAATATCTATAGATAAAAAAATCTAAATAAATCAACTAGTTTTTAATATTTATTTATTTAAAAAATATATAACAATAAATAAATAAGGTAGGTTTTTGGTTTTATATTTATTTTAAAATAAATAAATAAATAAACAAACATGTATTGAGATACCTAAATACATGTATATATATATATATATATATATATATATATATATATATATATATATATATATATATATATATATATATATATATATATATATATATATATATATATATATATATATATAAAATATTAAACTAGTGTATCTAAATTATATTTATTTTACAATAAAGAAATAAATATTGACATGAATAAATAAATACATATAAAAAATTTTGTTATATTTTTCAATTTTTTTTCAAATAAAAAATGTGGTACTCTCCAAAGCATGGGCCGTAATCTCTACTGGTACGCAGTGCAGTATTTTGCAGCATTCCTCAGAATTCCCCTGAGAGGGCTTTCAGAGCATATTGGCTGTGCTCTGTAATTACAGTATGTTGTGTGGGGATGCCATGGCCAGGCCATATGGAGAGAGCTAATCCTCTACATAACCACACATGCTCCACGGCTCCTCCAGCGATCAGAGCGCTAAACAGACATCAGCTGAGCCTGTCAAGCCCAGCACACTGGATCTCTGGGGCTCAGGGATGGAGCGGCCGGGTCAAAGGAAGGATTTTCCTCTTTGTCTCTGCAGTACCTGTGATCTATTGGGATCAAGGCAAGCGCAAGAGGCGGGCAGCTGATGCATTATCAGCATTTGATACCAAGCTCTCTGGAGAGACTCAAATTTAGCTTTTGTTTCAAGGTTTCTAACGTTGTTAATAAGTGCATTAGCATTTATCAGTGACTCTAACGGTTAATTTTGTTTTTTATTGTGTAATTTATCTTTATAAGTTATTAATCACGATATGTAGCTGTATTTGGCACTTTAATGGCTAACCGCAGTTGTGGTGGGATCGAAATAAAATCACAGGTCCCTGTGGTTCAGTCGGGTTTGGCTTAATACACTACAGCCAGTAAATTCTTCATCCATTAGCTTGAATGCTTCTCCAGAGGGACGGATTTAAACAATATGTGCAGCAGCACACAGGGCAAATAGAAGAAATATAGCAAGTTAAAAATCACAAATATCACGTAATTAACAGTGAAACAATGATCAAATTACTCCAATTAAAAACACATACCAAAACGTACCATGGTAATACCATGGTTTTTGGATATTGATATCTACCAGTAGTAGCATAGTATGTGTTTCTTCAACTATGGGCAATTTTGACCCCGTGGACAATTAGGGGGAAAAATACTCTCTTAAAACACACATTTCACACTCTCACTAATTTATGCAATTTTTAACTAACAATTTACAACAGTGACCTTTTTATGGTATTTCACCACAGCATTATTTCTACCACCTTGTTTTGTTAATTAAGTATTCTGTACCCAACTCCTTTGTCTTGGTAAGGCTAATATCGTAGTTAGCATTTTATAAATCTTAAATACGCCTAATGTTTTTATACATTTTTCTATTGGCCAAGATTAAAGGGGTCATATCATGAAAATCTGACTTTTTTTGTGTTTAAGTGCTATAATCGGGTCTACAGTGCATCTATCAACCCAGAAAACGTGAAAAAGGACAACCCAGTAACTTTGTTTGGGTAAGCTTTTCTCTGCAAGCACGTGAAAAAACGAGCCGAGAAACGAGAAAAAATATTACCACGCCTTGATCTGCACATTTCCACCCACGGCGCCGCTTGTGTGGTGTGGTGCAATGGCCGCTTGCCATTGTGTGTATTTGACAGCTTAAACCAAGCGGCAACCTCCCCAGTTACTCTTTAAGCCAATACGGAAGTGACTTAAACTGCAATTCATCGACTGGCCGCTAGGGACAGGCTCCAGAAGGGAGCAGAATCTCATTGAGCCCCATGTTAAAATGGCCAACTTTACAGCAGAAAAAAAACATGTTTACAGCCTGGTACAAATTGCGGTTTTGGTCTATACAGCTAATTTTGCCCTTCATGACAACTGTGAGGCGGGTGAATTTTTTTATAACTCATCCGTTTACATTATATAAAGCCTTAAAGTTCTGCATCATTAAGGGCGTGGCCACTTTGAGTGACAGGTGGATTGTTTTTTTGTCTGCTGTCTCATAAGCCCAATTTATATTTCTGCGTCGAGTGTATGCTGTAGCTACGTCGTAGGCTGTGTGTTGCACGCGTAGCCTATGACGTACCCTGACGTGCACCTCTCCAAAAATGTAACAACGTGTCAATTCTACATTGACTGCTAGTGCTGTGATTCGTCTGCTGCCAGAACCCCTCCCTCAGGGGTTCACATGCTCCTTCTGCATGTGTAACTGCACGTCGACGCGGACAAGGACGCAGAAGTATAAATGAAAATCAACGCATGGTCAGATGCAGAAGTATAAATCAGCCTTTAGTCATCACGTCACCTCAGCTCCACCCACGTCCCGCCTCTTTGCCCATTTTCTGTTATCCGGGAGTGACACGCTGCCAAGATGGCAACGGTCAGCTCGACCCTACTTTACGCTTCAAAACTGATCTTCAGAATCCTATGGGTGATGTCTCGGACACTACGTCCATATTTTTTTACAGTCTATGGATTACAGCCTGATACAAATTGTGGTTTTGGTCTATACGGCTAATTTGGCCCTTCATGACAACTGTGAGGGGAGTGAATTGTTTTTATAACTCATCCGTTTACATTATATAAAGCCTTACATTTCTGCATAATTAAGGGCGTGGCCACTTTAAATGACAGGTGGATTGTCGCTTGACTGCTGTCTGTCTGATCACGTCACCTCAGTTCCAGCCACGTCCCGCCTCTTTGCCCATTTTCAGTTATCCGGGAGTGACGCACGGTGACGCGCTGCCAAGATGGCAACTCGACTTTGAGGCTTCAAAAACACTCTTCAGAAGCCTACAGGTCACGGACACTACGTCCATATTTTTTTTACAGTCTATGGTTTAAACACATCAAAAAATGTGAAAGAGAAGTTACTCACGAGACTTTCGTCTGACAGCCAGTTGTCTGTGTGCGTGTGCTTCGGATAAGAAAATGATCCATTAGAAGTTTAAACTCATACAGCTTTAAAATGCGTGGAAATAATAAACTTAAAAAATGAAAGAAGAACTATACTATCTGTGAGAGTGATTGCGATATAGATGATAATCAAAACCAAGCAGATGTCTTCGATTGAGGCAGCAACTGTGTGGAGAGGTGGTGGCACGAAGCAGCTCATTTGCATTTAAAGACACATGCACGAAAACAGCCTGTTCTTGACTGTAATCAGAAATGTTTACAACATGGATTTATAAATGATCTATGAGGTATTTTAAGCTGAAACAGCATTTATTTGAAATAGAATATTTGTAATATGATAAATGTCTTTACTGTTGTCATTTGCTGAATAAAATGATTCATTTCTTTAAAAAAATAATGAGCCCTTTTGAAAAGTAGTGTATCTATATTTAAAAAAAAAAATCAAAGTTTTAATGTGACCTTCATTTAACAGTTAGTTTTAATACAAATCATCCCATTGGACATAAAAGTGCCTTCCGTTGAAGAAATATCAATTTAGAGCCAAGTGAATTAAGCATTTTTTAAAACTGACAAATGCACAAAATAGACCCAGATTTTGAATAGACAGTGTTTGTTGCTGTGTCTGGCAGAGTGGAACCATTAAAGAGATTGATGGGCCTCAGGGTTTATAGAGAGAGAGTCTCAAGCTGGTGGCCGTGACACTCAAGATGCAGAGCGGCCACAGAGCAGCGGCCGTCACCCTGCCCAAAGACTCACTCCACCATTCCTAATTTATGAGGGCTCTACCAAGCCTCAATAATTCATTCACCCAGCTCCACACAGTGATCACTGAAGCACAGACCGCCTTTCACACAAGACCAAAATAAATTAATAAATAAACACAATTCTCTTTCAGACAAGGTTCGCCTCTCCATTATGAGATTTTCTTTCTGCAGCAGAGGGACTATATTTGGTACTGCATATGAATCAGCATCTGACGCACACAAAAAAAGCTGATACGGCATTCACAAAACTGTCAAACCAACGACTGTTAACATGACTAAAATGGGTTATTAAAACCTCTGTTGAATCATGAGTAGAATAAAAGCAAATAGATTAAAGATTAAATATGTGAAATCTACAAAAAATCTATTTAGTATTGTTTTATGGCGTCAATAAAAAATACCACAATGAATAAACTAAGAATATATTGACCCCTAATGCAAGTTAGTGATGACCCTAAAAAGTAGGCCTAACAGAAGTGAATATCTAATGTCATAAAAATGTATTAGCTAAAGGACTCTATATCCTATATTTGGCACCATTATGGGACACAATATTGGTATTGAAGGATGGATGGATGGATGGATGGATGGATGAAGGAACAATCGATTTTATTGTACCATGAGAAAAGGACTCGCATAACACACTGACACAAATACAGAGAGAGGGCAGTTCGGTCTAACACACTGACACGCATATGGTGCATGTGAACATCGTCAACAAACTAAACAAAGAAACTGTATAGGATGTGCATATATAATGTATCAGATGTAGGTCAATGCTCGGCTATGCTCCTGTGTGCGGTATGTTCATATAGATGCATATGTTTAATATGCTATACTGAGGTGGTGGTTGATACTGGCATCACTTCCTATATTACTCTGAGCCTGGGAAACAGCATGGGAACTGTCCCACATTCCTCAGATGAGTCACAACTGGGGACTGCAAACGTGTATAGCAGGAACGTATTGTTATTAGTGCATGGGACCATTTCAATGAGACTACAAAGTATTGACTCAACTGTATTCAATGAAGCTGCTACATATACCAATATGTGTGCAGTGTGTGAGTGGAAAGTTTGATTAGTCCATTGGCTCAGACAGTCTATGTCAATGTTTATATAACCATAACCAGCCCACATTCTCACAGTCAGGTTCGGATGGTTCTCCCTGTTTGTTAACAGGTCTCTGATTAAATGCATAGAGAAAGTCAAAACATGATCAAATTCCTGAGCAGTACATTGAATGCACATGTCTCCTAATGATACAACATAAATCCACATTTTCCTACAGCTTTGTAACCTTACATTAGCTTCATTTTTTCCTAATATTCATACAGGATAACATTCTTTGTTTCACTTTGGCATGTAACTTGTATATAAGCTAAACCCATGGATGACACCACAAAATTCAAATTCAAAATTCAATTCTGCAGCTTTTAGAGTTGTACTTTCTAATGAATGGACTTATACAATTGGTAAAAAATACACGGACTGAATACTGGATCCAAGCCATATAGATAATACAGACAAATAGGGCATTTCACACTGTGCTTAACACCGGGTTATCGCGTTCTAAACACCGCTTTTAACCCCGGGTAAAGGAATGTTTCACACTTGTAATTTAGAAGGGGGGTTAGCACTGATTTTTACCTGGGTTTCCCGTATTGCGTTGCTAAACTTGAGGGCTTTTCACATTTGAAATAGTTAACGTATAAAAGTAAGAATGAAACCGTCTGTTCTTCACTCAAATTGTCGTGTTTTCTGTCAGCATTTGACATTTTTTCTCTCAAAAGCTAAGTTTACTGTTTATATAAAATGTGCAGTTTTTCCGTCCAAAGCAGAAAATATGTGCGCGATTGGTTGTCTGTTGCTAAGCGTCTAGCTTAAATATTCTAACACGGCATCGTTTTACATTGTACAGGTTTGGCACCACAATGCGGGGTTAACACTGCAAAATTGGTGCTAACCCTGCTCCAGAGGTTTCATAACCCCGGGTAAAAATCGGTGCTAACCCCACTTCTAAATACAAGGTGAAACGTTCCTTTTAAAATACCTCATCCAATCAATGACATGACACTGACACGGTATATATACAAATAAGAATGTTAACCCTGGATTTAAAAATGTACAGTGTGAAATGTCAGCTTATGAATAACTCGTAATTATGAGCAGTGTGAAACTTGAAGCAAGATAACTCAGGATTCCGTTTACCTGGGGTTAAGAATGACAGTGTTTCAGGTGTGAAAAGCCCTGAGGAGTGCTTAAAGCACTTTTTTTATACATAAGTTGTCTGAGGTCAACTTATGACGTTCGCGTGGTTTTTACATTCATAAACATCATAATGGATAAGTAATAGGCTATTTTCTGCCTTGGTTTTGAGCCTCTCTCCTGCACGCGCGGTTTTGATGTGCGTGCCGCACTGAAGACTTGGAAGTAAATGCCCACGGCTAGGATTGGATACGATTTGCATATTTAATGAGCTTCAGCTCCCCTCAGTACAGTACATTGTTTTGAAAGTGTGTGGAGAAATGCTCACAGGGCTCGCAAAATGTCTTTATCAAACAAACACAATGATTCATCTCTCACCCACCCGCGATTGATTGGAATGTTATTTTTTCATTACTTGGCGCGACCCGTACAGCACGCGTGCACAAGAAAGGAATGTTATTTTACTATTTAACAGCCTGTTGGCAGGCCGGGCTTACGTTTTGGTAGCCCCTCTGAAAAACACATAGCCCCGGGACGTTGGGCTTTGCGAGCCCTGGCCCATAACGTTACAAGTCAGAGTCTGATCACGAATGAACCAATAACACCTCAAATAAAGGATTATCCAGCCTTTGACAGCGTGCTAAGGTATGTTCAGTTAGACACGCACACATAATCAATACGATCTGTAACAATGCAATACTATCACATATAAAAAACATGTTTTACTCACATAAGTGTGCACCATTCCTGTCGGATCCAATATAGAAGGCACAGCATTGTTTCCAGTCTCGATCTCAATCTTGTTTAGAAACGATTCCGCTGTGAAATGAAGCAAACAAACGCACAATGTCTTACACATGTGAGCTGGAACCGGCATGTTTATTGCTCGGTAGTGCGATCCGTTTAGCTCCACGAGTCGGTGGGCGTGGCTACAGAATCAGGCGTACTTATTAATCTGTAGAGACGGCGTTTCTGCATTCTATGACGTCAATAGTTGACATATTCTGAGATCGAGCATTTTCTGGGCCTGGTGTCAATAAAAGCTTTTCTTTGACTAACAAGGAAGTTTTCAGCTCTGAAACCTACAGGATATTCTTATATCACAATGAACTTTTAAATATCAAAGGCTCAAGAGAAAGTTGATTTCTCAATTCATCACCCCATTAACAACCTAGCAACCCCCCAGACTGCCATAGAAATGACCCAGAAAACCAGAGTAAGTTCCAACCACCTAGACCATTCTAGAAATGACCCAAACACAGCAGCAGTCCCCTCGCATCCACCCAGAGCACATTGGCATCATGAAGGTGAGTTTTCTTCTTAAAAAATCCAAATATACTCAAACATTGTTACATGTTATACAAAGGGATGTTACAAAAAAACGAATAATGTAATCTGCACATAATGTCATCACTTTCAGATTTACCACATTCAATATAACCCAAATTATGTTTTTTATAGTTTATTCACAATAAAATTAGAATTCGTCTTTTATGCATGGGAAAACTGCACGGTCTGCACACAAAATCCGTGTACACTGTCCAAACAATCACATTAATTTTGCACAGCATAAACAGTGTTTTTCCCTCCTAAAATAAGGCTGTTTGTCCTCCGGGGCTCTGCACAATAATAAACTCATTTCACAATGTTGCTTGTTTACTTAAAGTAAATTGTTTTAATATTAATGCATTTATTTAGATTTTATAGTTTAAGAAACTTTAGAAGTTAAATCTTTGTATTAAAGTCTCTTTAAAACCTTTTTAAATTACGGTATTGATTGTTTACTGAATTACGGTATTGACTAATAATCATTGCAATTGCTTTTTGTAAATGGCTTCATCCATCTTCAGGAAGTACGTGGTACCTGGAAATGGCCCATATTTGGTCAGAATGGTTCTTATTAATTGATTTAATTGAATTAATAGGGCGTTGATTCAAAGTCAACTTTATGTAAAACAGGAGGTGAAGAGCTGAACTCCTCAATGGCATCGGTATTTACACAACAAAAGGGGTCTTAACAAGCCCTTTCAGCATATATCAAGCACCGGTACTATTATGATGCAGAATATTCAAAGCATTTGATGAACGCTATGCAGATGAGGCCCAGCAACAGCCATGGATGATTTTGCGACCAACAATGTGGCCATTTCATCTCTGAAAATGTAGGCTTTTTTTTCCATCAGCCTTGATGTAGAGAGAATATAAAACTGCACATTGAATGCATTACTAAGCCCTTGATGGCCTTCGGTTCATCAAAACAACTATGAAAAAACACAGATTTGATTCAAGACATCCAGGTGACTGCGATAATGTAAAAAAAACTAACTAAAAGAAACCGCAGTCTGTCTAAATAAGATGTACTGCATGCCTCCGCTGAGATACATATAAAAGGTTTCACTGTAAAAAAAAAAAAAGTCATAACGATTTCTCTCCAAACTTCACATCATTTAGACTGCTTAAACCCGTCCCTGCAAGCTCATGTTCATCTGCCTCCATTTCTGAACGCAACACTCACATCTCAAAATCCAATCAATAACCGATGCATATAGAACTATGTTCCATCCTACATTTTTTCTTTTTCGATATGGAAGAAAAGATCTGTCACTACTTCTGTTTCATCGCAACTTTAACATCAGCTATGTACAGTAAAAGCAAAAATCCTATAAGTGCTGATATTACCATTTTATATAAAATTACATATTCTGAGCAGAGCAGTTGTGCATAATGCACTTTGGTCAAGACTCAACAGTGAATAAAGCCTATTACCTTCCTGACATTTTGCAAATTTAAAATTAAATTTTGCCTCAAGGTCATTTTAATTCTTGAATTACAACAAGCAAATTACATTTTCAAAATCAAATAAAACATCCCGACACATATTGGTCCTTCCTACTGATAAAGTGACCTAGTTTAACAAAACGATACAAACGCACCAAAGGGCATTATCATAGAGCCGCACAATGAGATGTGTTGTGTCCGAGCTATATATACAGCACAAGAGGAGTACCAAATTGGCCCCTTTGCATTATAGCAAACTTGACTCATTTGTCATGAGCCTCAGATGAGAAACTGTAAAACTAATTATGCCGATGATGTCATCATCACCCTCATCATCATCATGTTGCTTTAGTCATCATCATGCTCTGCCTAAAATCCATCATCATAACATTGCAATGTCATGTGGTATTGTAGTTGTGAAACTGTTTTTGTAGCATTTCTGATTATTCGGTCTCTTGAGATAAAGCGACATGCCACGTATCAAGGGCAAGGCCAGACTGATATGATACGTTCTTTTGGCAGTGGCAAATCTTCCAGAGATCCACACTTGACTTTAGGCAAAACAAACAGAAGCTATAAAATGTAATTTGCATCTAAGCCATATACGGTTATAGAACATTTAGAGTTTGAGAGTAAGAGTTTGTTTAAATAAAACACTCAAAGTATATGTAATCTACATGAGATATGCAAATGAGCTCAGAGTGAGCTCATCTGTCCTTGCAGCTCTCGGTCTCCTGCCACGTTTTCTGCTAGTGAAAACAATACATGTCAAGGTCATTTAATGTGTTTTTAGTTAATATAATCTATAGCTAAACAATTTAGTTTATGTTTTGTTTTATATACAAAACTAAAATAGGCAAATGTGCTTTCATTATTATTTGGATCTTATTGGTCTCACTAGCCTCCTTTGGGGGGAGCTAGAATTTTTGTTTAAAGGCACAATATATACGATTTTTGGATTAAAATATCCAAAAACCACTAGAACAGTGTTATATATTACATTATCCCAAATGTTTCCAAGAGTGTTTAAATCCAGAGAAATAAGCTATTTTAACCAGGACACGGAACGTGCGTCGCCTATCAATGACATCATACCCCAGTCCCTCCAGAAAAACGCGATTATGCGATCACGCAATTTAACGCATAATCAGCCAAAGTCCGCATATTTATGCGGGGGCTGCATTTTTTCAAATACGCCGCACTTTCGCCGCATAAATTGCCTATTTCCGCGTGCAAAATATGCAGGGCTAGCATGATTTCATAATCCCTGCATTTTCGTTGCAAAAAAAGTCATATATATTAGCAGAAAGTTGAAAAATGTTCGTTTACTTCACACAAGAGCCGCCATTTCCGCCTATTGCCATGGGAACGTTTTGAAGTGACGTAATTACCCGACGCGAACGTCATCGAAAAGCTACAAACCCCGTGGTGAAACCATAGATATCGGTGAAACCATGATGAAGCGCAAATTTCCCATTTGCCAACAAAAATAACAGCAAAAGACCGCGCAAAGCAGTTTCCCGGTGTGTTGACCGATTTCAAAACGCAGCATCATGAAGCTTTGAAGCGTTATGAATCAATGAGTTGATTCAGCGGTTTGGATCGCCAAAGTCTCGTATTTCAGCAGTTTGACACGCGATCCGAATCATCAATCGACTCGCTGATTCATAACGCTTCGAAGCTTCATGATGCTGTGTTTTAAAATCGGTCATCACTATATAAGTCGTTATTTAGTCGTTATATCAAATGTCTGTTTTGTATAGCTACCTCTGTAAAACAGGTTATTTATTCATTTTTCAGAAGTTGTAGCATATTCCTTTTGTAAAGCTACAGAACTTGTTTGACTCAATGTTTTGTAAATTTGAGCCATGTGTTTATTAAGGTCTTCAATAAAACAAGATGGGAACTTAAATATTCCCAGCACTTTCTGTGATGTAGTGCTTGTTTTCTCCTTTTCATCAAACCGCAGTTTTTGCAAGTTCCCGCAATTTCATCGCATAAAATTGCATAAATATCCCGCATTTTCCCACATTTTTCATCGCATTTTTTAAGAAAACATGCCGCATAATCAAGGATTTTTGCCCGCAACAATCACAAAAAAAGCCGCATTTTTCTGGAAGGACTGATACCCTCATTACCCTCGATTTCCGGTTTTATTTTGTAGAAACCATGGAAACACCAAAGACGCTTTAATATATTTTATTAAACAAGGAAACAACTGTTTGGAGATATTTATTGACAGAAAACAAATTATTGTGCTTGTCTCTCATTAGCAAGCGCTTCAGCGACCTCGTGCTGGACTCGGCCCTGCTCAGCTTAATACTACAGTAATGTTAATAAATCTTATCAATGAACATGATTTCTGCCCGCGTCCTGTCCCGATTCTTTTCCACCGGCTGTGAGATGAAGACTACAACTCCCAAGATTCCGCACTCAATCTTGGCGTCATTAAGCTACGCCTTTGTTTTGAATAGGCGACCTCTAGTGGCGAAAACTACATAGTGTGCCTTTAATCCCAAATTAGACATGACCAAACAATCTTTTTAACCCTGCTAAATTACAGTAATGCACCAAAATTTCCGCAACTGAAACTATTCCATCGAGATAGCAACGACAACAACAAAACATTATAATAATTTAAGCAGTCGGGCCAAAATTATCGTCCAAAACAGTTAGCGTTTCTCCACATGTCCGTGTCTATTTTGTGCAGACAATGTGGATATGCTACAACAGGTATTCATGTCAGAAGTGCAGACACATTTCGCCATGACCTAAAGAAATTGTTGCTAGAGTAGCAATATGTCAAATTTTAGAGAGACTTGATATTAGGCTAAATTAAGCCTTTAGGCTGTGTTTCTGTAAAAACATAATTTTGCTGCATCACTACTACATAGCAAACGTTTCTTAAACTTTCTCTGCAAGAACAGCTGTTAGCTCTTATTAAAATTAACGACAACTTTATTTGTTCAGTAAGCAACTAAGCAAAGAACAGCAATTCAGTAATGACTCCCCTGATGACCATTACTTAGATAATGCAGTCTGTGTGGACAGGAGTCCTGATCTCAGCCAATCATTTAATGGAGAACAATCATGATCTCTCCACCATTGCTGAGTCTACAATGTCTGTGTATAGAGGAGAGTGGGGTAAGATGAGCCAGTGGGTAAATTGACCCACCCCCTTTATTTTGGCAACTGTACACTCATTTCTGCCAGACTGTGAAAATGAGAAGCACATGGGAGGAGTGGAAGGAACCCATTTACTTTAAAAACTGTCAAAGTAACATTTTTGCTTCAGATGTAATGGCTGTTGCATCAAAGCAAATTTGTCCAGGTCTAAAATATTTATGATCCATATCAGGGATTTAGCAATGTATAAAACCACGCAAATCATTTAGCGAATTAGCCTGAATTGGTTAGCTAGCTAGTTTTATCCAAAATGGCAGCTATGGGGCAAAGTGATCCAAATGATGTGGGGTAAATTGAGCCAGCACTTTAACTTACCCCACCATAAGGCACTGTCATTAAGTTAAATCTCTAAAGTATAAACTGGTATAATTTTAATGCAATGTTACACCACTGGTTTAGTTTATAATTTTCTTTAAAAAAAAATTTGTATTTGATAGGAACGATGTACAAGTAGCCTACCCCAAATCCTTCTCTGATAAGACCCAGAAGATGCTTAATAATCATATCTTTCCACCTGTAGTCCCTAATGGCCTAACATGCTCAACATTGCAGAAAAACTACCATGCCAAGAACTTTTTGACTAAAGTGTTCATTAGTTTTATTTAATTTTACTCAACAAACTCAGTTTAGTCTGTTTTGGGGAAGGTTTGGTGTTCAACATATTGTTTCAGAAATGCAACCAATTAAAGATATTGAAATTTCAACTTCATTTGGTTGGTTGTATGCTGTTTAAGTTAGCTTTACATATAATTTATAAATATGACTATTTGTAAAAGAACATTTGATGATTGTGTTTTTAAAAGAGGTACATTTTTCAATTAGATGGTCTGTTTAAACCCAGATCGTGCAACTTACCCACTGACTCGGGCTCAATTTACCCTAACATGGGGTAAATTGAACCAGAGGAACGCCTTTTTTAATAAGCAGCCATATTTTTTAGAACCCTCTGTCATAGATGTATTCTGATCATTTAAAATGACAGCAAAAATCAGATAGTTCCGTTGTACTTCTGCCTTATTTTCTCTTATCTTGAGGACCATGTAAGTAAAAAAATGTCTTATCTTACCCCACTCTCCCCTATCACCTGGCAGTGGCCAACACTTGAAGAGAAAATTATTTTATTTTGCACTTTTTTACCACAATTTTCTTTCATTAAGACTTATACATTTCTACGAGTTACAAAGAGCTGTCAAAAATATGACCTTTTGTATAATGGAGTTTGTTTATATCTTTGTTTCAAAATCATTAAATTCCAGGTTTAAATAAACTGTTAAAGCCCTGATTCTCAAACTTTTGGATCATCATACAAATATACACAGTTAAATGAATGTGTGTAGTGAATTCTCAGCATATCATCAGGTCATGAAAACAAATGTAGAACCCCCAAATAATCTAATAATGGCAAATAATGGCAGATTTCCAGATTTTAAGAGTGAAGACAGTCACCCAGCAACCTGCTAACCAACTCACACCAATCGCATGTAACTTCAGTTTTCCCAATTCATGTTGTCTTTAGTAGGTTACTTACTTTATGTCAATTTATTAATGGCACCCTATAATGGCACACTATGAGGTAACGCAAAAAAGCTGACTAAACTGAAGGACGCTTGTTGAATTGGAAACCTCGCTCAAAATATATTGTGTGAAAACGCGACAGTCCGTTCATTTAATCTGCGCTGTTATTAGAAATAAACGCCGTGAGTCACATTCACAGGCGATTCATTAATATCCAGACACAGGACCAGTGACAGTTCAATGGATGCCCATACTTACATTACGCACGAGTCAGTTGGTTTCCTAGAGATGACGAGTCGAGGACACATGCTGTTGGAAAATGAACCGGCTAGTGTCGACCTCCAAATAAGCTACTGAAAGGAATTCATATTATATTAACACAATTATATTAAACCACGTACATTACGTAATAGCACCTTTATGCTGTACCATAATCAAAAGGAAGTCTATTATTATAATATAATTATAATTTAATATGGCATTAGGAATGTATCACGTTCTTATCCAATTACCAGCTTTGAACATACCTTCAAAAATATGTATGTTGGACTTAAACTACGGTTCAATATGCCATACTTATTCATATAATTATTTTATGTTACTATTGCACATTTTTGTTCTGCCTGTGTGACAAAAGAGACAATATTCTTATAGAGCACTAGAGGGCGCTCATGCGGTAGGGTAAAAAAATGACACTTCCGTCTGACGTTGCGTTAGCGTTGACTGACAGTTTTCTTAACCAATTACAGTGAAGAAGAACTCCAATGAGGCGTAACCAAGAGCAGAAACGCAGCCAATCACAGCGTAGCAAGCGCAAGCAGCGGGTCCAGAAGTGAGGTGTCTATTTCTGCCTTAGATGGTATCGAATCAAGTAGAAAGTTGAAAACTGCTAATATATGGTTGAATATTGTGATTAGAATGAATGGAACAGCATATTCTAACTTTGACAGTCAAGAGCACGTTCTCAAACTTGGCGAAACATTTGAGAAACAACCTAAAAGTGCATTCCACACGGTACGATGTAAGTGGTGTCTTTTACATTATTATCTGTATATTCGAATATTAATATAAACGCATTTTTAGAAAACATATTTTGAAAAAGAAAATTAGCTGTTGTACGTTGATACTGAAACCATGCGTTGTTTTCAAACAAAACGCACAGGCATATGAGAAGGCAGCTATGTGCTTTTCCACCTTGCTGTATAAAAATCAGATTTGTATGTAATGTTGTTTGGGAATTATAAAAAAAGCATCTGTATTTGTGCTTATAATGGAAACATCCTAAAGTAACACTGTTTTCTTTCGGCTGAGAATCTGTGGTTTAAAATTAAATCTTGTGCAACGTTTAATTCATGAGGTATTAAGGACTTTACTTTATAATAGATCACACGCGCCCTCTGTAGGTTCTACATTCGTACTACACTACTTAAGTCTGCAATTGCTCATCTGATTGTTGTGAAATATGAATGTTTTCTTCCTGTTCATAGATGATTTCAAACCAGCCTCCATAGACACGACATGCGAGGGGGAGCTGGAAGTGGGCAAAGGAGAGCAAGTTACAATCACACTACCAAACTTGGAGGTAGGTTTGATAATCTTATTCTGCAAAGCAGTTCTTTTATGTAGCACGGATGATTTAGCAGTTGAATCTTTTTCTCTCTCATCAACCTTTACAGGGATCCACAGCACCTGTTACCGTGTTTAAAGGTTCCAAAAGACCTTATATGAAAGAATGTATTCTCATTGTTAACCATGACACAGGAGAGTATCGCCTGGAGAAACTCAACAGTAACATTGCGGTCAAGAAGACCAGGTAATAATAACACTTTTGTGTTTCAAGTCATATGGATTTATAACTTATTTCTTGATATATTCCTTTTAAAACTTGGGTTAAGAATTGGCAATTTTCTCCTTTCCTTGTAGGGCTGAGGGAAGCAGTAAGATTCAGTCACGGCTGGAGCAGCAAACCAGCAGACTCAGTCAGCAGATGAAGACGGGCAGTGGAAGCAAGGCTCCATCCAGCAGCAAGAGCTCTCCCCCCAAGGAGAAAATGTCTCCATCATCTCCCATGGATGATATTGAGCGAGGTAATGTCTTGCTAAAACCTGCATGGAAAGAATAGGAAACAAGGTTTTTGATTAGTTCAAGTATTACAATCAGCAGGACACCAGCTTGATGAACCAAAAACATGAAAATTGAGTAGGGATGTTGATATGACTGATTTGGCTGATACCGATAACCTTTTATATTTGAAAGATGATAACCAATATATTGGCCTAAATCCACATTTTTAAGAGCCTGATTACAGGCTCTTCAAAAAGGAAAATACAGTTAAGAGCAACATGTGCAGTGCAAAAGTCTCACCATTAAAAGCCAAATCCCAAGCACACAATTATAATGTTCTCATTATAATTTTATGTATCCTATATTACGGTCTTGCGCTGCACATGTTGCTCTTAACTGTATTTTTCTTTTTGAAGTGATTCCAAACATATTTCAAGCAATTCAAAACCATCATGGTGAATGGTGCGCATCTGAAGTGTCTCAGCTGAAGGAAATAATCCATTATTTATCAGCTAAATTTTCTTATCGGGCCATTAACGATAACATTAAAAATGAACATATATCGGCCGATACCGATATTGTGCCCGATATATTGTGCATCCTTAAATTAAGATATACACTACTCTTCAAAAGTTTGGGGTCATTAAGAATTGTTAAAGAAATGAACACTTTTATTCAGCTGGGGCACTTTAAAATGTTCAATAGTGACAGTTATGGTTTTCACATTGTTAAAAAATTTTTTTTTAAATATAAATTCTGTTCTTTTAAATGTTCGATTAATCAAACTGGCAAATTGTATTATGATTTCCACAAAAATGAAAATTCCTTCATTAATTACTCAACCTCACGTTGTTCCAAACTCGTAAGACTTTCGTTCATTTTCAGAACACAAATGAAGATATTTTTGATGTAAGGGAGCAGAGCTTTTGAGAGCTTTTTTTCATAGACATCTATGCAGCTGACACTTTGATGCTTCAAAAAGTTCACAATGAGATGGGCGGCATTACAGTGATAACAGAAAAATGGTTCAATGATGCAAACGGTTAATCTCAGCTGTACATCAGCTCTAAAAGAAAATAATGTCATTAGCTGGGTTTCCATCCAAATGTGAAGAAAATCTTTTCAAAGGTCGCAAAAAAAAAAAAAACCAAGCAAATGCGAAATAGGTGCGTTTCAATCACGTTGTTTGAGCGGATGACGGTGGTGTTGGTAACCTAGTAACCAATGGTAAATAAAACTCCCTCAGCTTAACCTTAATGTGAAAAACACTTAACGTGGCTTAAGTGGTATTAAAAGGCCAAACTCTGTAAACACCAA
Organism: Romanogobio albipinnatus; assembly: GCA_023566225.1. NCBI lineage: Eukaryota > Metazoa > Chordata > Actinopteri > Cypriniformes > Gobionidae > Romanogobio > Romanogobio albipinnatus. The sequence continues at coordinate 29,922,848 of CM042243.1, read as the reverse complement.
ACTAATAAAGCATACTATGTATGTACAGTAATGCAGAAGAGTTCAGAATATGAATGCAACATGTTTAATTATGTGTTGAGCGTTTTCCTCCCATAGAAAACCAAGAAAACACTTAAATGAGGCTTAATGGACCAATAGTTATAAGAAGATAAAATACGTTATACATTATTAATTAAAAACAGGCAGGTTTAGTGATTTACAAAAAACAAATCTGTACTCGCACTTAGATAAAGAACTCAGAGAAAGAACTCAGAGAAAGAACTATTCCAACAAGCTCTCTCACCCTGAACATAAATTTGCGTTCTTTCATCATATTCTGGGCTCATCTGCCTTTCTGCACATAGTATGCTTTATTAGTATTGTGTTTACTGAGTCTTTTAATGACTTTCTTAGTACATTAAGCCACGTTAAGCATTTTAGAATGCATTTTTATCCCTCGGTTCTATGCAATACTTCAAAATGCGCATAGAAACAGGGTGATGGAAACAAAGCTATTGTTCAGCTGAAGTTAGTTCAGTGTTGATTCAGTTCCGTTATAAAGATCATCAATTATTAACTTAGTTCATTGCATCTATAAAGCAGTTCTCCAGAAACAGTGATGTCATCGTACAGCTCAGTTCAGTTCTCATCCAGTAGTGCAGTTAAATCAATAATATTGTTGAATTTTGAGTGTGCCCAATTAACCAAGCCAAAGGCGACAGTGACAAGGAACCCAAACTCGATCAGGTGATAGGATGAGAAAAAAAGGGTGTGATTATGATCAAGGGTGTAACTTTGGTTTGAGAAGTGGGGGGGGGACACAAAATTGGGAAAAATGTTTTGATTTGAATCCCATTTCCTCCATTTACATACAGTTAGGGACTATGGTGATACAAAATCCAGGAAATAATTAAGTTGTTTATAATGATAAATTCTGCCAAAAACAATAATAGTCTACTATGTATAAGAAAAAGATGTCTTACTTTATTTATTGTTGAATAGCCAAGACTTGAGAGAATAATTTTATAAAGTCAAAAACTTTCACTAAAAATGTTCACGTTTTGTGTGTGAATATAATTTAAATAATGTGAAACACAATTTCCACTGTTAAACAAACTTTTATTTCAAACTAACTGTTAAATCTGACATTTGTCAGAGACACATCCACCAAACCGCAGGTACACAAGATTATAATAATATAACCATAACACTATATAAAATATAGGCTAACTCAGGCTAGCTCGACATTTTCTTTGAACAAGTAAATCAATTTTTACAAATTAACTTCCATTTTAAATGAACAAATATTGTAAGTGAACAACAATAGCCCAAGTTTAGAAAAACATTTATTATTAAGACTTATTTTATTTCTGCATCTGAGTATAATGCGTTGAGTAGCCTATAACAGCAGCCAGAGTCTGCTTGTCATACATTGCTGACAGAAAACGCTGCTGTTTACAGTGGACACAGAATGTTCTAGGCAACATTAAATGTTTAGGTTAGCTATAGCTAACGGTCTGAAGTTACCTAGCAACAGTGTATGTTAACGTTAGCTCATCAACAGATGTAGACCATAGACTGTAAAAAAATAAGTAGACAGATATTTTGATTACCCTGACCTGAGCTAATTTACTGAATCAACCAACTCACATCTTTCTTTTTTTTCATCCATGAAGACATTAAAGTCATCTGTTGCTGGCGTTTCATGACTGACTGCTCAGTAGAACTTTCAGTGCGCTTACACTATTTAGAGTGTGCACGAGACGTCCCTGCCTGTACGCGGACGCGCGCATCGACACAGACAGACAGGATGTCTGTTCTGCTCCTCCGTGACGATGACGGCGCGCGGTTAAAAAAAATAACAACAAACTAATTTGAAAGTGGGGGGGACACGAACGGGATTTTGAAAAGTGTCCCCATAGGAAATTACGCCCGTGATTATGATTCATGCTTCAGAAATTAGATATATATAAATATTTCATCCAATACTTGAATTTTTTTGGGAATCCTTCAAGTTTTCATGTGTTTGTGCAGAGCTCATGGCCGAGGCGCGTGACATGGAGCAGATGAGTAGTGGAGACAGCTCCTCAGATTCCCACAGTTCCTCCTCATCCAGTAGTGGGGACAGTTCCAGCAGCAGCGACTCCGAGGACGAGAGTCGTGCGCCCCCAGCCCCCCCACAGAGCACATCTGCCCTCAACACATCTCAAAGCCGCGTGGAAGAGAGCAGCGGGCATTTCATGAACACGCTCAGTGAGTTTCAGGGCTGCTAGGGGATTTTGGATGGTCTGGCAGTCTCTTTTGTGTGTCTGTCTAATATGTTAATATTTGATTTATTCCAGAAAATGATCTCCAGTTGAGTGAGTCTGGAAGTGAAAGTGACGATGACTGACCGCAAAGACATGTTGGACATCTGATGCTGAAGGAGAGTTAGGTTTTCAGGAAGTACAGTATCTGTTCACTAGCTAAAATTGTATGTGATACCTGAATCCAAATCCCTATCAACTTTTCAGTTATGACATGTTTTCTTCCCCCTAGTTTCTTAGTAAAACTTACATTAGCACAAGCTGTCATTGGACACAAAGCTGTGGGGTTTGCTGTATTAGTAAATTAAGAAAAAGTATTTATTTTGTTGAGAATGCTACTGCATAGATGTTAGTTTTATAGGAATGTCCTATAGTTGCTTCCTCAGGTTATAGAAATATATCTATTTCTGAGATAACTGTGTTTAGAAAGATCATTGTGATCATGTTATAATATATATTTTTTGAGGCTTGATATACTCAAGCACATGTGATTCAGCAGAATATTATAAGGAGTCTTATGGAGCATGAGTGCATTAAGGTGCCAAGCTCAGTCTCAGCAATATCAGATATTTACATTTACATTATCTGACCTGCAATACTTGAATTATTATTATTTTTATTTTTTTTGATGATGATGATGATGACGATGATTCAAAGACATTTGTTCATAACAAACTGTGCCTTGTATATGAGGTGTATTTTGACTATCCATCCCATTCTCTTGCATTGAAGTTTACCCATTTTTAAAAAAATTCCTGCTTGGATTCTTTAAGATGTAATCTCCGTTTAGATGTAGAAGCCTATGTGTCGTATATGTCTTACTGTACGCCTCTGGCAGGCCCAAAAGCAACACTCTTCACTCTTAAAGGATGTCTTTATCCAGCCTTTCTTGAGCACTAATTGCAAAATTTGACGTGCCATCCTATGTATTATAGCAAGGTTGACTGATGTGGTAAATGTAGTTCTGTGGAAGGCGTTTGATCATTAAAATTGTGTATAGACAAATAAAGAGTGGTTTTGCTATGCTTATTTGTTGGTAGTTTTATCGTCTTCATAGAATGCCCTTTTTTTAGAATGTGAGCTGCAAAGTTTTAACCTAGATTCATGTTGTCAATGATTAACTTGATCAAGCATTACTCCAATTATATAGTAAATCTCTTTGAACATTAGGCAATCATTTTATGTTTCTGAAGCAAAGATCATCTTTTCACTATGGAAATATTTAGGGATTTTGTGCATGCAACCATCTCTAGGACATTTAATGTCATTTAATTTGGCAGCAAAATATACAAAATGCATACATTTGCCACATTTATTATTATTTCAATAAAACCATGGCTACTTGATATTAGTTGTCACTATCATAAATATACATCTTAAGATTTCCATAGCTTTATTCCCAAAGATAGGAATAAATAATAATAACCAAGTACAATATTTCCACGTTTCATTTGCTGTACGTTTTGTAAATTTTTTAGTAGTGTCAACCATCATTTGATTGGCAAAGAAATTGTCTGGGATTTTTAGATAATTTGACTTGCATTCAAAAGGTATTTTTGTAGCAACAACAAAAATGGTTACTGCTCATAACATATGAACAATTTTTGTTTGTTTTTGTCAACACAGTAAGATCCAGTCTGGCCATGGTGACAATTTGATAGACAAAGCGGTAAAACAATACTTGTATTCAGCAAGGATGCGTTAAATTGATTAAAGGTGACAGTAAAAACTTACATTGTTGCAACTTTTCAGCTTTACCGTCACAGGAATAGATACAATTTTATTATTTAATAAAATCGAAAACTTACATTATTTTGCTATATTAGTGATTTACTGTAACTTTGATTAAATGAATGCAACCTGCATTATGGTGAGCATGAGACCTCTTTCAAAAGCATTAACCAGCTCCAAACTTTTGAAAGGTACGCTACTGTACATTCCCTTGAAATTACAGTAACACTCGCAAGCTTCTTACATTGTTGTTTATGATTTATAATTGTAGCCGTTTTTTGTATCAGTATTTTGTCGGAAGCAATGGTTACCGCGAAGGTAAGTTTTTAAGGATAGTAGTCTAACATTGGAGGCTTTTACAGAATCTGAGCACGAAGCCGTTGATAACGATGACAAGCGAGTTTACTCAAGTTCATGCGCAGGGGAAGAGCTGCTTCTGGCACAGACTCAGACTGCCATTACAGGGCAAGCTGCTGCTGTCGTAGGACTGTTGTACATCCACTGTGCTGTGGACTGCGAGATTAGATATGTTTTCCAATTCCTTGATTAGAAATGGACTATTTTTATGCAAGCAGGAAAACAGTGGAATAAAATGCTTGACGTCGGTATTCCTTCGCGCTGGGACTCGGACAACCAGTACACTGATTGGTGGTGATAAACAAAAAACCATGGACGACTTGGATGGTCCTAGCTTTCTGACATCATTATACTGGCTTTTTGGAAAAGGTTATTTTCAAACGACACATCAAATGCAGGTAAAGGTTCATAGAAATGTTTGATTCGCTGTTGGACTGATATTTGTTCGTATCATGTTTTATATTACTACTTTTAATGAATGAGATTGGATTTTCCGTGAAAATATTCCCAGAATCCGCGAACAGGCGCCACCCGCTGACCCAGGAATAGATTTTTGTCCTCTGTAGTAGAAAATTATATTTTAGTGTATTTCTCTGACAGCATAGGCTACGTCACCGTTTTAAAGTTTACAGATGTCCTGTAAAGAGCTTTTCAGAGATACTGAGGTTTCACCATGACAACTCATTGGTCTTTAAAAATGACTGACTGACTGACATTAAGCTAGTATTTCTCTTTAAATGACTCATTTTTTAAAATTGTTTGTCATAAATCAACATCTTAGGAAAATGTTAATGGGTTTCTGATCAAAACATTCATTTCATCCATGGACAGGACTTAAAGTATGTTTATCAGGCATTTTGCGAGACACAAGTCGATAGGGAGTGAAATTATATATCAGTATTCCTATGACATGTTGCCAATTATTATTCCCATTAGGCCCATTAGGCTAGACTTTCCATTACATGTTGCTCTAAGAACATATTAATATGCAAAATAGATACAGTGTAGATGCATTTTATTGAATGGGACTACCCATTTTACCCACATATTGCATAAAGTAAAATTGTATATCAATTAATTCCTTTATATCTTTCATAACATAGTTGAGAATCATCTTTATACAAAGTTTAGTTAAAAAAGGAAACTCAACAATTGATTGGTGAATGGGAAAAAAACCCATTGTTTTTGAATATACATGCAATTTCATGATTTCTTTTGTAGTAACGTTAGTCCTGGTGTCAACTAAAGAGGACATAGCATAACATGAATAATATATATATATATATATATATATATATATATATATATATATATATATATATATATATATATATAAATAAACTTTTTTCACTTGTTTATGCTCTAAAGTCTAAACAATATAATGACATAAAAAAATACTAAATTCAAAAAACTATTTTTCTGGGTCTCAGGAGAATGAAAACAAAGACGAAAAGATACTTAATACCTTTTATGCTTTATAACTTTTTCCATGTTGGTTCTTGTGAGGTTAAAATGTTTTACTGAATATGTTTATTTACTTTAAAATGTGTAATTAATGCAGATAGAGCACAGCAAAATCTATGGCCCTCTTTGGAAGTCCAAATATGGACCATTGGTTATTGTTAATGTGGCCAGTGCAGACCTCATAGAACAGGTTCTGCGGCAAGAGGGTCGCCATCCCATCCGCACTGACATGCCCCACTGGAGAGGGTACCGGAAACTCCGGAATCATGCCTATGGACCCCTCACAGAGTAAGTAAGACTGGAGACCCGGTTTTGGCACAAGCATTCATCTGTCACTTGCGTTTATTGAACAGATGATTTACAGCCATAATGCTGTCAGCTATGCTACAAATCATTAAAAAAAACATCTGCAGATGTTATGAAGCCACACATATAGTGTGCATGTCCGAACATGTATTGAATAGCTAGCAGCTTGCAATTGAAAGAAAGTTATGTACAAAATGGAAACATAACTGAGGATGCAGCACGTTATGTGCATTGAACAATAAACTAAAACAGGTCTTGTAAGTTGTATGCTTCATAAACCCATTTTAGGGAGGGAAATAGGGAATTGTTTTTGAGATATTACAGGAAGCAATGAAATTGCAGTGAGAACTTTGTTGCCCTCTGCAAAGAAGGACAACAGAAGCAATCAAATGTTGCAAGTATAAGCAGGAAAACTGGTTTTGAGGAACCCAACCGCCACAATTAGAGGGATACTCTTAAAAATCTTGAATATTAACATCCATGTAACCTTTCCATTACACACAAGGTTCTTTTTTGTGTAAGAAGATTCTTTAGATTATTAAAATGTTCTTTAAACTAAGAAAATAATGGTTAGTTTCCTGTAGGAACTGTTCACTGAACGGTTCTTTGGGGAACCTAAAATGAACCGAAAAATCTGCGTTTGGAAACTTTATCTTTAAGAATGGACACTGCTTGAATTTAATCAAAAATACCTCATAATCAATATTCTGATTATTTTAAATATAAAATATTAAATCGGCTAAATTAGCAAACTATCGTGCAAATAAGAATGTGACAGTCATTATGCATACAGATTTGGCAGTACTCATAATGTATTTGTTGTCTTGTTACAGAATGGGAGTGGAATGGCAGCGCATCAGAAGCATACTGAATCCTCGCATGCTGAAGCCCAAACACGTGTCCTCCTACACTAATGCCATTAATGCCGTGGTGAGCGACTTTATTGAGAAGGTGGCTAAGCTTAAGACAACAAAAGGCAATGACGTTATGGTGCATGACCTCGCAGGAGAATTGTACAAGTTCGCCTTTGAAGGTAAATAAAACTGGGTAATTTCAAGGTCAAGATAATTGGGCTGTGCCATAGAGCCGTTTCCAGGCATTCAAATTAGCAGTTTTAATGAATTGCTGATTTACAAGAGTAAATCAAGTGAGTACAAAGGGTCAATGCCACACATTAGATAACAAAGGCCACTGATTATCCTATAAAGAGCATCAGCCTTGACAAGTTCAGAGCTTCTAGTCATGTGCAGCTGTCTTTACCTTAAAGGTGCAGTGTGTAGTATTTATGAGGATCTGTCGACAGAAATGCAATATAATATACATAGCTATGTTTTCAGTGGTGTATAAAGACCTTACATAGTGTACCGTTATGTTTTTATTACCTTACCACTTCTATCTACATACACTGCTGGTCCCCTTACAGTGAAATCACCATTTCGTCATGTTTCTATAGTAGTCCTAAACGGACAAACTTCTCTACAGAGCGCTTGTCCTGTGTCGGCCCCTGTAGCTTCTCTATTACCCCTTTTCCACCAGAATGAACCGGGTGCTAGTTCGGAGTTGGTTCAACTGACGAGCCTTCTAAGAACCGGTTTGCCTTTCCACATGCTAGAGAGCCACCACAGAGCCAGGTCTTACGTCACTGTATACATCTCATCTTTCTCCGCAACGCTAGCGAGGCAACGGGAAACACAAACACTGAAACACACCAGGCTTGTTCAAGATGCATCAGCGCTGCACAGACCGATCCGCGTATGATATCAAAGTACAGCAAGAGCGATTCAAAAGCATAAGGAGTCGTATGCTCTCGTTGTAGCACCTATTTGGTGACAAGCATTATGTCCATAAAACTAATATTGTCATTGTGACAAGCATTGTGTCCATAAAACTAATATTGTTATTGTGACAAGCATTGTGTCCATAAAACTAATATTGTCATTGTGACAAGCATTGTGTCCATAAAACTAATATTGTTATTCTCTTTCCTTCATAAGGAATATGCTCAGTGTTATTTGAAACTCGTATGGGGTGTCTGAATGATGTGGTTCCTGAGGAAACACAGAGGTTTATCGTCTCTGTGGGGGAAATGTTCCGTCTTTCTCCCATCGTGATCCTGTTTCCCAAATCTCTCTGGCCCTACTTGCCTTTTTGGAAGCATTTTGTGGCTGTTTGGGACCATTTGTTCAAAGTTGGTTAGTCTATTTTTATTATTGTCATGTTTAAAAAAAATACTAAAATGTATAATACAATTATTTTTATTGATTAAAGGTTTTTTTATTGCCATGTATATGTACACTAATGTTCAAAAGTTTGAGGTTGGTATTTTTTTTATTTTTTATAAATTAATAAATTTAGCAGAGATGACTGGAGTAGTGATTCTGAAAATTCAGCTTTGACATCACAAGAATAAATTACAATTTTAAAATATAATAAAATATAGTACCAGTTATTTATATAAAAATTAGTATATATATTTCACAATATTACTGTTTTGCCTGTATTTTTATAGATCAAATAAATGCAGTCTTGGTGAGCATAAAAGACGTCTTTCAAAAACATAACAAAATCTTACCAACTCCAAACTTTTAAATGGTGTACAGCACCTATATTCAAACTATAGCAATGAGTTGTCATCGTCAGGTAACAGCATGGCAGTCATCCTTAAATATGCTTTTTTTTGCACAGCGGAAGAACTGGTGCAGAAGAAGATGACAGAGATTCAGGAAATGGTGAAACATGGGCAGCCAGTGGAGGGCGAGTATCTCACACACCTCCTGATCAGTGAACAGATGTCCTTCACTGAGGTTTTAGGAAGCATTACAGAGCTTCTGCTGGCCGGAGTCGACACTGTAAGTATCTTCAATCTTTACAGAGTGTTTGTGTGTAGTTTAATTTTATATACGACGTCACAATTTGCAACATTTGATTTAAAACTAAAAGAAAAAATAAGTGTTGCTAGTATTTGTTAAGTGTTTTAAATTGAGAATTTTTGATGTGTGCTCAATTCAGACTTCAAACACGATTTCCTGGGCGCTGTATCACTTGGCGCGGGAGCCAGAGATCCAGCAGAAGCTGCATGAGGAGGTGATCAGCGTCTGCCCGGGTGACAAGGTGCCCTGCAGTGATGACATCACCAGGATGCCATTGTTAAAGGCCATCGTTAGAGAGACTCTTCGGTACAGAATATATACCATATCTCTCCATTATACTGTTACAAACATATTTAATAAGAACAAAAAGGGCTGTCTAATATTCTAGTTCAACATCAGAGAGAAAACAGGCCCTGTGTCCGAATATGCCTACTTCCATGCTATACATAGTGAGTGAAAAACAGTATGTGCTTATTTCAATGGATTCTTTACTATCCCATAAGGTCACAGGAGAGGATTTGTGAATGGCAGTGAGGCGACATGACAATGACAACATACCGGATGTAGTACATCCGAATCTCTTTCATACTATGCACATTCATGTTATACTAATTGTTTTTTTACGTTCTTGAGTCAAAGAACTTAACCTCTTGGAGAGGTGGTGGTCCAGTGGGTTAAACCACTGAACTGATATGCAGAAGGTTGCTGGTTCGATCCCAGCGGTCACCACCAGTGTGTCCTTGAGCAAGGCACTTTACTCCACGTTGCTCCAGGGGGATTGTCCCTGTAATAAGTGCACTGTAAGTCGCTTTGGATAAAAGCGTCTGCCAAATGCATAAATATATATATATAAATATAAACCAAATGTAGTATCTACTATACAGTATGCGATTTCAGGTGTTGTGTTAGCCTGCTAAATTAATCCTCCAAACATGTTCTCAGTTTATATCCAGTGGTTCCTGGGAATGCTCGTGTCATTGCTGAAGATGAAATAGTGGTTGGTGGCCATCTGTTCCCTAAAAACGTACGCTGAACTGCAAACATCCATTCCATAAACATACCTGTAAATAGACACTCCAAACTAATCAACGCTGTGTATTCTGTTTTCCAGACTCTGTTCCACCTGTGCCACTTTGCTGTGTCCAATGATGAGACGGTGTTCCCCAATCCTTCTGCTTTTCTCCCTCAGCGATGGATCCGGGGGCAGAAGCAGTTAAACCAGCACCCCTTTGGGTCTGTGCCGTTTGGCTTCGGCATTCGCGCATGCCTGGGCCGCAGAGTGGCTGAACTGGAGATGTACCTCCTCTTGTCCCGGGTAAGGACACATATCAGTCAGCACAGTCACTGTCAGCACCATTGCATAGCTGTGCAGATGTTTGTGTTATTATATTAGTAGAAAAATGTTTTGTTTCACCTCACCATCATATGCAGATGACTCAAACTGATGGAATAATCACATTTTTGCCTTTACCCAGCTAACAGGGAACATTCTCAGAACTTTGGCTAACATTCTAGACAAGGTTCTTTCAAAGTTATGAAACAGTCTTCTAGTAACATAAAAGCCACAATATGTAATTTGTCACTGCTAGAGGTCGCTTATTCAAAACAAAGGCGTAAAAGCTTTTATTATGCCGCAGATGACTCCTACCGCTTCTTCCATACGCAGCGCTCTTTTATCATATTAGATACATTTGAGTGTGTTGAAAGTTATGTTATAATGCTTCTCTGTGCGTTGGCTCAGCGGCTAATATGAGACACTTGTTGCACACTGCAGTAAGCTAGATTAGAGCTTAGATCATTCTCAAAAAATCAAGCCTGACCCTACCCGAGCCTGTGCATGTTGTGTCCGAGCCCGGCCCGACCCGGCCCGACACATTAACTGTAATTATGAGCCCGATTTAAACCCGACAATTTTTTAATACGTGGGCATTCTGACGAGAACGAGCATAATGAGCGAAGCGGACTGGTGTGGCGCTCAGCTCAATAATCCGCTCTATGCAGGCGTGTGCTCATGAACCGCTCACCAGTAAAATGACATTCACTCAAATCCCGCTCAGACGTGACATTTATCTGTACTGTAGCCTACTATACTTGTTGTAACCATTAAACAATGTATTTTTTTTTTTTTTTTTCATTTTTATGTTTAAATATTATAATGTTATTTTTAAACTTCATCTGATTATGAAAAGTGCAAAGATGCGAGTGGGTCAGAAATGATTTTTGTGGTTATTATATTTTGTTTAATATTAAGTTTTGTTTTGTAGAAAGCCTTTCTTTAAAGTGAATTCCATTTTGTATAAATTGTATCTTAATTTTAATCAAGGTTTCGTCAGCCAATTGCCTGGATTTAATAAATAAGAAGCAAATAGGCTATAGCAGACAATAATCTTGACATGAAGGCGCGGGAGCGATCACTTTCATTGCACATGAACTGGAGCCCGTCTCATAAATAAACCGAAACTCAGCAGGCTACTTGCCTCACAGACATGAGAAATATGTGTATAGAAAGCTTGAAATGTGTGCAATTAAACGAAACAATTTGAAAGAAAAGAAATAGGCTAGTTAAGCAAAGTGCAGTGTTCACACGAGCAGCACATGACTGACGGCTCTGTTCAGAATGCTGCTTCATCACTGCATGTGCTGTGAGTTTAACACACATTTTTAGACTAATTCTGACTTGTGCAACTTTGTACAGATTTGTTTCTTAGTTGTAGTATTAGTTCTTACTTTGCTAAATATACACTCACCTAAAGGATTATTAGGAACACCATACTAATACTGTGTTTGACCCCCTTTCGCCTTCAAAACTGCCTTAATTCTACGTGGCATTGATTCAACAAGGTGCTGAAAGCATTCTTTAGAAATGTTGGCCCATATTGATAGGATAGCATCTTGCAGTTGATGGAGATTTGTGGGATGCGCATCCAGGGCACGAAGCTCCCGTTCCACCACATCCCAAAGATGCTCTATTGGGTTGAGATCTGGTGACTGTGGGGGCCATTTTAGTACAGTGAACTCATTGTCATGTTCAAGAAACCAATTTGAAATTATTCAAGCTTTGTGACATGGTGCATTATCCTGCTGGAAGTAGCCATCAGAGGATGGGTACATGGTGGTCATAAAGGGGTGGTCAGAAACAATGCTTTGGTAGGCTGTGGCATTTAAACGATGCCCAATTGGCACTAAGGGGCCTAAAGTGTGCCAAGAAAACATCCCCCACACCATTACACCACCACCACCAGCCTGCACAGTGGTAACAAGGCATGATGGATCCATGTTCTCATTCTGTTTACGCCAAATTCTGACTCTACCATCTGAATGTCTCAACAGAAATCGAGACTCATCAGACCAGGCAACATTTTTCCAGTCTTCTTCTGTCCAATTTTGGTGAGCTCGTGCAAATTGTAGCCTCTTTTTCCTATTTGCAGTGGAGATGAGTTGTAGGCCTACCCGGTGGGGTCTTCTGCTGTTGTAGCCCATCCGCCTCAAGGTTGTGCGTGTTGTGCCTTCACAAATGCCACAGGACTGCAGCATACTGGATGTTTTTCCCTTTTCACACCATTCTTTGTAAACCCTAGAAATGGTTGTGCGTGAAAATCCCAGTAAATGAGCAGATTGTGAAATACTCAGACCGGCCCGTCTGGCACCAACAACCATGCCACGCTCAAAATTGCTTAAATCACCTTTCTTTCCCATTCTGACATTCAGTTTGGAGTTCAGGAGATTGTCTTGACCAGGACCACACCCCTAAACTCAGCAACTGCCATGTGATTTAGATAATTGCATTAATGAGAAATTGAACAGGTGTTCCTAATAATCCTTTAGGTGAGTGTATATATATATTTATTTATTTTTTCTGATTATGGCACCCAATAAAGTAATGATTAAAAAAACACAAATGCTTGATCAGAGGTCTGGCCCGACCAGAGGATAGTGCCGGGAAATATTGGCCCGACCCGGCCCGCGGGTCATGTTTGGGCTCGGGCTGAGAATCTTAACTCTAAGCTAGATCAATATTAGTCATGGTAAAACATGGTACTCGTGGTAAATCAACAAAACAAGATTTAAACAATAAGACTAACTGTGTTGAGCTAAATATCAACCATTAGTTCTCTGTCGCTGAATGTCTCCAAGCAGTTGCTCACCTGTCTAATAAAACACATAATACATTAAAGCGTCTTTGGTGTTTCCATTGTTTCTACAAAATAAAACTGGAAATCGAGGGTAATGCGGGTATGATGTCATTGATAGGCGATGCACGGATATGGTCCATGGCCTGGTTAAAATTGCTTATTTCTCTTGATTTAAACATTCTTGGAAACATTTGAGATAATATAAGCACACAAGTCAACAAAATATATAACATTGTTCTAGTGGTTTTGGATATTTCAATCAAAGAATCTAAAAAAACATTTGTTCAAAGTTTTCTGGTCTTTAACAATGTTATACATTGTTTTTTCTGCACTGTAAAAAATTAAAAAATGTACTGGTAATTTTCTGCCCGTATATTATCCAGTAATTTTACGGAAATTTACGTTAACCCTTAAAACACAAACTAATGCAATGTGTAATTCAAAATACAGGTAAAACATCTGTAAAAAAAAACGATACGGAAAATTCCTTCATATTTATACAGTACATTGTGACTTTTTTTTACAGTGTGAAATGTTTTAGTTGGATGTTCGTCTATCATTAAATGTTACTACTTGTTTTAGAATGTTTCAAAAGTTTTTTTCTCAAAATGTTTGCAGAATTATGAAATTGAATGTTTGCTTAATGATTGCAAAACTAAGAAAAAAAGCTTTTAAAACATTTAAAAACTAGACATTCAGAAATAGCATTTGATGGGAACTTTAACAAACCATTCTTAGAACATATTTTTTGTTAGCTGGGTATATACAGTGAGTCTGAGGCCACATTTTAAATAAAATTGATGTTGATGATTTTAAAACTTAAGTACACAATGCACATGGCAATTCCATGAATTTTGAACCCATCCATGTCACCATTGATTGCCCTGACCCAGTTTATCTGATCATGTTAGTGTGTTAGTTTTTAGATCTTTGACTGGTCTACAGTCCTTCACCTTTGATCCAACCTTCTCTACTATTACAGAGATAATTCTGCTTGTCAATGAATAACTAAGATTCATGTTTTGAGTGTTTGGCCTGTGATAAACACTAAACTTGTGAATTATGCATGTTTCACGTCAATATGCTTTTATTTTTATTATAATTTTTTTGCAGTTAATTAAACATTATGAAGTGCGCCCAGACCCATCAGGAAAGACTGTACAGCCGATCACACGAACTCTGCTGGTCCCTGCCACATCTATGGACCTTCAGTTTATTGACAGGTAAAAAGCAAGAGGAACCAGTCAAAGCAAAATGCTTCTGTATAAGTAACTGTGCACTTCTCAAAGCAATGTGCTTCTAGATGATGTTGTTTACATATTTGATATGACACGTGTAATTGCAAAATATAACTACAATAAGTAGTGCTGACTAAATTAGATGGCTTTACTGTTGCCTTTTTAGGACTTTTTATTTATAATAAACAAATCATTTTACTGTGATAAATAATGGTAACACTTTACAATAAGGTCTCATTTGTTAACATTATAGTTAATGTACTAGTTTTTCCTCAGTCGCTTTGGTACATTTCTTAATATTTAAAAACCAATAAGTGCATTTCTCAAAACAATTTGTACAAGCAGCACTACACAATGGATTATCTGCAAAAGCCTGTCTGTAACATGCTCAAAATCCTTAGATCATCTCTCAAAAGTGAGTATTTATTATGTCAATGAACATTTCATTGCCACCAGAATGACAAGCCCTTGTGTCATTTTTCACAAACAAGATTGAAAAATTCACAAGGCTGCCCTTTATCTGTATGGCATATACATTTCAACAGTGCGAATTTACACATTACTCTACGTGTACTCTATATTGAATGCAAGAGACTGGACAGGTTCACAGTTACACTTTTGCTGTTGGTCTGTCAACAAATTATAGTACAATATCATTGAGATATAAAGAAAAAGAAAAGATTATAAACAGTCAAACCAAAAATTATTCAGACACCAGATACCATAATTTTTTACTAGTGGGTGCAGGACACTATAGTTCATTTATTTAAGTGAGGATAGCAAAATAAAGTAAACTGTGACATATTATACCCAAAAATTCTTCACACACAGTGGGCTACCAGTAAAATTGATAAACATGTGGAACCAAAATTATTCAGACACTTTGACCTGACCAAGTGTTTTTTCTTTAATTGCTAATGCGACATTTTACACCACAGACTGAACAAAATGAAGCATTGCTTGGTCATTGGTTGACCTAAATTGGTATTATTGTGTTCTTAAATTTAACAGCTGACAGCTGATTGGTTGATTGTAATCCATTTCATACATTTCTATCAAAGTTATCTGACATTATCAAGATAAATTTGTTCTGACACAGTTTAACTCTGAGGTCTTGTCATATTTTATTTTACCATTTTCGAAACTATAGCAAATAAACTGTGATGATGTGAGAAAATGTTGAAGGTGTCTGAATACATTTTGGTTTGACTGTATATATAGTCAAAGAAATAGTTTTTTTTAGAAAACTGGTTGATTTTCCCTTTTAGAGAACTGGTTGATCATTGGTTGATCTAGCCCTTTATATTTCCCCTCATTAGTGAAATTATTAATTCTCCTCCACAATTCATCAATTCAGGACAATTAAAAATCAAAAATTAAAATCTAATAGAAATGTATAGGAAAATATAATTGATGCATTATGACAACTAGTTTAACCATTTTGCATTTAATGACTTGTGCAAGGAAACGAATAAGGGGTAAGACTATTCAACAGAGAACCAGTATAATATATTTTGTTCAACATGACAAAAGCAATTGATAATGTAGGAAACAATAGACAATTGTTCAAAATAAATTGCATGAATGCACCAAAGCATTGACAATTTGTTCAAAATAATGAGATATTGCTTTTATGATGTGCATAAGTGACTAGATATTGTGGAGGTATTAGTTTCAAGGATTTCAGTTGTGATCTGAGAAATGCATCAAAGCGACTGAGAACAACTGTAACTAACATGAAATGACAATGAGCAATACATGTGTTACTGGATTTATTCATCTTTGTTAATAAAAAAATACAGCTGTTCATGGTTTGTTCATGTTAGTTCACAGTGCATTAACTAATGTTAACAAATACAACTTTTGATTTTAATAATGTTATTATTATTAAATGTTGAAATTAACATGAACTAAGATTAATAAATGCTGTATAAGTACTGTTTGTTGACTAATCATGTTAACTAAAGCCCTGTTTCCACCGAAATTACCCGGAACAGTTTGTACCAGGAACTTTGTCCCTTACTTTGCAAACACATGAGAGGAGTCATTAAAGACCCACGAATGGCAGATCAACGTGCTACTACATTTCTCTCCGATACGGTAGGAAATTAAATTGAATGTGGAGGACTGTGATTGGAACTGTGACGATGATTGACAGGGCAGTTTAAACGGTGACGGGACGTACGTATCAATGCAACAGAGTCCGTTAAAGATGACGAAGTAGTATGTTCCAAAGCTTGCATACTCTTCTGCTACACACTCAAAAGTATGAACTTTTTCTTCACAAAACGAGTACATACTTTTAGGACGTAGTATAAGTAGGCGAATTGAGACTAGATATCTCGTGCGCGCTGCTGGCCAATGGAGGTCGACGTCTGCACCTGGCGGCCATCTTGTCACAGGCAGCTTGCTCACTCGTAACATTGTTTTCATGGGTGCTTGCACTTTTAAAATAACCATAACTTGCTCAATTTTCTACCGATTTTCAAACTGTTTGGTTTGTTATAAACGTCAGAGATGTAATCATGACACTGCATACTTATGAAAAATTATTCATAATTTGTTCAAGCATCCATAATTATAGCCACGTTAATAACGTTTGTAAGAAACCAACTAATTTGTAAATCCGTCAAGATTTCAGTGAGATAAGAGTATTTGTGTTCATGCAGATCATCAGGTACCACAGAGCCCTGCCTGTGACAAGATGGCCGCCGGTGATGACGTTAGAGACTCCGCCATAAGACATCTAGCCTTTATTATGGATATCTATGGTTCGGAGGGGGAAATATTTACCCGGAACTTCATTTAGACCCTGGTTCCTGCGGTCGAAACACACCGAGTACCACCCCAAAGTTCCTAGTTCCTACGGAAAGTTCCTGCGGTGGAAACGCGGCTTTAAGTAGTAAACTAATGTTATATAATGAATCTTATTGTAAAGTGTTACCTACATACGTATGTACTGTAAATGTAATCTAATTTTTGACATTACATTGTATAAAGTTTTGTTTTAATAGAATTGCATGTGGATAAATTTGTCAGATGTGAGGGGTTTTTAGATATTTTACAAATAATGTAAACCTCTTTTTTTTTTGTGAATGCACCTTCATTTTTAAAATAATATTTTTTTATATTTAGAGGAAAATATCACAGTTTAACATATCTGATTATAGATTACATTGTCCTTGCTGGTAATAATAATATTCATATTAAACACATGTTGCAACACCTGTCTACTGTTTGCATGAAATCCTCTCACTATTAGTGAGTTTAGATACGTATAAAAGGAAACTCCACCATGTGGTTGAGAATTGTAAATGCCAGAAACTGAAAAGATTCCATCTTACATATTTTTGTAATTTCCTGCTCCAACAAATAAAATTAGATTTTCAAGTTCAGTTTGACACCTTCGCAGTTCACATGCCTGAGAGCTGATGAAGTTAATGGCATGAAAACAATCTAGAAGAAAGATCAAAAGGAATGTGTCCGTGAATTTGAATTCTATGATAATGATTTTTAACATGCTTTACTTTTTTTTCTATCACAACATAAAAATAAATTTACCATAAAACACATGGTGTTGATGATGATCAATCATCATCCAGTTGCATTCCCAATCTATAGATGATTTGCCTTTTGACATCTTTAATCTGCATTCTCACCTGGATGCATTTGAGGGTTAGATTCCAGTGCACTTAAAAAAAAATTACAAGGATTTTTATCATACAGTATTTTAATGTTTTTCCCGTTTTACCAAAATGTCCAAATATGCCCAGCAGATGGTAGTGTTGGACTTAATGCGCTAGAATGAAACACTCATTCTTTCAAATAAATGCTGTTCCAAACCTTTTTTTTCTATTTTAATGTAACCCATGTTACATGCTTTAAAAAGACCTACATTCATACAGACATTTGTATTTATTTATTTTGTATCTTTTGTGTTTTTATTGTGTGTGCAGGCTGTTTTAGGGAAGATCCATAATGCTAAAATCCACATGACTGCACCCATTTTGGAAACTTTTGTAATTTTTCTTCACTTGTGTAATTCTCTTCTCTTAGAAAAATACAAAATTGTAAAAAAATAATAATAATAATAACCTGCATAATCTAGAGATATTCAACAACACTGGTAAAGTCAAGATATACAATATCATGATGGTTCTTTTAAAGAAAGAGTACAGGCAAAAATTAAAATCTGCATATATACGTAAAGGATTTTAGAAACGTTTTTAGTGTTTGGAATGTGTTTGCATATAATGACATAAGTTAACTCCAGCTGTTTGCAACAGTTATACTTAATTTATTGCCTCATTAATATCTCATATAGAAAAAAAAAATACTTGCAATGTATATCTATGACATTATTTGACACTTTTTGCTGCAGTAGATCTAACGGGACAGGACTGAGGTTAGCAGCACTGATCACATATTAATTCCGTCCGTAAACTGGGGTACATTGCAATGAAATATTATGACACAACAAAATCAAGAGGAAATACTTCTTTGGACAGCTTCTACAAAGTTATAAGTGCTCATTTGGCAGTACATAGGAACAGATGTTTTCCATGCTTTAGGTTTTTTATGATGGCTAAAATGTTCTGAGGTGCTTTTAAATAGAGGAGAATAGAATGCATCATCATTAATACATGTTGCTCACTCAGTTCACTTGTACATGTTGTGAATACTAGTAGAGTGCAAAATATATCCCTTCAGATCATGTCCCGTTAATTTCCCCACTGGATTTCTTGATAAGAGAAGGAATGCATGCAGGTGAAATGGCTTCTGAAATCACATGATTGTGCAGGTTTTTGTCTTGGTCTTGTGTAGACATGATACTGAGTCCAGCTCAGGCCTAGATACGTGTGAGGTCCTCTTGGTGGCTCTGCTGGACTTCATGCGCTTCACATTCTTGTTGCTTTTACTAATGCAGGCCAATGTGGCTATGTGAAAAATGTCCCTCACGCTGTTCTCAGACTGCTGCGCTGAGCACTCGATGTAAGGGGCCGAGATCTGCTTGGCCATGTTTGAACCCTTAAAGACACAAAAAATCTAATTCAGGGGTCTTCAACAGGGCCTAGAACGCCTAGAACAGGCATTTTAAAAATACAATATAAAGTTAATTTCAAAGCTAAAGTTTAACCAAATGTTTTATTGTCAATATTGCTATGTTTCAAGTGTATTGTGGGCCTCAATAATGATTATTTGAATGGTTTTGCAAGCATCATAACAAAGTCTGTAAAAACATTAATATGTAACTGTATCCATGTTATTATAGCCCAGGTTAAACATGCATCATGTTTCACTATAGCTTTTGAAATTGTATGTTAACTTACATCTGTTCTTTTTTATTATAGCTATAAAATGTTTGTTTTTTTTAAAACCCACCTGGTCATACGATGAAGGAATGTCATTGGACAGCTGCACAAATGTGGCCAGATCTGCACGTAGGTCTGACTTGCATCCAACCAAAAGTACTTTAGTATTTGGACAGAACTCCTCAATTTCCCCTTTCCACTAAAGGATTTAAAAACATGGTGTTAGACTGACGACAGACATAAATCATATGTATTTTTAAATTATAAATATATATATAAACAGTATGTGTGTTACTAAAACTATTAAAAGAGGTTTTTGTTAAAAACAAAACTGGAACAAAATAAAACTAAATATTAAATGAAAAACCAAAATGCAACTAACTTAAATAAAATATGTATTACTAAAAGTACTAAAACTGAAATAAAAAATAAATGCTAAATATCTTTTAAAAATATTCTCAAATGAAAATAAAAACAAAATAATATATATGAAATGTTAAAAAAAAAATACATTCATTATTTTAATATTCATTGTAATATGAATAATATAAATATCATAATGCCAGTAAAACTACCAAATCTAAGATTAGAAAAACGAAGAAAACTAAACTTTATAGTTATCGTTCTTGGTGTGAACGGGCCTTAATACAGGATTCAGTTGTTTATTTTGAAAATGAGAGTGTAATTGGCCCCACAAATTCCTTTCCACATTGTTTATATAACATCCAGCGATTCTCGACCATGTTTGTTATCCCAGGACCCCGAAAAATCTGTGATTGCATGATAGCTCTTCATGACTCCATGACATGACCAGTTAAAACCCTTTAGTTTTAAACATCATCCCACCCTGACATGGTGACATGGGCATTTGTCTAGAGTGTAATGCTCTCTATAGTTCACCTAGAATCACCCAATGACATCAGTGTACAGTTGCACAGACCACCTCGCTTAGAGAGACTATAGTCAGTGAGAACACCAATGGAGACCGAATTGGCTAATTCTTGCTCCCTCAAAACCTCTTGTCTCCCAATGACATCAGGGGTTACAAGGCATTCTGCAGCACAAAGGCTCTGATTCTGAGACCCAACTTAAACAAGCTCTTATTGGTTGTCGTTCTCCCCCTCATGTGATAGTCAAAGGATCAAAGCCCTCCCACACATTCCCTCTCTCATTCATTGGACTCTTCTCTCAGATGTCTAGACTTTAGTTCTCATCACCACAAAGACATGCAGGGTTTGTGAGAATATCCCCAAAACAGGTCAGAAGAGCTTCAACGATTTATAAACATTCCTCATCGGTGAAAAAAATGTCTTGAAAATCAGCGTACCTTCCTCAGCACGTTCTCCAGAGTCTCCGGTCGACCGATATCAAAACAGATGAGAACTGCATCAGCGTCCGGATAAGAGAGGGGGCGCACGTTGTCATAGTACTGAGACCCTGCAAATAGACACAAAAACACTGTACTAATAAATAAATTATTACTTATTATAATATAAATGAATAATCTGAACAATAATCTGACAGTGCAATGGAAAAACTGATAAATTAAACAATGAACACAGCATGTTAGCATCATAGTTATGCAACTGAATTGTTTTAAAATGCCATATTGCTATTAGATGTATTACATATGTAATGAAACCGCAATGAAATGGTTTAACAGTACACAAATGAGTGTTATTTTAGTATTATTAATATACTATTATATACCCCCCCCCCCCCCCCCGCCAGTGCACATCTGTCCTGAAAAAACACATAGAGGAGTAGCCTACTATTTATTTTATTTTCTTTTATTTATATTCATTTATAGCATGCAGTTTATGTCACATGTCTGTCTTGTCCTGTATAGCATACATGTATATGTGGTGTTTTTGTCTATTCTAGCCATGTGCTTGTCTTTGTCATGTTTGTTCTTACGTCATGTCTCTAGTCTATTGTCAACCCCGCCCATCTTATGGGATGATTTTAGACTCCAAATGATTAATAAATGCACACACAATTATCCATGAACTTTGCAGACATGTTTTACTATCCACAAACAAATGCCTTTTAACTTGTGTGTGCAAAATACAGAATTACATGACAGTTGTAAGTCAGAATTTGTGCTTTCAACGAGTAAGATGTGCATTTGTGGATCCGGTGACGCGCATGCATTCATTGACACGTTTGTGAGTCAATCCTATTTGATTCATTTGGATTTTGAGACTTTCATTTCGCCGGTTTGGCCTTGCACGATCCACACACACAGCTGTCTAAGAAAACCTGCTGCCACTAGATGGCAGTATTCTGCCAAAACAGACAACAGCACCGTGAGCGTTATTCTGCCTAAGACGCTTTATGTGTCCTCGAGGAAAACGCTTAACAGGCTAGCATTAAAAAGGTATTAATAACGCATAGGCTACTTTGTATAGGCAAGCAAATTAAATCAGGTTATGAACACACAATGTTCATCACAACATTTTTCTCCCATAGAAAACCATTATAAAATGCTTATTATGCAATATAGCACATGTTCAATAAAGTGTATAGCCTACTTTTAATATCACAGTTTTGAACAACATCTAGGAAACCCGTTATAAAGTAAAACGTAATGGGCTCATCTGTTTTTATGTGCATATAGGCTACTACATAGCTACTCCCCTATTCTTTATTAGTGAGGTATGTACATAATTTGTTCTCTTAATATCCCCGTCTGTAATTAAGCCACGTTAAGCGTGCAGGAAAATGCTTTAAACGTGTAATTATAAACACGTTCATATTAATATTAATAAGAGTTTGGTCTTGCACGGTCTTCTTAATGCGTTTTTCACATTAAGCATTTTAGAATATTCCAGAGGAAACAATGTGAAACTTTGCGCGTTTTGGTTTCATATTTTTATGCTTGTAATTATCTCCGTCTTAATGCATTAATGTACATAGTAAGCGTTTTCTCCAATGAAGTCTATTATAAAAGAAAACGTTTAATGTGGGTTCCTGCAGTAAAACAGTGATCTTAAAAGTAGGCTATACACTTTATTGAACATGTGCTATATTGCATATTAAGCTTTTTATAATGGTTTTCTATGGGAGAAAAATGTTGTGATGAACAATGTTGTGTTAATAACCTGATTTAATCTGCTTGCCTATACAAAGTTATTATAAACGTTATTAATACCTTTTTAATGCTAGCCTACTGTTAAGCGTTTTCCTCGTCTTTATATCGAGGACACATAAAGCGTCTTAGGCAGAATACTGCCATCTAGTGGCAGCAGGTTTTCTTAGACAGCTGTGTGTGTGGATCGTGCAAGGCCAAACTGGTGAAATGAAAGTCTCAAAATTCCAAATGAATCAAATAGGATCGACTCACAAACGTGTCAATGAATGCATGCTCGTCACCGGATCTACAAATGCACATCTTACTCGTTGCACGCACAAATTCTGACTTGCATTAATACAAAATCGAAGTTTTGTAATTCTGTATTTTGCACACACAAGTTAAAAGGCATTTGTTTGTGTATAGTAAAACATGTTTTTTTTTTTTTTTACGCATCTATCCAAAGTGACTTACAGTGCCCTTATTACAGGGACAATCCCTGGAACAACATGGAGTAAAGTGCCTTGCTCAAGGACACACTGGTAGTGACTGCTGGGATCGAACCAGCAACCTTCTGCATATCAGTTCCATGGTTTAACCCACTGGAACACCATCTCACATGTCTGCAACATTTATCAAGGTCATGGATAATTATGCGTGCATTTATTAATCATTTGGAGTCTAAAATCATCCCATACATATTATCTCATTATTGGTTAATTTGCCCCACCTGTTCTCCCTTATTTTCTGCTTGATTTGTCACCCTTTATTATCTCATTGTGTGTTCAGTTCTGTGCTGGTTCGTCATCATTGGTATATCTTATGTCCTCTGTTTCCTGCCTGTTCTGTTCCTGCACCTTGTGTTTAGTTTATTCCAAGTTTGGTTTTCCCCCTCGTGGGTGT
Organism: Romanogobio albipinnatus; assembly: GCA_023566225.1. NCBI lineage: Eukaryota > Metazoa > Chordata > Actinopteri > Cypriniformes > Gobionidae > Romanogobio > Romanogobio albipinnatus. The sequence goes on along the minus strand of CM042243.1, from coordinate 29,899,176 downwards.
TTTGTTTGCGTTTGTTTCATTTTTATTTAATAAAATAACCATTTTCCTGCATTTTGAGTCCTCACTCCATTTCCCCATACCAATTCCGTGACTCCCCAAAAACTACAAACACTATTACTACTGTAATTTAAACAGTAAATTAAATTCAAATAATTAAAAGCAAATAATTCTCTATCCATTTATTTATTCAGTGTCACTGTAAGTAAAATCTTCTTAGGACATTCTGAACATGTTGGACTGGTTGATTTTCTTTGCGGGTCCCTGTGCAAGTCACTGTCCCTCATAGCAAGACAGCACATGTACCCATGATTCAAGCCTAGCAAATTAGGTTACAGTGCTATTCTGGGAGGTGAGTGTTGAATCTGCTCTAGAAAGTTTGTAGGGCTTGAAATGAGTTCAAACCTCAGATCATTAGCCATCATTACTGAAATATTTAAAGGTCTCATTTTGAAATGTCTGTCCATGGCGAGGAGCTTCATGGGTTGCTCACAAAAACATAAGATGAGGAAAGAAAAGATGATAACCGTCAGTTCAGCAGATATACTGTTTAAACAAACTTTTGCTATGAAATCTCATGCCATGATCACACACGTGTAGTTTATTTTGAGATAATATTACCTAACATGAACAACATTCATCTGAGTCATTCTAGAAGTGTGGGAGACAAGAGTGAGTCTGCTGTGAGAACATCTGTGGTGAATTGGGCTAGTTTACAATTCTTCAGTTAAAACCAAACAGTTTTACAGCTTAATTCCATTGAAGAAACATTTTAAGTTCCACAACACTTTTTATCTTTTTCCTTTCTTCAGAAAATGAATTCAGAATCTGACAATGCAACATGAAGAGCTTATTAAACCGAACTCCATAGATAACCCAAGATCTTGAAAAAAAAAAAAAAAAAAAACTTAACCAAAGCAAGACCAAAACCTAAAAGTGTACATTAATAAAATATAAAAGTGGTCCATAGCACTCACTTTTCTTCTTCAACCGCATCATCACCATATTCAAGATTTATATTTATGAATTTCATCATAAATTATTAATCATATCAGTCTGACAAGAATATCTGTGGTTCTCATCCAGTCTACAGTCCACCAAAAATAGGAGGAGGTTCATGGGGACATTAGAATATACATCTCATAGACTATCCCACAAAGCCCAAACCCTCAAAAACTGCATTACAGCTTGAAGACTAATAGCTATGTGTGTGTGCGGAGTCACATGATAGAGGCTTGGATAACAAAAAACATCAATTTGCTTTTCCTCCTCTTACCTGAAGTATCCCAAAGACTGAGCTCAACTCTCAATGTGTCCACCTCAAAACTGGCTGTGTAGTTCTCAAACACTGTAGGAACATAGTTCTGCGAGAGAAAGATCCAAAGTGTGATGTTTAACTAAACAAAATGACTAACTCATGGCTATAACGTTACATAAATGTTGCACTAAAATGACATACACAATCAAATTAACATTCATATTTAGTGGCGACTTTTCTCTACGAACCTCTGGAAAGTTGTCTTTGGCAAAAACATTTAACAAAGAGGTCTTCCCACACTGAGTGTCTCCGACCACAACTATTTTACATTTCAGATCGTGATGGTGATCCATCATGGACTAACTGAACCTCATCCCCATTCACCGTCGCTGAACATCAACCGGGTGACCTCGAGACTGCAGCCTGTCCATGATGTTACAGTAAGAGAGAAAGATTCCAGTTCTCTGTTTAAAGTGTCTTAAGTTGTCTTCGGTGCTCCTCGGGTTGTGATAAAGTTGAGTTTGTAAAGCTGAATCTCTGTAAAAGGCGAGAGGCGCATCATCTGTGCGCTGCGCTGAGAAATAAACCGCTTTGACCGTCTCGCTTTGGAGTCTGCGAAACATCCACATACTTGTGTGGTGAGCGCAGCGCGAGAACCCGCCCCTATATCATCAGCTCACATTCCAGAGCGCGAGGGCGCGCCGCGCGCTCCAACGCTCGAAAGACAAATGCTGCTAAAAAACAGGATTTTCTGCAGATATATGCCAAAAGCCTAAAGAAACACAGATGTAGCCTAAAAACAGTCTGTTGATATAAAACAGTTTTTAGTTAAAACTGTTTTAACTAAAAACTGTTTTCACTTACACTGTCGTCTGTTATGCTCACAAAGGCTGCATTTATTTGGTCAAAAATAAAGTAAAAACAGTAATATTGTAAACTAACAATAGCCTATATTTAAAAATATAGTGCATTGATATCTAAATCAGAATTTTCTGTAGCCATACAGTCTTCAGTGTCATATCCTTCAGAAATCATTAAAGGGAGGTTTCAAGGCTATTTCATTGACTTATTTACCCTGTTAAAGAGTCGGATTGTCAAAATTCCACAAAAACGAGTTGGACGTATGACACAGTATTTCTGTGCCAAATACACTCCTTCAGGATTCAAACAAGTTTCGGAAAGTTTTTTTTCAAAGTGTGGCCCTGTATGACATCATAAAATATGAGCACTTCTCCCTGTAACGTCTGTCAGAGGGCTTAAAGGGTTAGTTCACCCAAAATTCTGTCATTAATTACTTACCCTCATGTCGTTCGACACCCGTAAGACCTCCGTTCATCTTCGGAACACAAATGAAGATATTTTAGTTGAAATCCGATGGCTCAGAAAGGCCTCCATTGGCACAATGCACTTTACACTCTCAAGACCCATAAAAGGTACTAAAGACGTCGTTACAAAGTCCATCTCACTACAGTGGTTCCACAATAACTTTATGAAGCGATGAGAATAGTTTTTGTGCGCAAAAAAACCCTAAATAACAACTTATATAGTGATGACCGATTTCAAAACACTGCATCATGAAGCTTCGAAGTATTAAGAATCAGTGAGTCAATTCAGCGGTTTGGATTGCCAAAGTCACGTGATTTCAGCAGTTTGGCGGTTTGACACACGATCTGAATGATGATTCGACACTCTGATTCATAACGCTTCGAAGCTTCATGATGCTGTGTTTTGAAATTGGTCATCACTATATAAATTATTTAGGTTTTTTATGCGCACAAAAACTATTCTCGTCAATTCAATTCATAAAGTTATTGTGGAACCACTGTAGTGAGATGGACGTTTTAACGACGTCTTTAGTACCTTTTATGGGTCTTGAGAGTGTAAAGTGCATTGTGCCAATGGAGGCCTTTCTGAGCCATCAGATTTCAACTAAAATATCTTCATTTGTGTTCCGAAGATGAACGGAGGTCTTACGGGTGTCGAACGACATGAGGGTAAGAATTTTCATTTTTGGGTGAACTAACCCTTTAAAGTCTGCCCAGATGAAAAACAGAAAAAACAGGAGGCGAGAAGGAAAACACGAGGCAAATGAACTGGTAGTCCCACGAGTCTTTATATGGTTCACACAAATAAGCACACTCTTCACCTACATGTAAAAGAGTGAGGATACACAGGAAAAGAAAGCACTCTGATCAACAATCAAAGTGGAAAAGTAACTATTACGCTGGAACATCAGTCAGCGTTAGAGCAGTCACATCTCTCTTGTCACATGAGCATTCTCTCACTCACTCAATCAATGCGCAAGTGCATATAATAAACAACACAAATGTATAGTGAATCAAAAGTTATCTAGAGATAATGCGATGATGTATTGTGTGTGTGGGTGCGTCTCAATCAGCTCCATAGCTTTCTAGGTCGTGAATCAGTCTATTGTGTACATAAATGCGGCCGACTCCCTGATCAGTGCCGTGACTACTGTATTAGGGAGCTGATTGAGACGCATCCTATCTGTGTTTGTGTGTGCTTGTGAATATTTAGCTCCGCCCACTGCACGTCTCCGCAAACTCGGCTGTTTGCAGAAAGAATCTGTACAGTGTATCTGTCTTTTATAAATCTGATAAAACTAAAGACTCTTGAGAGATATTAATGATGCAATACTACTCTATAGGTACTCAAGATTAACATGAGATTAGCAGAAACTGCGTGTGTTATGTACCCTTTAATATGCTGATTAGTGCTCAAGAAATTTTCCTCATTGTTATCAATATTGAAAACAGTTGTGCTTAATATTTTAGTGGAAACTGTGATAGGCCTACATTTCATTCAGGATTCTTTGATGAAGAGAAAGTTCAAAAGAACAGCTTTTATTTGAAATAGAAATCTTATGTAACATTATAAATGCCACTATTTATCATGCATCCTAAGAGTATCTGTAATGCAATTTCTTAAAAAAATCGTACTGGCCACAATCCTTCGAATGGTAGTGCGAGTTAGCCTATATTGCCTAGAACTTAATTTTTTACAGATAAGACTTCTTTGCCTAATTTCTCTAAAAAACTTTCTAAATGAATAATATTGCAACTCAACATTAACATTTCTTTATTTTCAATACTAACCAAATTATAGGATGATATCAGGTAAAAAATGGGCCTAGTTCATAATGATGATTTCGCACTCATCGGCCAATTTTGAAACCATCTGAATTTCGACTTCTGAATTTTGTTACACATTTCCTGCGTATAAAGATAAAAGAGACCCAACTTAAAGATTTCCTGCTGTAAAGATTCATCTATAGTGCCTGAGAAAATGCTCAAATATCCTTGAAAGCATGATTCAGAGAGCAGTAAGGGTGCAAGCAAAATGACCACGAGGAGGAATTTTAGTCAGTCCTTTCAACAGCAAACTTAAAAAGCAGCAGATATTGTAAATCGCAGTCATAATGTTTGTTGTTTTTTTCATGTGCATTTTATGTCAAATATCCATAATCACAAATGCCTCAGTCCAGCTTTTGCAACAATGAACTAACTTTAAAATGGGTTGAATGTCCTGATCTTATGTTCTAATATGCAAAATCTTTGCTTCCAATAAAGACTGTCATTTATGCCAAAGAGCACTCACCGTGAGGTTAATACAATATATTTTAAGAGAAAACAGCCATGGAGGGACTTTTCAACCTTATAGGGAAGGCTAGCTTTTGATGAAATGTGAAAAGAATGTTCTGTGGTTGGTTTGTCCTATTTTCTCAAAAGTTATGCAATTTTGCTGGCTCCACACGCCTGTGTCTTACAAAAATCACATGAATCATAATTATGTTTTGCTTTTCGCTCTGTGGGAGTAAAACATGACCATCATAAGCAGTAATAATGAAATAATATGTCATTTTAACAGAGTAATGTACACATATTGGTATATACAGTTTTTTCTTTTGTAAACAAAATATTTAAATAATAAATTGATCACATTTTGTGTAATCTGATATCCCCATAGGATCGGACGTTTTTCACGACCTTGTGCAACGTTCCCTAAAGGTTCTCTAAAGGTGACAAAAATCACGAACCTTTACAGAACATTATAAATGTTCCTAAAACATCCTCTTTTGGTTATAAAAGTGCTGCAGTTCGTTATAGGTGACGTCCTGGACCCCAGTGGGGACGTTCTGAGAACGTTCTGGCAACATACTATTTCTAGCAGGGATACTACACACAATTATTAAATCTTATATTGTATCACTATTATTTTTATATGCTGAAAATAATAGTGAACGCCCTCCTGTGTCAGCAGCAGTTTAAGAGCACAGCCCAGACCAGGAATGTTCTCAGAATTGGAGGATAGCCAGAGCAAGAAGCTGTTCCATGACTGAATGAATACCACATCTTCACAGTCAACCAACAAGACTCCATCCTGGATCATTTACAAATCATGATAGAAATGCTTTTAATACATACTGATCACATATGGAAACACTTAAGTGATGCTTATTTTCCCTGCTAAAAAAATGTTTTGCATGCTGGGATGCTGGTTGCTGGTCACCAGCATGAGAAACAGGAGTGGTGATTGACCAGCTCAGCTTTGCTTGAGAACTTCATATGCTGGTCCAGAGAAATATACCAGCTCTAACCAGCATAAACAAGTCTAGACCAACATGGAATTCATGCTGGTTTATACTGGATTCATACTGAACTTTTCCATAGAACCATGTCTATACTAATACATGTCTCTGTCACTATCACTGTCTACATGTTTATGTCATTTCCTTTTCTGTCCCTAGAAACCCTATCAGGTTCAGTGCAGCTTTGTGCTGAGTGAGCAGAAGTACCACATGTGCTCTGCACAGAACTCAACAATTTGAGAGGTAGTGGTCTCTCGTTGTGTGTGGAAACATATGGATCTTATAACACAATTTTTCGAAAAACGTTATTCGCAACCCCCGCTGGACCACCAGATTATAGAATAACAAACTGTGTTGAGTCTGTGGAATGTGAAAGTTAAACATTAGGAATCGGCCTCTTCTGTTACAAGGCAGCTCCTCACCTGATTTTAGATTGAACCGTAAGGAGGGAAAGACTTTGAGATGGAGGCAATTTGCCAGAAATCGGCTTTTCCCACAACATGAAACAAACTAAAATAACTACAGAAGACTAAGTGCAAGGACATTCTAGAAGGAGGAGGGGGAGTATATTTACATAGTGTCCATTTCATGAGAGAATATGAGAAATTGAAAGTTTGTGGCAAACCCAGGGCCATAATGTTGGTTTTCCTTTTTTCTTTTTAGGGTGCTGTCCCAGATTTGTGCTACAGGCAAGATAAAACAATACCAAAGAAAAATATAAACACTTACAATACTAAACAACATAGTAGTTTGTGTAAGTGTGAAATGTGTTAGGCGTGTGTGGCGAGCAGCGAGGCCGAGGGACCGTGAGGGCGGGACGAGGCGGCGCTCATCAGTGGGGATGAGCGCCAGCTGCGAGTCGCAGCGATCTCGGCCCTCGCGGAGGAGTGAGGGAGTATAAAGGAGGAGCGATGACAGTGAGGGACGAGAGAGGACCAGGCCTGGATTTTATGTTGAGTTTTATTTATGTTCTGTTATGTGTATGCTGCAGTCGTCCGTGAGGGGCTGCAGATTTTTATTTTCATTGTGTGTTTGTTTGTATGTAGGCGACAGTCGTCCGCGAGGGGCTGTCGCCGCCATTTTATTTTGTGTTTGTTTGATTAAAAGTTCTTTTGATTGTCCGCCGGTTCCCACCTCCTTCTTCCCACACGAAGGTTTACTACAGCGTGGCACATTTTTCATTTATGGGGACTCAAATATCATACAGTTATCAAAGACTAGAATGTTAAAACATGGTGTGACAACCGCATTTAATAAAATAGATTTAATCTCAACGAAAAAGTATCAAATTTTCCTCATATGGTACTGTCACCATTAGTCATAATGACAATGCTAGGGGGTTAAAAGGAAACACTAAAAGATTTTCGATCTATCTATCTCACAAATCAAAAAACAAGTCATATTACACAATCACCTTTTTCATGCTCTAGAGTAAATGGTTTGTGCCTCTGGCTAGAATAGTACATATACTGTGTTGCAATGCACAGAAAGCAGGTATCTCTGATTTGACCTGTTCATCTGGTGCTATGGTAAACGACAGCATGTGGTGGCTTGTTGTTACTCAGGATGTTTTGTCTTTGAAACCCAGATAAGAACAATTTCTCATTATTATATACCTGTTGCCCCTGTTTTCTCTTTTCTCATAAAAAGAGCAGATGTTCAAAAGACTGAATGTGTTTTTTTAGTAATCCTGCAGCATTCATTCTGGAATCTCTCAGGCATTACAGTCCTTCAGTTACAAGGTGTTGTGGCGATTTGTCCTTAACTTAAATCAAACAAATAATCAAACGGCCACTGAGGCACTTAAAGTAATAAAAAAAAATAAAGTAATTTAATTATTAACTTAATTGCAAAACAAGAAAATAGCTCCAACATTCCAGCCCCTAATTGTGAACTGTGTAAACCCACAATTACTTTTTTCCTGTAACGGAGCTATTATCTAGCTAAGCTCTAACTATAATACATAAATTCTTCTGATCTTCTTCCCGTGGCTATCTAGAAAAGAAACAAAACAGAAGAAGAATAGAAGAGAAGAAAGAAAAGAAAGAATATATGTCCATGATGCTACACTGTGGCCTCCAGAAGCAGACAGATCTTCGTTATAGGTCTCTCCAAGACACTGGTCTTAGTTTGGAGGAGCACAGAGCGAACCAATCCTTTGGAGTCAGACTTAACACTCAGAACTCGGCCCATCATCCAGGACCCTCTCGGTGCCGTGGCTACAGCAATGATGACGATATCCCCAGGAGAGAAACTTCTTCTTGGTACAGCCCATTTTTGTCTTTCCTGCATTAGAAGTAAGTATTCAAACGTCCATCTTTTCCAGAAAAGTTCGGCAATGTACTGTACTTGCTTCCATCTTCTCCTGATATACAAGTCACTTGGTGCAAAGAGTCCTGGTGGAAGGATGGGCTTTCCTTTTAGCAGAAGAATATGGTTTGGTGTGAGGGCCTCAAGGTCATTAGGGTCATCAGAAACCTTTGTAATGGGTCTGTCGTTTAATATTGCCTCTACCTCACAAAACAGCGTCTGCAGGCCTTCATCACCCAAAACCTGCTGCCCAAGAACTGAAGTGAGTATGCTTCTTACTGAGCGGATCAGGCGCTCCCAAACACCGCCTTGATGTGAGGCTGTAGGTGTATTAAAGCTCCACTTAATCCCATCTTGCATCAAAGCACCTTGGATCTTTGCATTATTTAAAGCGGCCAGACTTTGTTTTAACTCTTTGTTTGCTCCAATGAAATTCATGCCATTGTCTGACCTTAGGCTAAACACCGGACCTCTTCTACAAATGAATCTCCGCAAAGCATTAATGCAGGAATCCATATCCAAAGAGTATGCCACTTCCAGGTGTATTGCCCGACTGGTCAAACAAGTGAAAAGCACTCCATACCTTTTTAGAGAGCTTCTTCCTCTTTTAATTTCTATGGGCCCGAAATAATCAACTCCCACATCTGTAAAAGGAGCCTTATCTGGCATAACCCTCTCTTCAGGTAAGTCTGCCATCTTCTGCTCTCCAAGTCTTCCTCTGTAACGTCTACAAGTTGTACATTCTGAAATTATTCTTCTTGCAGCAGAGTTGGCATTAATTATCCAATATCGCTGTCTGAGCTTATTCAACAGGTGGTTTCTACCCGCATGTCCTTGCTGTTGATGGAGGTGACGTAAAATCAGTTGGGAAACATGCAAATCTTTGGAAAGGATAACAGGATGTTTAATCTCTGATGGCAATGCAGACTTGTGTAAGCGACCCCCGACTCTGAGAAGGTCGCCTTCCAATATAGGGTCCAACTTGTACAATGCACTGTCCTTAGGGACACTAACCAAACCTTTCTTCAGGGTGGCAATTTCACTCTTAAACCTACGGTTTTGAGCAAAACAAAGTATTGCCTTTTCTGCTTCATCATAACTTTCTGGAGTTAAAGATTTCCCTCCAAGAGTGGCTTTGAAGCTCTGAAGTTTCTGTTCAACAACCCATTTGCCTCCTACGTCTCTGTCACTTTCAGTAGATTTAAACTCTTCTCTCTTTTGACTCAGGAGCAAAAGAACTCTTTTAAGCTGGAGAAACCAGGCAACAGATGTTTTACGCTTCCTCCAAGATGAGAAATAATTAATGAGATAGTCTGTGGGATCTTCTGAATGCTTAACAATAGCATTCACAGCTACTTCTCTTTTGACCTCTGGGTCCTCAGAGGAAATCACAGCTAAATCCACATCAGTGATTGGCCACTCCTTCTCTGGCAAAGAGAGGAACCCTGGACCTTTAATCCACTTCTGGTGTGTGAGAAATTCCTCTGCTTTCAGACCACGGGATGCTGCATCGGCAGGATTGATTTTAGAGCCCACATATTTCCACTGGTCAACTTCTGTGGCTTCTCTAATAACCGAAACCCTATTTGCAACGAAGGTATGGAAACGTCTAGTTTCATTGCAGATATACTTGAGGACAGTTGTGCTATCTGTCCAAAACACTGACCTCTTCAGCGGCCACTGTAACTCTTTCTGAAGCATTCTATCCATTCGGACGGCCAGAACTGCTGCTGCGAGCTCCAGACGAGGAATGGTAACTTGCTTCAGAGGCGTAACTCTAGTCTTTCCCACCAGAAATGAAACATGTATTTTATGATCATCTTTCAATCTCAGGTAAGATACCGTACCGTATCCAACTTGACTGGCATCTGAAAAGTTATGAATTTGTGCTGTTACGGATGTTCCAAAATCAGAAGGTTTAATGCAGCGATCAACCTGGAATCCAATCATCTTTTGAAGATCCGTTAGCCAGTCAGACCATTGTTTAGAGAAGAAAGGGGGTATTGGTTCATCCCACTTCAAGTTTCTTCTACAGAGTTCCTGTAACGTTAACTTAGCTAACATGATAAAAGGACCCAAAAAACCCAATGGATCATACAGGGAGCTGACCACGGACAAAATACCTCTCCTGGTATGTGGCCGTTCCTGTACTGAAGTCCTAAACCCAAACTTGTCAGACTCAACGCACCATTGCAGATCAAGCGCTCTCTCAATAGGAAGCTGGTCCGTATCTAGATCCAGCTCTTTCGTTTCTGTTGCTCTGATGTCACTTGGGATCGACGTCAACACAGAACGGCTAGTAGTCACCCATTTTCTGAGACTAAATCCACCTTTGTCACAGAGCACAGTCAAATCCTTTGCAATTTGAATTGCATCTTTTTCCGAAGCTATGGACTTCAGGCAATCGTCCACATAAAAGTTATGAAGAACTGTACTGATCACTTCATCTGGAAAATCCGACGCATGGTCCTCTGCAGTTCTTCTCAAAGCATAATTTGCACAACTTGGGGATGATACAGCTCCAAACAAGTGCACCTTCATTCGATGTTCTACTGGTTCTTGCTCAATATTGCCATTAGGCCACCAAAGAAAGCAAAGAAAGTTCATGTGTTTATCAGGCACCTGTACTTGATAAAACATGGCATGGATGTCGGACATGACAGCAACATGTTCTTTCCTGAACCGAATGAGAACTCCAATAAGAGAGTTGGTGAGATCTGGGCCCTGCAAGAGCTGACAGTTTAGTGATGTTCCTTTATATGTGGCTCCACAGTCAAACACAACCCTCAACTTTCCTTTACTAGGGTGATGTACTCCATGATGGGGAATGTACCAGACTTTTCCATCCACTTGTTCCAGTTGGTCAACGGGTACCACTTCAGCAAAGCCCTGAACCACCATATCACCAAGAAATGCGGTGTACTCCTCTTTAAACTTATCGTTCCTCTCAAACTTCCTCTTCAAACCTTGGAGGCGCTGTTCAGCAACACAGCGATTATTTGGTAAGACAGGATCTTTTTCTCTAAAAGGTAAGTCAATGCAATAATGTCCGTTTTTCAGTTCTGCTGTACTGCTCACAATCTTCATGAATTTAACGTCCTCTCTTGACATCTCCAATCCTTCCTCTGATATTTTTTCATTAAAGTCATGGTTGTATTGTTTAATGAGCATTTCCTCCAGGTATTCCACCGAAATACGATTGGTTGTGACAACAGAGCAGTCAGTTTTTACTCCATTGCCACTTCCACCTCGAAGTGGTCCATTAATTATCCAGCCAACTCTTGTTCGAACTGCATATGGTCCTTCACCTTGACTGTTGATCACCTCCCAGGGTTCCATCACTTTTGCTGCATCAGTTCCAATGAGCAAATCAACATTTGAATCCACATCATGAAGCTTTATGTTCCCCAGATAAGATCATTTAGCCACATCCTCTTGTCGTGGAATGTTCAACTTTGACACTGGCATACTCTTTTGAGTTAAAACATTAGGCAACTTGATAAAATCATTAGTATCCATGCCAGACACTTCCAAGCCAGTCAAAACATTAGTACTCACAATCTTCTTCTGACCCATTGTCCTTAATAAAATGTTTGCTGGCTTTCCTCTTAGATCTAGTCTCCTTGCCAAATCAACAGTACAGAAAGTACCTGAACTCCCAGGATCCAGAAATGCGTAGGTCTGCACAACTGTATTACTCATATGGCTTTTAACCTGAACTGCAACAACAACCCCTGGTGTACTGTTCCAAAAAGTTCAAGCAATCCTTTGTATTATCCGTCTTTTCTTCTACGCAGTTTTCAAAAGCTCTAATAAAGGTTAGAAACTGAAGAGGATCACCATCAAACACAGGAATATTTCTCATTGGCAGAGCAGAGGCTAAATTTTGCTGAACCAACAGTGTGGTAATATCATTCTGTCGTTGCATAATGCTCACAATATCATTCTGGGATTTATCATTACAGGCTGAGTTATAGATAGATGTCCTATTTGCTGAGCATCATGAACCGTTTGTGTCCTTTGTGTTTGTATATCACCTGTTGCAAGTCTGGTGTCTGATTGTTTCATTTCCACCTTTTTAGACCTGTAAATCTGAGCCTGTGACTCAGAATGAGATTCACTGTGAATATTCTTTATGTCAATTTGCTCTGGAGTAAAATGGTCAGCGTGCGGATTCAGGCGGCCTGTACTTTGCTTGTTCCTTTCAAAATAGGAAATCATTCCGTCAGATCCTTTAGAGCCACATTTTGAATTCATTTCCAGCACACGGAGTTTAGCATTGGCTGCAGCCAGGTCAGTTTCCAGAGCCAACTGTTCCTTTTCCTTCCTTAATTCCTCTTCTTTGGCTTCTAACAAATGTTTTCTTTTTAATGCAGTCATGCGTTCCATAAGTGCAGCTTTATCAGCTTCTGCTTTAATTCTTGTAGATGAAGTTGAGGATACTCTTGATATTTGAGATTGTAATCTGGAATTATTCTCCTTTACCAATGAGATGTTAGATGCACTGTCTTCAGGTCTAATCCCATCAGAAGTTACACTTTGGTTATCAGGATGGTCGGCCTCAGTATCAACGGATTGCACATATGGGTGAGCAGCCTTAGACAACCAGCTCTTTACTTCCTCAGTGAAATCATGGAACATGGACATTTTTGCATGAAAATCATTATTTTGTCTTTGAACTTCACTCTCGGGCATATTCAAATTCAAGAAGGATTCATGCGTGTCATTAGCTTCCTCATAACACTTAATACATTTTCCCAACTGAGATTACACCAAGCTCACATTGTCAGTGGACTCCATCAAGGCACAAATTTGTTCCATGTACCTCTTAGCCTGCTTGCATTTCAAAGACCTCTTTTCTTGACACGTTTTTGCAAAAAATGCCAATCCTTTTTCTGTGAACTTGAAACTTCTTTTTACCGAGTGCGTGGACACAACGTCACTCTTGGCTCTTGATGTGCAAGATTGTTGCGACATTGTTTTTCCCTTTTTTGTCCTCAAATTCCTATTGAGGTCCAGCTCAATTTTCACACAATTTGTTTGCTTTAGAGCGAGAAAACATCATTTGTTGCATTAAGTCGCTTCAATGACATAGCTTTCCTATGAATGAATGACGTGAAGGTCCCTGTTGAGGTATTGCGCAACCGCTACACATCCTCCAAAGTCCCTCAAACTCTTTAAGACTTCCAATATTCAACCTCCAAAAATGAATCCAATGCTCCAATAGCTAAGCCGTCTTCCAATACAGCTTCAAAGTAAAGATTTTTCACATACCGACTGTTGAATGGCTTCCTGTGATGTCCGTAGACCACTGCTTTCCAGACAACAACGTGTTTTTCAACAACATACTCCTCAATCCTCTTTCCACGAAGTCCATCGACATGAATGTCCAGATTAAGGTGGGGTTTTTACTTTTGTTGTGGCGATTTGTCCTTAACTTAAATCAAACAAATAATCAAACGGCCACTGAGGCACTTAAAGATAGTATCTTACGCAGGATACAATAAAACCAATATCCAGGCAACCATATCGTTTATGCGGTTTATTTCCATTTAAGCAAGCATACAAACAAATGGTGTCTGCAGCCTTACTTTCCCTGGTAAAAACCAACAACCTTTCCCAGTGCCTGCTCGTCCTAAATGTAATCACCAATATATACATACAAACAGGTGCTCAGTCAGTACTATTAAAATAAAAGTCCCCACGAAAATGGCTCAAATTAATGAAAATAATAACATTAACTTTCTGTATCTACATCCATCAAATAATCATGCAAATTAGTTAAAGTAAAACAAAAAATAAAGTAATTTAATTATTAACTTAATTGCAAACAAGAAAATAGCTCCAACACAAGGTAACTTGGATTATTACAAATGGTGCTGTGTAGAACAATAGAACCACCCCATTCGTCTTCTTAGACTTTAGTTACTCCACTCTCATATGTTTGCTATGAATGGGAATTTATTACAATGGCAAAAGCTGTTTTGAATCACTTTTATGCTTTTCTGAGGTCAAAAAGTCTTGTGTGGGGGCCCTGGAATATTTCCTCATAGGGGGGACTTGGAAAAATGTTAAGAACAAAGCAAATACCGGTGCAAAATGTTAAGAACCAAGTTATCTTCAGGAAATACACTGTATTTTAATGTTGTTTTAATCCTTTCCCCAACTAAACTAAGAGGCTAAGAGAAAGTTAGAGAACCTTTATAGAACTATACAGGGGCTTGACGGATTCTTTGTACACTCTAAAAAAAAAAGGTTCTATATGGCACCAAAAATGGTTCTTGGCTCGTAATCATAGGGGAACCTTTTGCTATATAGCACCAATTTTGGTGCTTCAGTGGTTCTTCAGCGGTTCTTCAGAGGTTCTTCACCGGTTCTTTGACTAAGGTGCTATATAGCACCGCTAACTAAGGGGCAGTCATGGCCAAATGGTTAGAGAGTTAAACTTGTAACCCGAAGGTTGCAGGTTCGAGTCTCAGGTCTGGCAGGAATTGTCGGTAGGGGGAGTGAATAACCAGCGCTCTCCTCCACCCTGAATACCACGACTGAGGTGAGACCCTTGAGTAAGGCACCAAACCCCCAACTGCTCCCCGGGCGCCGCAGCAATATGGCTGCCCACTGCTCCGGGTGTGTGTTCACTACTGTGTGTGCACTTGGATGGGTTAAATGCAGAGCACAAATTCCAAGTATGGGTCACCATACTTGGCCACACGTCACTTCACTTTTAATATAGCATCGCTACCATATACAGAACATGTTAAGATATGGTGCTATATAGCACCAAAAGTGGTTCCTCTATGATTATGATTACGACGAAGAACCATTTTTGGTGCCATATAGAACCTTTTTTTTTAGAGTGTATGGCAGTGGAAAGAACCACTGAAGAACCATACTGGGTTTAACAGGTTCTTTATGCGGTAACGGTGCTATATAGCACCTCAACCACCCCAAAGAACTGCTGAAGAACCAATTTTTTTTTGTGTGCACTAAAATCCATCCAGTGAGTAATGAGATAACATTACTTTACATTATCATTATCAGTTATCAGTTTATACCCCTATTGGCTAATCCATAATGAAATGTGCAGTTCCACTAAACACATCTCGCTGCCTCATCTAATAATACATAGAGCATATTTTTCATTAGAAGTTTTCCTGTGTGTACTGTAAAGTATGATTAATCCACACAGTTATTTGTGAATGAGATCCATTGTCATGTTGGAATAGAAAGGGGCCCTCCAACTCCTCCCAAACTGTTGCAAAAAAGTTGAACTCAAACAGTTCTCTAGATCTCTATATGTCACTGCATGGCATAGCATGGGGAACGGCCAAACACACTTATAAGAAAAGGATGATCACAGGAAATCCTGCCGCAGTGCAGAATGGCCTGTCTATTTCTCATTTGATATCTAACAGAAACACATTTCTCTCTAATCCAGTTTTGATGTAGCCTAATCGAGAAGCTGTCATGAAAAGAATCATGTGCTATGTGGAGACTGATTCATGACTGCAGTTATACAGGAGAGGAAATAACTTACTGCACACAAGGTCATGAAGCCTGAAGATAGAGGTTTTAATTTTATTATGGCGGTTTTTGGTTTCGAGAAATAGATATATGGAGGTATTGAGCACTATTGAATAAAAAAATGATTATATGCTTAACAATAAGGTTAAATTCATAACAATGCTTTAGATATCATGAACTAATACATTTATAAACAGAATTTTTTACAGATGTCTATGTATAGAATTTCCATCAGTACTGTACACACGTTAGAAATTGAAAGAACAAGTAATCTTAGGACATCTTTTGTGCTTTTATCATGAGAAAAATAAGGCAGCCAAGTGGCCAAGTGCCACTAAAAGAACACTATAGGAAAACCTGAAGCTATTTAATTCCATTACACTTCATTTGAGTGAGTGCAGTGCTGCAGTTTTTAACAGTGCCTTTGTTGAGGAGAAACCCTTTGGCTTTGGTACAGCTTTTAGATGTTGAGTTAGTAGTGTATATAAGATACCTTGTGTCAAGTTGATTGATGGTGACCTTTGACCTACCACGCCCCCTTTGACCTTGACCACCCACATCGTTCCCCTCCCCCACATTTGACCTCGACCACCCACGTTGCAGTCACCTTTGACCTTGCGTATCCTCCGGGGGGTGATATGACCTTTGAGGTCACATATTTGCAATAGCGATGTCAGGGTACGACCTCTAGGCCACCAAAGTGAAGAATGATTGTATTGAACTTTGACACGGCTATTTGAAGGAATGATTTCAGGGGTACATCTGCCGGACACGTGAGGGGTTGGTGCATTCCATAGACGGGAACATTTTTCACAGAGGAGTTGAAAATTGTCATTATGGTACATCACAATATGCACACTCGAAGTATCATGGTCACACACACACACACACACACACACACACACACACACACACACACACACACACACACACACACACACACACACACACACACACACATTGTAAAATACCCAATTGGGTTTATAAAAGGAATGTATTTCTATTTAAATGTGATGAATAGAAACAAAATACACAATATTACATTGTATAATAACAATTATCATACTAAAATGTAAATGTGAAAATGAACTTACATTTTCAGGGAGCCGGGAAAAGTAGGGGTAAAACACCCTTTAAAGAAATATAAAATCACTCTCTCTCTGGCTCTCTCTGCCTCTCTCCAAGAATGTCAGCAGCCCTGGTGGGGGTGTGAAATTTAACACACTCACAGAAGTGATAGGTTGGAATCAGGGGGGACACAATCTTTTCTTTAACTTCTTGTCCCAGAGAAATGCTAGCCATAATAAATCTTTTAATAAAGTACTATCTTCTCTATCGTCCTATAAGATTGTTGTAGCCAACATCTGACACTCTACGATCTTTAATTTCATCATAAACCATATTTTTATATATACCTCATTTATACAAATAGTTAACCAGGTCTTAATCAATATCCTTGAGCCAAATTTTTGATGAACAGTAACCGTGTATTCGACTACATATTTCATAAAGTATCTCGAATGGTCACTCTCTACATGACTGACATTGTATGATTTTTAAATCCCGCATAAAGGATTGTTTTCACTAAACAGAGAATGTTCCATTACCTTATGTTTTAGAGCTTATTCATACAAAGATGTCATTTAAAAAAGGACTAGTTGTTTTATGTTAGTTTCTTGTGTTTGGCATCACCTCAAACAATGTAGTTAGCTTGGTGGAAATATATATTACCCTAATAATGTGAATACATTGAATGATTAATTTACCGAAACAGAGGTAATCAAATATTATAGTTTTAGGTAGATGAAACTATATATTACATACATGTATAATCATAACCACTTTTAGTTATAGTTTAGCTAAATATAATAATACATATGTAAATAATAATAAATAAATATGAAAATACCTCACATTTTTTCAGAGAGATGAAGTAGTTCTTTATAAAATGATAAAAAGCAAATATTTTAACCTGTCTCAAACTAAACAACAAGAACAAAGTTAGCAAACGCCTTTCCAGAGCCAATGTTGTTCGTACTCATTTTATTTCAAAGCCTAATCTTAAAAGTTTAAATTAGATTTAAATTAAATATTTAAAGTTTTAATAAAATCGTATCTTCTTAATCTTCCCAGAAGACTGATGTATAAAGATAGCATCTGATGCCCAATGAGTGTTTAAATCCATCATAAACCATCATTTTTTACTAAACAGAGCCCAGTACATAATGTTAAATATTATTTCTACAAAGATTCAAGCCGGTCTTGATTAATAACACTTAAGCATGTATGAACCCCATGCAATGAAACATGTTAACAAAGTTTGTCACAAATAAACAGAATTTGTTTCAATAAATTTCATTTGTTTTAAAAGATTATTAGTAAAAGAAGTTTAAGACGTATCTTTAACATACGTATACATATCTTTAACACATGTCCTCAGCAATCATTAGTGATTAGTTCAGGGTAGGGTGATGGGGTAATTTGAAGACCAGCTGGTCCTCTGTGGTCAATGACACAGCAGAAGTAAAGTTTGTCTTGAGTGAATATTTAATTTGTAAGATTTAAATTTAAAGTAAGAATGATCTTACTTTAAATATTAACTGGTCATATTTTACACTACTATAATATTTGACATTTTGTGGAAGCCATGATCTAGGATTGCGTGTACAAGTTGTATATGATTTTACTTTTCTTGTGTCTTCCAAACTGGCCTTTGTCATTGCGGAAACACACCCTTTACTGAAAATATACTATCGGTTATCTACTCAAAATACGGTGAATTTTACAAATGTAGCCTTTTGTTGATGAGACAGTTTGTCTGTTGACCAGCATGAACAGACTTTGGAGGGAGTTGATGATTTGGAGAGAGCCCCAACGATTTTGCAGGGTGTTAAAGAGCCTACAATGTTGTTGTTATTTTTTGTCAACCTGGTGAATTTACACATGCAAGGTCTTCGGAAGTCGTGACTTCCAGGGTCAGTGGGTCTCTTGAGAGTATTTGTTTTACCTTAAAACCAAAGATTTAGCTGTTGGTTTAATATTTTCAAAGTTTCAGGCGTGTTACAATCATGCAGTACAAGGATTCAGATGAAACCAAACAGATTATGTTTCAACATGAGTTATACAATATTTGTACTCTAGTATCACACTTGCTATTTTTAATAGTCTTTATGAGTGCCTAATGCGTTAGAATCCAGATAATAACAAGCTAAGTTGATTCAGCTGTTTATTACCACTGTCTGTATTATTTTGGGCACAAATAAATAGATGTTGATTAAAGCTTATACATCATTGCCCTTTCCCTACAGATGAAATCCAAACATGTTCTTTATGAATGAATGAATGAATGAATGAATGAATGAATGAATGAATGAATGAATGAATGAATTTATTTTTATTTCGAGCAAAAGACGCATAACAAAGGCAATAAAGAAGCATTATGATTAGTCTGTACAACTAGTTAAATTCATCATACTTTAACGTAACAATTCCAACTGTTGCTCGAAAAGGAGTGGGTAGAAGTTAACTTATTTAAACCCACCCCGGTTACAATTTAAAACAGGAAAAACAACAAAACAAAAAAAAAGGGAAAAAAAAACAAAAAAACAAAAAAAATTACAAAGATAAACAAGGGTAGTGCTTCCTTAATTATTGACATTATCCAACCATTCCATTACAATTTGATATATATTCATACGAGAAAAACTTCAAAAAGAAAAGAAGGGGAAATCCCCCCAAAAAGCAAAACAAAAAACACATTCCTTAGATACACACCATATATTACCGCATGTAACAATTATGATAATATCAACAATGATAATCAGAATACCTACGAGGTAAGATACCACAGACTGTGAATTCATAGATCTATACTATTATAGTAATACCAACAATGGTAATCAGAATACCTAAAAGGTAGGATAACACAGACTCTGTATACATGATTTTACACCACACAATTAAACCACGCACTCCTTATAATGAGACCAGACCTTCTGTTTATACAGTGCCTTAAATTGATGAATGCTTTCACATTTTTTATGTTCGAGCCCCAGACTATTCCATAGCTTAACTCCACATACAGACACACAAAAACTTCTCCTGGTGGTTCTGATTGTTGGTAGTAAAAAGTTCCCATAACCCCTCAAACTATATAACTGCTCTCTCTGCGTGAATAACTTTTGCATGTTATCAGGTAATAAGTTGTAAAATGCTTTGAATAAAAATTGTGCTGTATTAAATTTAACTAGGTCATGTATTTTTAATAATTTTGATTTAAGGAACAGTGGATTTGTATGTTCAAGGTATTCAGCTTGTGTATTCATATATGTATTCAGTATTCATATATGTATGGTACGTATACCCCTTTTTTGTAAGATAAATAGTGATTGTATTAAGTTAGTATAATTATTTCCCCATACTTCCACGCAGTAAGTTAAGTACGGAAGAATTAGGGAACAGTACAAGGTACGGAGTGTATTCTCATCAAGGACCTGTTTGGCTTTATTTATTATTGCAAGGCTTTTGGAGACTTTGGTTTTTATGTGTCTGATGTGAGTTTTCCAAGTTAGTTTGTTGTTTATTATAACTCCTAAAATTTTTATTTCAGAAACATTTTCAATTTGTATCCCATCTATCTCAATCGTCTTATCCTTTTTTTTTATTGTAATTACCAAAAAATATAGTTTTAGTTTTTTCTAAGTTTAAAGATGATTTATTACTATCCATCCATTTTTTTATATTCATTAGTACCACATTGATAACCTTATCATAATTGTCATCACAATAGAAAATATTGGTATCATCTGCAAATAAAACACACTTAAGTAGTTTTGAAACATTAAATATATCATTGATGTACAAATTGAATAATTTAGGGCCCAATACTGACCCTTGGGGGACGCCACAATGAATTTCACGACAATCAGATACGGCCTCACCCATCTGCACATATTGCGATCTGTCACTCAAATAACTTTTTACCCAGTTTCCAGCCACCCCTCGTATCCCATACCTTTCAAGTTTCTTAAGTAATATTGAATGATTGATAGTGTCGAAGGCTTTTTTCAAGTCAATAAATATTCCAATGGTACATTTTTTATTGTCCAATGCCTTTGATAATTCTTCAGTTGCATCAATTATAGCCATAGATGTAGATCTTTTGCTTCTAAATCCATATTGACTGTCATTAATCAGATTATATTTATCAACAAATTTTTCTAATCGAGTATTAAATATTTTTTCTAAAATTTTTGAAAATTGAGGAAGCAATGAAATTGGTCTATAATTAGTAAATGTCTGTTTATTGCCATTTTTGAATAGAGGAATAACTTTTGCAATTTTCATTTTCTTGGGCCATCTTGGATTTATAGGAATCATGTGTGCACAAAAACTCTCTGTAAATTCAAGAGGCCTAGAGTAAGAAAACAGTGACATTGTTTAAGAAAAGATGTCATAGTGCATACAGAAAATCAAATTTATTGTTATAGGTATTTTTTCCCCTTCCATAGTCTTAGTCATATTATCAGGATCACTGATCGCATTTTATTTGTCGGACTGTATATAGTTTTAGGTGAAGATTCCGATCTTGTTGTTGTCAGTGTAAGTTCGTGCAAATCATCACTTGTGTGATGAATTCACTTTAAGCATATTTTTAATTGTATTACTAAACTTTTTTTGTTTTCTTTTGACAAACCTACATTTCAAACGATTTACCTCCTGTGTTTCACAACCACGGGGAAAACATATTGTTTTGTAATACTCATTAAACCTATTAAACAAATTTTTCTCACCTAGAACACAAAACTTGTACTGTTTTACACATTTTGACTATTTAACTATTTTTGTAGGTATCGTGTCATTTTAGAGGATTTACTAAAATATTAAATACACCAGAATCACAATGTTTGTAAATGATGTTTTTACTACTCTACTAGATCATATTTAGTCAGATTTCAGACGACGATTTTTTCCAAGCATAATCTTTATACAACAATTATCCGTTCACAATTTAATACAAATGTGTACGGCGGGTAAGAAAAGAGACATTTAGCTATAATTAAAACATAAAACAGAAATCATCTCTTCTGCTCTATTGTAAAAGTTTGCAAAGTTGATTTGTCCCCGCCAGTAGATGACAGTTTTACATTTTGTTTCTTTGTACAGTTTTTAGATGTCGACTACTCTTTGAGCACGGTCAAACAAAATACAACATAAGAAAATTAAACTATGATGTTCTTTCAGATCGTCTTTCTGCTCTATCTAGGAAGTGGTCACAAGCCAAGACACATTTCTGTTACATTTACAACTATTGCGCTTAAAACACACCCGTCTATTACAGTTAGTTACAACATTTTACATTTGAGAACGATGTGGTACCACTTTTTTTTTTTTTTATAATATGCGAACTTCAATAAAAAGTAACCTTGATAAGTAGTCATTCTAAGTAAAAAGTTAGATGATTCAGGCTGTTTTATTTTCCCCACATTCTAATATGTGTTTAATATGTCATTGAACGTGGATGTTTATCATTGCTGAAGTTGCTTAAACCTTTAAAGTGATTATAAGCATTATAGGTTTCTGTAAGTGCTTGTTATTTCTTCTTAATGAGAATGAACTGCACATTGTCACAGTATTATTTTGTCACATTATAAGAGTAACATTTTAAATTTAAAATAATGACCAGCACTGCAAGTAAAATGTATTTAAAGAGCAAATGATTTTGTGTGTAATTATATTAAATACATCAGATTTGTAAGTAAAAATGACTCTATATAATTTAACAGGCCAAGTTATATTTACTTGTCCACTTTGTTAATTTTACTTCACATAGTTAAGTAGATTTATTTAATATCCATATGTGTAAAATGTACATAATTGTTTGCAAGTTTATGCACAAATATTTTTGGAGAAAATCTAATCTAAACCATTTTTTCATTGTTTTGAAAATATATAAAACAAAGACTGAAACAACTTATTTTAAGTAGCATATCTTTGAAATATTTTATCTTGTAAAACATAGTGTTAAAAATCATTGTTGAAGTTATTTCCATTACTTGAACTTACAGTAAAATAGGACTCTATTGCTTTAAATATTCAAGTACTTTAAAAATAAAAAATCTAGTGTAATTAATAAAAAGTTGAAAATTGCTTAACTTATTCTGATTAGTTAAAGCAATGTAAAAACATATGCTGTCATAACTTATTGATCATATAAGTTTTACAGTGTACAGAGGAGTGGAGGGAGAGGAGTATTAGGATCAGAACAATGGGTGGAAGGAGAGGTAGAGGAGAGAAGGAAAAATATGTACATTCTTGGCAACATACTATCTAAAAGTGAACGAGTCAATACTTAATAGGACACATTCAACGAAATTGTAGAATGGCTTACCGTAAAATAAACTATATCATATATATATATATATATATATATATATATATATATATATATATATATATATATATATATAGCAATGGAATGCATTTTGTCTGCAGGTAGAACTGAAATGCAGGTTTCATAATACCATCAATTGTTAGTATTTGTCATTGTGCACTATGTTCATGTTGGATAGAAATTAGTTCTAGAGTTTGACAGAATGATTCAATTTTGAATCGGGTTTGCTCTGTTTTGATTACATTAGTTATATTTTGAAAGGTAGATTTTGTATTTAACCAAATATGGTTTTGGGCAGAAGTTTAACTATGATGTAGGTGTGTTGCAGCGTTAAGAGTTTAGAAATAGTACTTTAAGTATTGGTAAATACTTGTTAGCGGTTTAAAAAGAGTGTAGTTTTACTTAGCTTTTATGACTTCCTGACGACAACCCCCATACACCCCTCACAACAGGGGGGGTAAGGGAGGCCCCCAAAACGGCAGTCCTGATAAACTCTACACACAGTGCTCAGTTATCGCAAGCAATCTGGGTTCCTAACCGAAAGGGATCTAGCTACTAGCCTAGGTTTGACGACTACATCAGCACAAATTTCTGTGCTACTGCAACGTCAGAAGTTGAAGGAAGATTGTCTGGCTGTTATATTGACCTCCAAAGTCAACATTCCTGTTTGTCTGAGCCTGCCAAATAGCTCGCTTCTTTTACTCACATTTTGAGGGATCAGACCCAAAACCCAAACTTCAGAACGTTAACCCACAAGGCCTGGACAATTGTGGACAAAGGACACACCGGAGATTCCAGGAACTATTAGAATCTTTCAGCATCAACTGCACCGTATACAGTTCTGAAGAAGACGTCTTCAACGGTGCGGATTTCTGGAATGGCTACGCAAAAGCTGATGGAGAACAACTGCCCGTTGAGCTCTGGCAATGCTGTGCACAAGCACCCTCCGGCGTGCAAATGCACCGTGGGGAAGGAGTGCCATGTTAAAGCCATGTTAGACGGCATGTTTAAAGATAATTTTAGAGGTCAGATGGTTGGCTTGATGCGTAAAATCATCGACGATGCATGTGGTTCAAAACCTTTCAAAATATAACTAATGTAATCAACACAGAGCAAACCCGATTCAAAATTGAATCATTCTGTCAAACTCTAGAACTAATTTCTATCCAACATGAACATAGTGCACAATGACAAATACTAACAATTGATGGTATTATGAAACCTGCATTTCAGTTCTACCTGCAGACAAAATGCATTCCATTGCTATATATATATATATATATATATATATATATATATATATATATATATATATATATATATATATATATATATATATGATATAGTTTATTTTACGGTAAGCCATTCTACAATTTCGTTGAATGTGTCCTATTAAGTATTGACTCGTTCACTTTTAGATAGTATGTTGCCAAGAATGTACATATTTTTCCTTCTCTCCTCTACCTCTCCTTCCACCCATTGTTCTGATCCTAATACTCCTCTCCCTCCACTCCTCTGTACACTGTAAAACTTATATGATCAATAAGTTATGACAGCATATGTTTTTACATTGCTTTAACTAATCAGAATAAGTTAAGCAATTTTCAACTTTTTATTAATTACACTAGATTTTTTATTTTTAAAGTACTTGAATATTTAAAGCAATAGAGTCCTATTTTACTGTAAGTTCAAGTAATGGAAATAACTTCAACAATGATTTTTAACACTATGTTTTACAAGATAAAATATTTCAAAGATATGCTACTTAAAATAAGTTGTTTCAGTCTTTGTTTTATATATTTTCAAAACAATGAAAAAATGGTTTAGATTAGATTTTCTCCAAAAATATTTGTGCATAAACTTGCAAACAATTATGTACATTTTACACATATGGATATTAAATAAATCTACTTAACTATGTGAAGTAAAATTAACAAAGTGGACAAGTAAATATAACTTGGCCTGTTAAATTATATAGAGTCATTTTTACTTACAAATCTGATGTATTTAATATAATTACACACAAAATCATTTGCTCTTTAAATACATTTTACTTGCAGTGCTGGTCATTATTTTAAATTTAAAATGTTACTCTTATAATGTGACAAAATAATACTGTGACAATGTGCAGTTCATTCTCATTAAGAAGAAATAACAAGCACTTACAGAAACCTATAATGCTTATAATCACTTTAAAGGTTTAAGCAACTTCAGCAATGATAAACATCCACGTTCAATGACATATTAAACACATATTAGAATGTGGGGAAAATAAAACAGCCTGAATCATCTAACTTTTTACTTAGAATGACTACTTATCAAGGTTACTTTTTATTGAAGTTCGCATATTATAAAAAAAAAAAAAAGTGGTACCACATCGTTCTCAAATGTAAAATGTTGTAACTAACTGTAATAGACGGGTGTGTTTTAAGCGCAATAGTTGTAAATGTAACAGAAATGTGTCTTGGCTTGTGACCACTTCCTAGATAGAGCAGAAAGACGATCTGAAAGAACATCATAGTTTAATTTTCTTATGTTGTATTTTGTTTGACCGTGCTCAAAGAGTAGTCGACATCTAAAAACTGTACAAAGAAACAAAATGTAAAACTGTCATCTACTGGCGGGGACAAATCAACTTTGCAAACTTTTACAATAGAGCAGAAGAGATGATTTCTGTTTTATGTTTTAATTATAGCTAAATGTCTCTTTTCTTACCCGCCGTACACATTTGTATTAAATTGTGAACGGATAATTGTTGTATAAAGATTATGCTTGGAAAAAATCGTCGTCTGAAATCTGACTAAATATGATCTAGTAGAGTAGTAAAAACATCATTTACAAACATTGTGATTCTGGTGTATTTAATATTTTAGTAAATCCTCTAAAATGACACGATACCTACAAAAATAGTTAAATAGTCAAAATGTGTAAAACAGTACAAGTTTTGTGTTCTAGGTGAGAAAAATTTGTTTAATAGGTTTAATGAGTATTACAAAACAATATGTTTTCCCCGTGGTTGTGAAACACAGGAGGTAAATCGTTTGAAATGTAGGTTTGTCAAAAGAAAACAAAAAAAGTTTAGTAATACAATTAAAAATATGCTTAAAGTGAATTCATCACACAAGTGATGATTTGCACGAACTTACACTGACAACAACAAGATCGGAATCTTCACCTAAAACTATATACAGTCCGACAAATAAAATGCGATCAGTGATCCTGATAATATGACTAAGACTATGGAAGGGGAAAAAATACCTATAACAATAAATTTGATTTTCTGTATGCACTATGACATCTTTTCTTAAACAATGTCACTGTTTTCTTACTCTAGGCCTCTTGAATTTACAGAGAGTTTTTGTGCACACATGATTCCTATAAATCCAAGATGGCCCAAGAAAATGAAAATTGCAAAAGTTATTCCTCTATTCAAAAATGGCAATAAACAGACATTTACTAATTATAGACCAATTTCATTGCTTCCTCAATTTTCAAAAATTTTAGAAAAAATATTTAATACTCGATTAGAAAAATTTGTTGATAAATATAATCTGATTAATGACAGTCAATATGGATTTAGAAGCAAAAGATCTACATCTATGGCTATAATTGATGCAACTGAAGAATTATCAAAGGCATTGGACAATAAAAAATGTACCATTGGAATATTTATTGACTTGAAAAAAGCCTTCGACACTATCAATCATTCAATATTACTTAAGAAACTTGAAAGGTATGGGATACGAGGGGTGGCTGGAAACTGGGTAAAAAGTTATTTGAGTGACAGATCGCAATATGTGCAGATGGGTGAGGCCGTATCTGATTGTCGTGAAATTCATTGTGGCGTCCCCCAAGGGTCAGTATTGGGCCCTAAATTATTCAATTTGTACATCAATGATATATTTAATGTTTCAAAACTACTTAAGTGTGTTTTATTTGCAGATGATACCAATATTTTCTATTGTGATGACAATTATGATAAGGTTATCAATGTGGTACTAATGAATATAAAAAAATGGATGGATAGTAATAAATCATCTTTAAACTTAGAAAAAACTAAAACTATATTTTTTGGTAATTACAATAAAAAAAAAGGATAAGACGATTGAGATAGATGGGATACAAATTGAAAATGTTTCTGAAATAAAAATTTTAGGAGTTATAATAAACAACAAACTAACTTGGAAAACTCACATCAGACACATAAAAACCAAAGTCTCCAAAAGCCTTGCAATAATAAATAAAGCCAAACAGGTCCTTGATGAGAATACACTCCGTACCTTGTACTGTTCCCTAATTCTTCCGTACTTAACTTACTGCGTGGAAGTATGGGGAAATAATTATACTAACTTAATACAATCACTATTTATCTTACAAAAAAGGGGTATACGTACCATACATATATGAATACTGAATACATATATGAATACACAAGCTGAATACCTTGAACATACAAATCCACTGTTCCTTAAATCAAAATTATTAAAAATACATGACCTAGTTAAATTTAATACAGCACAATTTTTATTCAAAGCATTTTACAACTTATTACCTGATAACATGCAAAAGTTATTCACGCAGAGAGAGCAGTTATATAGTTTGAGGGGTTATGGGAACTTTTTACTACCAACAATCAGAACCACCAGGAGAAGTTTTTGTGTGTCTGTATGTGGAGTTAAGCTATGGAATAGTCTGGGGCTCGAACATAAAAAATGTGAAAGCATTCATCAATTTAAGGCACTGTATAAACAGAAGGTCTGGTCTCATTATAAGGAGTGCGTGGTTTAATTGTGTGGTGTAAAATCATGTATACAGAGTCTGTGTTATCCTACCTTTTAGGTATTCTGATTACCATTGTTGGTATTACTATAATAGTATAGATCTATGAATTCACAGTCTGTGGTATCTTACCTCGTAGGTATTCTGATTATCATTGTTGATATTATCATAATTGTTACATGCGGTAATATATGGTGTGTATCTAAGGAATGTGTTTTTTGTTTTGCTTTTTGGGGGGATTTCCCCTTCTTTTCTTTTTGAAGTTTTTCTCGTATGAATATATATCAAATTGTAATGGAATGGTTGGATAATGTCAATAATTAAGGAAGCACTACCCTTGTTTATCTTTGTAATTTTTTTTGTTTTTTTGTTTTTTTTTCCCTTTTTTTTTGTTTTGTTGTTTTTCCTGTTTTAAATTGTAACCGGGGTGGGTTTAAATAAGTTAACTTCTACCCACTCCTTTTCGAGCAACAGTTGGAATTGTTACGTTAAAGTATGATGAATTTAACTAGTTGTACAGACTAATCATAATGCTTCTTTATTGCCTTTGTTATGCGTCTTTTGCTCGAAATAAAAATAAATTCATTCATTCATTCATTCATTCATTCATTCATTCATTCATTCATTCATTCATTCATTCATTCATAAAGAACATGTTTGGATTTCATCTGTAGGGAAAGGGCAATGATGTATAAGCTTTAATCAACATCTATTTATTTGTGCCCAAAATAATACAGACAGTGGTAATAAACAGCTGAATCAACTTAGCTTGTTATTATCTGGATTCTAACGCATTAGGCACTCATAAAGACTATTAAAAATAGCAAGTGTGATACTAGAGTACAAATATTGTATAACTCATGTTGAAACATAATCTGTTTGGTTTCATCTGAATCCTTGTACTGCATGATTGTAACACGCCTGAAACTTTGAAAATATTAAACCAACAGCTAAATCTTTGGTTTTAAGGTAAAACAAATACTCTCAAGAGACCCACTGACCCTGGAAGTCACGACTTCCGAAGACCTTGCATGTGTAAATTCACCAGGTTGACAAAAAATAACAACAACATTGTAGGCTCTTTAACACCCTGCAAAATCGTTGGGGCTCTCTCCAAATCATCAACTCCCTCCAAAGTCTGTTCATGCTGGTCAACAGACAAACTGTCTCATCAACAAAAGGCTACATTTGTAAAATTCACCGTATTTTGAGTAGATAACCGATAGTATATTTTCAGTAAAGGGTGTGTTTCCGCAATGACAAAGGCCAGTTTGGAAGACACAAGAAAAGTAAAATCATATACAACTTGTACACGCAATCCTAGATCATGGCTTCCACAAAATGTCAAATATTATAGTAGTGTAAAATATGACCAGTTAATATTTAAAGTAAGATCATTCTTACTTTAAATTTAAATCTTACAAATTAAATATTCACTCAAGACAAACTTTACTTCTGCTGTGTCATTGACCACAGAGGACCAGCTGGTCTTCAAATTACCCCATCACCCTACCCTGAACTAATCACTAATGATTGCTGAGGACATGTGTTAAAGATATGTATACGTATGTTAAAGATACGTCTTAAACTTCTTTTACTAATAATCTTTTAAAACAAATGAAATTTATTGAAACAAATTCTGTTTATTTGTGACAAACTTTGTTAACATGTTTCATTGCATGGGGTTCATACATGCTTAAGTGTTATTAATCAAGACCGGCTTGAATCTTTGTAGAAATAATATTTAACATTATGTACTGGGCTCTGTTTAGTAAAAAATGATGGTTTATGATGGATTTAAACACTCATTGGGCATCAGATGCTATCTTTATACATCAGTCTTCTGGGAAGATTAAGAAGATACGATTTTATTAAAACTTTAAATATTTAATTTAAATCTAATTTAAACTTTTAAGATTAGGCTTTGAAATAAAATGAGTACGAACAACATTGGCTCTGGAAAGGCGTTTGCTAACTTTGTTCTTGTTGTTTAGTTTGAGACAGGTTAAAATATTTGCTTTTTATCATTTTATAAAGAACTACTTCATCTCTCTGAAAAAATGTGAGGTATTTTCATATTTATTTATTATTATTTACATATGTATTATTATATTTAGCTAAACTATAACTAAAAGTGGTTATGATTATACATGTATGTAATATATAGTTTCATCTACCTAAAACTATAATATTTGATTACCTCTGTTTCGGTAAATTAATCATTCAATGTATTCACATTATTAGGGTAATATATATTTCCACCAAGCTAACTACATTGTTTGAGGTGATGCCAAACACAAGAAACTAACATAAAACAACTAGTCCTTTTTTAAATGACATCTTTGTATGAATAAGCTCTAAAACATAAGGTAATGGAACATTCTCTGTTTAGTGAAAACAATCCTTTATGCGGGATTTAAAAATCATACAATGTCAGTCATGTAGAGAGTGACCATTCGAGATACTTTATGAAATATGTAGTCGAATACACGGTTACTGTTCATCAAAAATTTGGCTCAAGGATATTGATTAAGACCTGGTTAACTATTTGTATAAATGAGGTATATATAAAAATATGGTTTATGATGAAATTAAAGATCGTAGAGTGTCAGATGTTGGCTACAACAATCTTATAGGACGATAGAGAAGATAGTACTTTATTAAAAGATTTATTATGGCTAGCATTTCTCTGGGACAAGAAGTTAAAGAAAAGATTGTGTCCCCCCTGATTCCAACCTATCACTTCTGTGAGTGTGTTAAATTTCACACCCCCACCAGGGCTGCTGACATTCTTGGAGAGAGGCAGAGAGAGCCAGAGAGAGAGTGATTTTATATTTCTTTAAAGGGTGTTTTACCCCTACTTTTCCCGGCTCCCTGAAAATGTAAGTTCATTTTCACATTTACATTTTAGTATGATAATTGTTATTATACAATGTAATATTGTGTATTTTGTTTCTATTCATCACATTTAAATAGAAATACATTCCTTTTATAAACCCAATTGGGTATTTTACAATGTGTGTGTGTGTGTGTGTGTGTGTGTGTGTGTGTGTGTGTGTGTGTGTGTGTGTGTGTGTGTGTGTGTGTGTGTGTGTGTGTGTGTGACCATGATACTTCGAGTGTGCATATTGTGATGTACCATAATGACAATTTTCAACTCCTCTGTGAAAAATGTTCCCGTCTATGGAATGCACCAACCCCTCACGTGTCCGGCAGATGTACCCCTGAAATCATTCCTTCAAATAGCCGTGTCAAAGTTCAATACAATCATTCTTCACTTTGGTGGCCTAGAGGTCGTACCCTGACATCGCTATTGCAAATATGTGACCTCAAAGGTCATATCACCCCCCGGAGGATACGCAAGGTCAAAGGTGACTGCAACGTGGGTGGTCGAGGTCAAATGTGGGGGAGGGGAACGATGTGGGTGGTCAAGGTCAAAGGGGGCGTGGTAGGTCAAAGGTCACCATCAATCAACTTGACACAAGGTATCTTATATACACTACTTGAGTTGTAACATGCTCATTGATAGGACTGACAAACAGTGCCTGGTAATGCAATTCACTGCTTCAGGGTGACCTGGAATGTTCTCAGAGTTTCAGAAGAGCATGCGGGGCAGTGAAAGCATTAATAGGTCCCAACAAAAGCCTTCCGTCCTTTGCAGAAATGGGCTCTGTTGCTGTTTTTAGTATTGGTACATATCACAGCTGACCCATAATGTATGAAAAAATGAAAAAAAAAAAAAAAAAAAAAAACGAGAACGAACGAAATACCCTTGCGGTTGGACACTATTATGTTTATTTGCATTATGCAGAGGCGGACAGTAATTAAGTATATTTACTTGAGTACTGTACTTAAGTACACTTTTTGAGTATCTGTACTTTCTTTGAGTAGTATTGTTTCTGGAAACTTATGACTTTTACTTCACTACATTTGAAAGACAAATATCGTACTTTTTACTCCACTACATTTCTATCAAGGCCCTCGAAGTAGAAAGTCGTAGCCGCTTTGAAAGTCAGTAGATGATTTGTTTTCTTCTTTAAAATGGGATTTGTTTTTTTTTGCAGATAGCCTATCAGTAATCAGTCTTGTAGGATCACATGAAGTTCAATGATTTCCAAGTATTTTTTGAACACCAATCAATTGATGGCAAAATAGAAGGCAGCAGTTCCCAGATGCAATGCGCGCAACCATAGCCATACTTAAAAGTTACAATTCAGAAGAGCAGACGTGGATAAGTCTGAAAAAGTGCGACGACACGAAAGTGCACACAGAAAGCTGCCTCTCAGACGCCAGACCACAAGTACTGAATTTTAGTCTATTGAAAACTAAAATCTTATTATAGTCAATTAAAACTAGATTAAAACTAAAATAATTCAGATGCCTAAAATGTTGTAGTCAAAAGGCTGAAAAATTAACACTGGTATGAAGTATGGTTGGTCAAATGATTTTTATAGATTTACCCGCCAAGTTGCCATAGCCTTGTGGATACAACGCTAACGCATAGCGTTCGACAATGATGTTAGTTAGCATGCAAAAACGACATAGTTGGACTAATAATGTTAACTGAAGTCCTTTCAGAAATATGTTTTTACATAATCCTGTCAAATAAACACAATGTAGACACAACCTGTAAGTGTAAACACAACCTTTCTTTTCTAGTATGATTTTGACTTTGATAAGAGCTTCGTAACTTTTAAACAAGTATTTAAATGAGCATGACTGGCTTAAACCACCATGATGGAACAGCGTGCATTCATACAACAATGCAATGATAATAAAATAATGCGTTTACTTTTACTTTTGATACTTAAGTACTTTTAAAAGCAAGTACTTCTATACTTTTACTTAAGTAAAAATCTATCTATCTATATAATGGAGTAATATTTAACCAATAGTACTTTTACGCAAGTAATGGAGATGTGTACTTGTCCACCTCTGGCATTATTTGTCATGTTGACCCTGTCATATGCATATTTGTCATATTGTTACACTAATCTCATGTAATGCTGTGCTTCAAATTGAATGTTTTTCATCTTACTTTTGTTTTACTTAGGTAGAGTGAGCTCAGGTACACATACATTTGTCTATCAGTATCTTCTCATTATTCAACAGAATAATTGTTCCTTTGTTGTTTGTTTAGGATGGACAATCTAGAATAGCAACGAATATTAGAATACTCAATAAATCAATACATTATTAAACCTTTAAGGATAATGTTTGGCTTTTATTAATTTCAAAAGCAGTTGGTGCAAGTTACATTTGCTATAAAAATACTACAGTGAAAGATGAAATAATAAATCACTGTTTTCTTATTGTCATTTAATTATGAATGTTGAAAGCATGCTGTACTGCAGAAAAGCCACATATTATTAATGTATTTTAAGCTGGCTTTAGTAGAATAAAGGAAGAAATGCCAAGACAATTTTAATAGACGACATAAATCACATTCTCTGGCTGGTCTTACACGCTTGGAAGAAATGGAAAAATCTATATAAATTTTGTTTGGTTTTCAAATGTCATGTTTTCTTCATGGCTGAAAGTAATGAGATTTGTACCCTTTCTGATGCAAGGCAGAAAATAGAAGATAAATTGTAATAACATTGATGCTTTTATTCAATGTGTCGATGATTCCATAACCAGAACAGCACTAATGCTGCCGGAAATTTCCGACTTCCCACTTCTGAAGTCGTGATTACGAGCTCATCGCGTTCAAATTTTGACTTGAGAGGGCATTCATGTCCAATTTTTTAACTAGGAAACTAGTATTTACGACAATTCCGATAGCAGGTGAGCAAGGCAGCATGAAGCATAGGCTATTCACAGTTGTTCCTGTTACACCTCCAAGTTTCAATTAGGCTAAATTCAAACACTAATAGCCTACTTTATACAAGGGTGTAACTTTGGTTTGAGAAGTGGGGGGGACACAAAATTGGGAAAAATGTTTTCGATTTGAATCCCATTTCCTCCATTTACATACAGTTAGGGACTATGGTGATACAAAATCCAGGAAATAATTAAGTTGTTTATAATGATAAATTCTGCCAAAAAGAATAATAGTCTACTATGTATAAGAAAAAGATGTCTTGCTTTATTTATTGTTGAATAGCCAAGACTTGAGAGAATAATTTTATAAAGTCAAAAACTTTCACTAAAAATGTTCAAGTTTTGTGTGTGAATATAATTTAAATAATGTGAAACACAATTTCCACTGTTAAACAAACTTTTATTTCAAACTAACTGTTAAATCTGACATTTGTCAGAGACACATCCACCAAACCGCAGGTACACAAGATTATAATAATATAACCATAACACTATATAAAATATAGGCTAACTCAGGCTAGCTCGACATTTTCTTTGAACAAGTAAATACATTTTTACAAATTAACTTCCATTTTAAATGAACAAATATTGTAAGTGAACAACAATAGCTCAAGTTTAGAAAAACATTTATTATTAAGACTTATTTTATTTCTGCATCTGAGTATAATGCGTTGAGTAGCCTATAACAGCAGCCAGAGTCTGCTTGGCATACATTGCTGACAGAAAACGCTGCTGTTTACAGTGGACACAGAATGTTCTAGGCAACATTAAATGTTTAGGTTAGCTATAGCTAACGGTCTGAAGTTACCTAGCAACAGTGTATGTTAACGTTAGCTCATCAACAGGTGTAGACCATAGACTGTAAAAAAAATAAGTAGACAGATATTTTGATTATCCTGACCTGAGCTAATTTACTGAATCAACCAACTCACATCTCCTTTCTTTTTTTTCATCCATGAAGACATTAAAGTCATCTGTTGCTGGCGTTTCATGACTGACTGCTCAGTACTTTTAGGGCGCTTACACTATTTAGAGTGTGCACGAGACGTCCCTGCCTGTACACGGACGCGCGCATCGACACAGACAGACAGGATGTCTGTTCTGCTCGGTCCTGCTCCTCCGTGACGATGACGGCGCGAGGTTAAAAAAAATAACAACAAACTAATTTGAAAGTGGGGGGGACACGAACGGGATTTTGAAAAGTGTCCCCATAGGAAATTACGCCCGTGACTTTATATATGGTATAATTATTTCATTATTTTTACTCAAGGATCCTAAATGAAATACTTTTTTTCTGTTATATATACTTGAATAGAACCCAAGTCTTATTAGGCTGCCGTCTCGTGCTATGGGAAATGAGCATATGAGTCCAAATAACGGTCAAGTGAAACATTTGTAACGTTTTGCGGACATCTAGTGGAGCTGTAAGGAATTTCAGGGACGTTCTTGAGTTTGTCCTTTATACGCTGCCGTTGTTACGTAATCATAAGGTTAAACAAGTCTAGCTGTTAGCAAGCTAACAGCTAACATACATCAGGTACACAATTCAGGTAAGAACTAACAAACTTGCTTAATTTGAATATCGTAATTGCGCATCTACAAAGAGATGACCAACAAATACAGAACACAGGATATGTTTCATTATTATTGGAGTGCTTATTATTAAATGCAACTTTTCAACATAGTTTAGCCAATGGCATAATGAGACATGCGTAAATAACAAGTGTGTCATTAACGGTTTACTTATATTTAATCTGTTATTGCATTTTTTACAATGGTTGAAGCCCGAACATTTCGTTTTTTATAGAGGTAAGTTGTATTCTTTATCGAAGATAAAAGTTATGACCTCTCTGTAAGTTGCACAACAGACAGCCACTGTTTGATTAACGTTACATATTACACGGTGCAGATTATTATTGTTTAGTTATCCGTAATAACTGAGGAAATATAACAAAATTAGCCGTTTCTTTGAAGCTTTACTTGGCTGTTCAGTTCGTCTGTAAATATAAGATCTTGGACACATTGCTGCCATCCATGTTTTATTTAGCTCAAAATAATAGTAATTGTTTTGTCAGGGACCTAATGAAGAGCTGCATTTGTTGTGTGTGTGTGTGTGTGTGTGTGTGTGTGTGTGTGTGTGTGTTTATTTATTTTAGTAAGTATTGTCATGTGACCATATTGTTTTTTTCCTCCACCCACAGCAGGTGAACTGTAAAGAAGAGAAGCCCAACAGGATGGCCAGTGTAAGTATACTACTGTAACCATAGTCTTTGCAAAGTGGATCCAAGTAAACACAACACAATCTAACATAATGATTACATGTTTGTTATTGTTCCTTTGTGAGATGTTTATAAGCGCTGTATAACTGCTTGCTGTGTTTTCTCAGGTGCTCTGCAGCAGAGCTCGGCTGGTGACGTACCTGCCAGGGCTTCACATTCTAGTTCATCGTGTTGTGGGAGCCAGAACTTTCTCTGGGGCGTCCGGCTCAGATGAGCCACACTTGAACAACACAACCCCTAACGTTGGTAAATTAGTGCAGAATACTAAAGAATCAGGTGTCCTCTAATAAATGAGAATTTAGTAATTGCCTTTTCAGGTATACATGATTACAAAATACGACATGCAGATTAATAACAACATTTGCTGTTGTATCATTCGTTGGATGTAATATAAGTTTTAAAGGGTGTTTTCTAATGGTTTGTGTTGGTTATTTCCTGTGAATAGCACCCAGGACAGTGTGGCCGGATGAGAACATGGGCCCATTTGGGCCTCAGGATAAGCGCTTCCAGTTGCCGGGTAACGTGGGTTTTGACTGTCATTTGGAGGGTCAAGCGGAGAAGAGGACCACACCTATCCACAGTGTGATGCCAGACGTGCTCACTGCTCAGTCCAGCAGCGAGAGGCACAATTTCATCCTGGCCCACTTCATCAATGAGCTTCATGTATGATGCTTTCAGAAAAAAGATCTGTATTTGGAATGACTGAATAAATAAAAAACTAGTAATATAGCAATTATTAATGGTTGTGAAGATAATGCTTAAAGATCAAAATTAGCAACATGAATTTGAAAAAAAAAAAAAATTTCACTATCATTAATAAAGTTATGTTGCTATTGCTTGCTCATAATAAGGGTTATCTCATAATAAATGTAACACGATATTGTTATTATGATGTAAAATACTATGTGATGTTCTAACAATGTTCTGTTGGGTTTATATCATTTAAAAGTTTAGGGGTTGGTCTTTTTTTGCTCACCAAGGTTGCTTGTATTTGATCAAAGTACAGTTTATTGTGAAATCTTATTACAATTTAAGATTAACTATTTTCTTTTTGAATATATTCTGAAAAGTAATTAATTCCTGTGACGTTGAGAGGGAGAGAGAATAAAATACTGTGTATGTGTGTGTGTATATATGTATACATCCATGTATATGTTTTCTTTATTTTTAGGAAAGTGATAAAACTTCTGCAGCGCAGAACATGGATAAAGCAGAGCACTTTTTTGATCATTCCAGTGTGGAGTGTGCCATTCAGTCTTGCCCTGAATTGTTAAAGAAAGGTCAGTATACTTTTTTAATTGATCAGATTTAACATTGATATATTGCACTGTGACTTTCTGATGAGGTTGTTGGCAGAAGGGGCGAGTGCGGTTTGAATGGTGTAATATAAAAAATGACCACAAGATGGTAGCATTCCCATATGTATTTTGGGCACTGAACGTTGTGGTTCTAGATCCCTAAATGTAACAGTGTTTTAGTATGTTATTACTGTACAGATATTTATTCCTTTGTACTCTAGTGTAGCTTTCATGTGTTTAATGTTTATTCATATGCGTGTACCCTGTTCATCATCTTTTTCAGATTTTGAGTCCATGTTCCCTGAGGCGCCGTCAACTGGCTTGATGGTGGTCACTATGACTCAGAGGACACAGAACGACATGACGGCATGGACTGAGCAAGTGGACCAGGAAAGAGAAGAGCTGCTGGCTAAAGTGAGTTGCTCTATCTAGCTATCTATCTAGATCTATTCTGTTTACATTACCAGTCAAATGTTTGGAACATGTTAAAAAACATCACTATTTTTAATGTTTTTGAAAGAAGTCTCATCCTCATCAAGCCTGCATTTATTTGATCATAAATACAGAAAAAAGTCTAATATTGTGAAATATTAATACAATTTAAAATACTTTAAAATATAATTTATTTCTGTAATGCAAAGCTGAATTTTCATCAGCCATTACTCCAGTCTTCAATGTCACATGATCCTTCAGAAATCATTCTAATATGCTATTTTGATACTCAGTTATCAATGATGGTAACAGTTGTGCTGCTTTATTTATATATATATATATATATATATATATATATATATATATATATATATATATATATATATATATATATATATATATATATATATATATATATATATATACACATACAGTGAGGAAAATAAGTATTTGATCACTCTGCTATTTTGCAAGTTCTCCCACATGGAAATCATGGAGGGGTCTGAAATTGTCATTGTAGGTGCATGTCCACTGTGAGAGACATAATCTAAATAAAAAAAATCCAGAAATCACAATGTATGATTTTTTTGGTGGACATTTTAAAGGCAGACTAACAGGTCTTTGAGGGTCAGAATTCTAGCTGATGGACAGGTGTTCAAATACTTATTTGCAGCTGTATCATACAAATAAATAGTTAAAAAATCATACATTGTGATTACACTTGAGCAAAGTTATGTGGCTTTAGTACAAAAAAAAATCCTTCACAATGTGTGTATGAGAGAGAGAGAGAGAGAGCTTTTGCAGTCAGTGTTATTTACTGTTATTGTCTGGTTCACATCACTGCGGAGTTCCTGTATAATTTGTGTGGGGCCATGCTGAAGGAATGCTGCATGGACTTTATTATTCTCACGCTGTTGTTTGTTTGTGATCAGCTTTATACAAAAGATTTATAACTGAATGTGTGCTAAAACAATTTAAGCTAAACTGAATGGAAACTCCATGGTCAAAGCCATTCATTAGAAGTTGCATCAATGTTGATAATTGTGTTGTATGCAGTTTATTGCAGGTGCCACAGAGATATGTCACGCTCTCCGAACAGAAGGATTCTGGGCTGATTTCATAGACCCGTCATCTGGACTTGCAGTAAGTCATATAAACGTATACAGAACTTTTGAAACAATCCTAAAGCTGCTGTTTAACTTTTTTTAATCTTCTCTGTTCTCAGTTCTTCGGTTCATACACAAACAACACGCTCTTTGAAACAGATGAAAGGTATCGGCATTTAGGTTTTCAGATTGAAGACCTGGGCTGTTGTAAAGTGATTCGGCACGTAATGTGGGGGACGCACGCTTTTGTGGGCACACTTTTCACCACAGCTCCACTCAACAGCCAGATCATGAAGAAGCTACAAGGGGACTAAAGTTAATTAGTTAAAGATGCTATGTGTGTCGCCATGTGAACACTATCAATATCAAACCCAAACCTTACATCTAAGCTGATAAACACGATCATAAACACACTTACATCCCTTAAAGCACTTAATGAAGTTGCCCAATGGCTGTTGCTGGAAATATCTATTTATTTTTGTAGAACAAAGTTTTTTTTTTGGTGTGACTTTTTATTTTGGGTTTGTGTTCTACAGTGGGATGTTCTGTGTCAAATGTCCAACATATCTCTCTCTCTCTCTCTCTCTCTCTCTCTCTCTCTCTCTCTCTCTCTCTCTCTGTGTGTTGCCTTTCTTGTACTACAGACCTCAAAGGAACTAAAATGTGACAGTTGTAGAGCTGAAATTGTTTCTGCACCATTGCTCTCAATTTGATTTTGGTAATTGTAAATTTGTAGTTGGTGGTTCAAGGTTTTGGTAGTGATCACGAGCAGTAATCTGTTTAATTCAGTATTGTCAGATTTAGTCATATCTCCATGACAGGCACAATAAATTATAAATAAGGAGTATCACTGGCTGTAATCTTGGCATTTGTGTGTGTTATTTTGATGCCTTTTAAGTAAATGGACTTGGTAAATGTAACTACAGTTGGACTGATAATTGGTATGAATTGACCAATATTCCTACATTTGTACGTACATGAATTATCGGTTCTTTAATATCAAGTGGTTTTCATAAATGGCTTAGTTAGGTGAGACTCTTAACACCCAGCATCACCACTGCATGACTGTGTGTTAAGTTGAAAACAAGCGTGTTCACAGGTCAAGTAGTTCATTTATATATTAATGTGTTTTATGCATAAATTGCTCAACTTTTTGCATAACAACTAAACATTCTCAGGCATGAACAATTGGTATTTTGAGATTATTTTTAAGTAGAGCCCAAAACAAAGTTGAAACATCATTTGCAAACATTAAAATAGTAACAACAAAAAAAGTAATGTAATGAAAATGATAACACTATATAAATACACTACTGTTCAAAAATGTAAAATTTAGGGTCGGTAAGATTTTAAATTGGTTTTGAAAGAAAAACTAAAATATTTGCTCACCAAAGCTGCATTTGATTTGATCAAAAATACAGTAAAAACAGTAATATTTGTGATATCCTTTTACAATTTAAAATGTTCTCTATTGAAATATTTTTTTTTAATGTAATTTATTCCTGTGACGCAAAGCTGAATTTTCAGCATCAATAATCCGATGTCACATGATTCTTCAGAAATCAATCTAATATGATTATTTGATGTTTAAAACATTTTTTATTATTATCAATGTTGAAACCAGTTGTGCCGCGCAATTCTTTTGAGGAAACTGATCATTTCTTTTTCAGGATTCGTAGAATAGAAAGTTTTTATATATTTAGGAACATTATAAATTACTTTACTGTCACTTTTGATGCAATTTAATGCACCCTTGCAGAATAAAAGTACAAAAAAATGCATACTGACCCCAAACTATTGAACTGTAGTGTGTGCAGTCAGTGTAAATATAAGTAGATATGTAGATGTTGGCTATTGATCATTTATTTGTATTAAAATAAAATTAAAAACTTGCAAAAAAAAACGTTCAATTGTTTACCTGTCTGGGTTTTTGCCGGCGGTGGATGTTTTGGTCGTATTAGCTTGAAGCAGCTGCTGAGGTCAGTGTCTCAAGGGTGTCTTTAGAATTCATTCAGAAGCACAACAGATGGACTATTATCATTCTTCTTTAAACTCTGACACGATACCATTATTTAGACACTCTCCATTAGCACACGTGTGTTTAAATCATGTGCCACTTATAGCTGATCAGTCCTTGATGTAAAGTCACACTAAAGTTCTGTAAAAGCAATAAATAATTTAAATTTTTAACATAAGAAAATTATTATATAAATACTGTCATAGTCGTATGTAATCATAGATTCTACTGTAACAAATCACAGCAATTTTGCATTTTATTTATCGTCATTTTTTTTAAAGCTGCTGTCCGTAAATTTTTTTGTGTTCAAGATTTACAAAAATTATATAATGAGAATGTACAACATGAATCCATTTTTCAAACCGTGTTTTTGTCTTACCCTGAATCATTATGGTACACGTATAATAAGTGTTTATAGTGGGACTATTTCAGACCGGACTGGTAGGAACCGCTGCGGAGGAGCACAGTCCCTGCGTGACTCGCCATAGACATTAACAGAGAAGTAACTTCGGCTGCAATGTTCTTCCGCAATACGCACGCAGTTCTATTTTTTAACCGCTAGAGCAAGAAAAGTTGCGGACTGCAGCCTTAACATTTTGCATTATTATATCA
This sequence comes from Romanogobio albipinnatus, assembly GCA_023566225.1. Taxonomy (NCBI): domain Eukaryota; kingdom Metazoa; phylum Chordata; class Actinopteri; order Cypriniformes; family Gobionidae; genus Romanogobio; species Romanogobio albipinnatus. The sequence goes on along the minus strand of CM042243.1, from coordinate 29,857,739 downwards.
GATATGGTCTTATGCTTACATCGATTTCAGTCCTTCGTAGAAAATTAAGCAACTCATTTTATGGCGGGCGCATTGAATCAGTATGGTTTGCTGTATATTTCATAACAAAAAATCTGTCATGATGTGTGGTGTGATCAAAGACAGACTGTTTTTAAGGACAGCAGTCGTCATCACCCCATGCATGTCTGATTGACATGGCTATCAATTAGATGTAATTGCCCTGCTAAACCTTGGTTCCTCCCCTTTGTTCATTGGAAAGTTCACTCTTAACTGTTAACTGCATCAACAATATAATTATAATGTCATCTGGCCCTTTTATCGTCCCAAAGTAACAGTGTTTGAATTTATAAATTACCTTTGTGTAACTTGTGAGGAGGGTTCCATTTCCATGTCTCGACTTCACATTGCTTTGCTATTTTTTTCGACAGATTAGTACTTACCTGTTGACCAAGAAAATAGTGAATCAACTTTATAACCGACAAACATTTTTGTTAAATGTTTCTGATCTGTCTCACAGCATTTCCTTTGATGTTGCTGCTGAATGTTTTGAATGTTTACGGTTGAAATAGTAATATGCCCTAAATGTAACTCGTTTTCAGTTAATTGTTGAGGTAGCAGTTTTGTTATAAATAAGTTTGTTGGGAATAAAACAAAGCTACATCCACACCTTTGTTTGTTTTTAAGCAGGGTAAAAATGACAGTTTTACTAAACATTTTTGTGCGTTTTGTCTGTTCATTTACATTTTGGGTGCCTGAATACGCAAACCTTTGAAAACGGGTTTCAGGGTGCACGTTTTTAAAAAATATCTTTAGTAGTATAAACTACAAAAACGCGAATTTGTGAAAACAGTGACGTCATGTGCATGTGTATTATGTGGTCTAGACGCAAGTCTATCAGGTGTTTTTAGTACATTGTTGTCATGTAAATGTATTTTTAATATCCCAAATAATTATGTTTTTGTGGCAGGATTATGAAATAAGTATTTATTAACTTTTTTTTTTTTTTTTTTACTTTTGCAAAGCATTTGCAATGGTGGAATAATTCAAATCACATGAGAATGACATGTCATACATTTTTAATTGGGGTTAGATATCTAGGTCAGACAGCCATCTTGTTGCTTTTCATGAGAAATGAATTATTCAAACAAACCCCCGCCCTCTCAACCCCATGTACTCTAAGAAATCATTTTTAGTATTAGTATAGTATTTATTTTCTTATTTTTTTTAAAGGCTTCAGGTTTATAGATCTGTGTATTTGTTAAAAGTCTTGTTAGATATGGAAGATAAATCATGGATTTTTAAATGGTATTGAATGTTAAATTTAATGCTTACATAAATTAATAAATAATAATAATAATAGTTGTCAGATTGTTGGAAGCAGGAATTTCTACCAAATAACTGGACTGATTAAGAATCTATATATATATCTATATACACTCATCTAAAGGATTATTAGGAACACCTGTTCAATTTCTCATTAATGCAATTATCTAATCAACCAATCACATGGCAGTTGCTTCAATGCATTTAGGGGTGTGGTCCTGGTCAAGACAATCTCCTGAAATCCAAACTGAATGTCAGAATGGGAAAGAAAGGTGATTTAAGCAATTTTGAGCGTGGCATGGTTGTTGGTGCCAGACGGGCCGGTCTGAGTATTTCACAATCTGCTCAGTTACTGGGATTTTCACACACAAGCATTTCTATGGTTTCCAAAGAATGGTGTGAAAAGGGAAAAACATCCAGTATGCGGCAGTCCTGTGGGCGAAAATGCCTTGTTGATGCTAGAGGTCAGAGGAGAATGGGCCGACTGATTCAAGCTGATAGAAGAGCAACTTTGATTGAAATAACCACTCGTTACAACCGAGGTATGCAGCAAAGCATTTGTGAAGCCACAACATGCACAACTTTGAGGCGGATGGGCTACAACAGCAGAAGACCCCACCGGGTACCACTCATCTCCACTACAAATAGGAAAAAGAGGCTACAATTTGCACGAGCTCACCAAAATTGGACAGTTGAAGACTGGAAAAATGTTGCCTGGTCTGATGATTCTCGATTTCTGTTGAGACATTCAGATGGTTGAGTCAGAATTTGGCGTAAACAGAATGAGAACATGGATCCATCATGCCTTGTTACCACTGTGCAGGCTGGTGGTGGTGGTGTAATGGTGTGGGGGATGTTTTCTTGGCACACTTTAGGCCCCTTAGTGCCATTTGGGCATCGTTTAAATGCCACAGCCTACCTGAGCATTGTTTCTGACCATCCCTTTATGACCACCATGTACCCATCCTCTGATGGCTACTTCCAGCAGGATAATGCACCAAAAAAAAAAAAAAAAAAAAGCTTATTTATTCAGCTTTTTTTAAAAAAATGTATCATTATGACTGGTTTTGTCGTCCAGAGTGAATATATATATATATATATATATATATATATATATATATATATATATATATTGAGACAAATGACAATTCAAATTGATTTAAAGCAAAGAAGTCAGACACAAGAGCTGAAAACAGACAAGAAATTGTGTGTGTGTGGGTGGGGGGCACTTCTGTCTCCTGTTAGTATAGTGACAGCCATCGCCAGGTCTGCAGAGGAAAGGAAAAGCTGGTGTCAGAGGTCTGTTCTGACAATGGAACGTTCCCACACGTTATCTGCCAACGCTTTCCTGTTTTTTTAGAAAGCAGCTAAGATTTACATTGGCTTGGGCATGCGGAGAACCAACCCATCGTACTCTCTGTTTCGGATTTTTCTCTGCACTGGGCACAAAATGGAAGATGTTTTACAGAGGACAGAATCTCTGGTGGTCATTTACTTTTCAAGTTGACCAAATAGGAAACCCTTTAGATTTGTGTTTTTAACTTCAGTTGTGTTGCCAGGATCAAGTTTTGCAGAGTCTGTGTATTTGGACTCATGGTGATCATGACCCGAACAGCAGGACATAATGCCGGACATAATGTGATCTGTGTACTTGTTTCAGCTCTGTGTGTTCTGACTGGTAATCCTTTTAGGGCTTCTCTGCTGGAATTTCATTGAATTAGACTCAGATTAGAGTTTAGTGTTGAATAAGAACCGGATCTTCAGAAACAACTTATTTGACTCAGAAGACAGAGGATGCTGAATGGCTCATATGCTAATGAAATTTTCCAGTAATTATTATTTCAACATTCTGTAACATGTTGTAAAAGTATCAGCTGTTTTCACTGCCTGTATTTCTGTTCAAATTCAGATTTTTGTTTGAATTTCAGAACATCAGACACTATTTTTAGGATTCATCATATTTTGGTGTATCCTGAGTCTTCTTTCCCCCAGGATGCCATCATTGTGTAATTCAGTCGTCATCATCATATCGCTGAAGCTGCGATTGTGCACTTCTCTCAGTCCAGTCCTTCCTCAAGTCTTCCCATCACACTGCAGCAGACTTCCAGTCTGTCCTGTGAGATTTTCCCGTTGTCTCCGTCTTCCTCTGAAGACAGTTTTCACACTTACGTCACTATCTGTTGTTGTCTCCACACTGTCCTGGAAACTGATAGCGTATTTTCACACTAAAAGCAGTTAAAAATACATGAAAGTCTGATGACATCTACATGTAACTAACAGTATTGTTATACTAGCACTATAAACAACTATTGTAATATCTTGTGCAATATTAAACCATTTTCATGAGTGGCTCAGTCATGCTGAACGCAGACACTTGGCCTTTTCCCACAGTAAAGAAGGGCTGCGTTTGTTTCCATTGCTGCTCAATCTATCCCAAAGCTCCACGGCAGAGTAATTAAAATCTCAGCATGGCCGTACTGAACAGGATATGCTGCCATGCCTTCCAACAATAAGGGTCATTCTTTGGACTCCAGACCAGGTACCTGAAACCCAGCCTTCAACAGCTCTTGATCATTAAAAACATGTTCCTGCTCATCTGGAAAGTCAGTTCTAGAGCGGAAATTTGACTTTCTATCGGCAGGGAATGAGCCGAGAAACTGGATTACTAAAGCAAGAAGATGAAGGGAGCTTTTGTTATTGACTTGGAAACTTCTTTGAATGTTTGTCAAAATGTTTTTTTGTTTTGTTTATTCCTTTGTTTGAGACCCTTCAGCTACTCTGTCGTAGTTTGTCCAACCACTTTCTCTTATAAAGTCATAGGAGATTTATTATCATTGTCACAACAGCCGGTGACTGAACAAAGCCGACTTCATTTTTAACCTGTAGTCCATTTGTGAAACAAGAAGTGACCAAAGGGTCACTGGGTGTTCACCTTTGGCCTCTGCATTGGGCTTAATGAGAGTTGTGTTTCCTCTTTGCCACATTTCACAGAGCCACAACTAGCCATAAACCCATAAAATAAGATTTAAAGCTGTCTAGATAAATTAAGTTAACATTTGAGTGATATGAACCATTGGAACTAGTTAATGCTACAAATATATCAACTCTAAGTGAGGCATGTTTGTACTCTAAGGTACAATGGGCCCTTAAAAAGCAAATTTTTCATGGTTTTTCAAGTTTTTCATGTTTTAGGCATAAAGCAAATAAAATGTGGTAAGATTTATCCTTAAAATGATTAACTAACTTATATAACTATATATATATATATATATATAAAACTAACTATATATATATATATATATATATATATATATATATATTTTACTTTACTTTGATATTATTTCTGGAAAACAAGACAAAAGGTAACACTTTAATATGGGGAACACATTCACTATTAACTGCAATTTTTGCCTCAGTAAACTCCTAATTTACTGCTTTTTGTAGTTTTTAAGTTTAGGTATTGGGTAGGAGTAAGGGTTGTATAATAAGGTCATGCAGAATAGGGCATTAATATGTGACCCTGGACCACAAAACCAGTCATAAATTGCACAGGAATATTTTTGCCATCAATACATTGCCTAGGTCAAAATTATAGATTTTACTTTTATGCAAAAAATAATTAGGATATTAAGTAAAGATCATGTTTCATGAAGATATTTTGTACATTTCCTACCGTAAATATATCAAAAATGTATTTTCATCAGTAATATCCGTTACTAAGGACTTCGTTTGGACAACTTTAAAGGCGATTTTCTCTATATTTAGATTTTTTTTTTTTTTTGATGCAAAAATTGACCCTTATGACCCTTATGTTTTGTGGTGCAGGGTCCCATATTATCCATATTTAAAAATTAAATATATTTACAGATATTATTACTGGAAAACAAGACAAAAGGTAACACTTTAGTTTGGGGAACACATTTACTATTAACTACGACTTTTGCCTCAATAAACTCCTAATTTACTGCTTATTAATAATTGCTAAGGTTGTTTTTGTAGTTTTTAAGTTTAGGTATTGTAAGGGATGTAGAATAAGCTCATGTAGAATAAGGCATTAATATGTGCTTTACAAGTACTAATAAACAGCCAATATCCTAGTAATATGCATGCTAATAAGCAACTAGTTAATAGCAAGAATTTAACTCTAAAATTAAGTGTAACCTGACAAAAAATACTGGTTTTTAAGGATTTTCACACCTGCATCTTCCTTATTAGTTTAGCACTGTTAGCAGTTATACATTTAAAATGGTGACCATAGGCATGAAATTAAAAAGGGGAAAATGTGCCAGATTTAGAAAGTTTAGCTGTGCCTCTTTTAGAGTAAAATCAACAGGGGTTGAGTGGAAAATGGAACGAACCAAAAATACCTTTTGAGTGAATAGCCAAGCCCCTTTTGAAGAGAGCATTCACAAACTCATTTAGTGGAATTACGATGCAACCTTCATTTTTTTTTAGAATATTGTTTTTAATAACAGTAAACAAAACATCAGTAAACATTCTGGGGTCCGTTCTTCGTACCTCGCTTAATACATCTGAGATGATTTGACAGATCTCAGATCTTTTAATCGTGATAACTGATGTCTGGCTAATTTGGTTCTTCAAACGAATTTGCGGATTGGATTTAAATATCTGGATTAAATGATCTAAGATCACTGCGCGTTCTTGTTTTCCCTGAAGAGGGCAGATGCATCGATACTCGAAACCATGATCAGCAATGCAGCGATTGGCTGGCGTCAAGACAGCAACGTAATGACATCATATAATTAAAAAAGCCACCTGGCAAAAAACTTGGCAAATGACAAAAAAACAAACAAACCCACGAATATCTGGACCTTTATAAGGAAACAGCCAAACGACCAAACCAACATAAAAGTTATAATAGATCAATGATAAATGTTTTTTTTTTTTTTTTTTACATGATTACCAATTTTTTATATTCACGATTTTATGCAGTATTTGTACACCCTTTACATTTTTATTTGAATGTTGTAATTCAATTTTTAATTCAATTTGAAGCAGATTTGTAACGTGACAGTATTAAAGTTTCTTAAGGGTCAAGATCAAATTCTCTGCATCTCCTGCGCTGCATCATGCCATCCCATAATATCCGTCATCATAAATGAATGCACGGCTCAGATTAACTGTACAACATGTGTGCAAACCTCCAATAAAATGATAAAGTAATTATTCCATCACAAATAAATCGCAAATAAATAGTATTATACACAACATTATAATATTATATACATTCTCATATACATATACAATTTAAAATTTGTATATTATTATTATTTAAAATGATTATTATTGCCCCTGGTTCAGTAATGAACTCTTGTAATAAAGTAGCAGTGGCTGGGACAGATTTTAAGTATCACCTCAAGATGCAATCTAATCCTGTTTACATGAAATAAGCCTGCTCGCGAGCAGGTTTAAGCTAACGGACCTGTTGCTATGACAGCAAGTCCAGGATGAGCGTCGAAGAACCAAACAATCCAAGATAAACTGAGTTAGCGAAATCCAGCTAACTGAGTTAGCGAGGTACGAAGAACGGGCCCCTGATCTGAATTTAATACATTACAACACAAGAGACCACAGAAGTGTTACAAATTTACTCCAAAGGCGTGATTTTAAAAACATATCCAAAATTATGTACACAAAAATATACAGGGATATTACAAACAACTGTAGAAAAAATATCTACATTTATAACAAGCCTTGGCACACGATGGCATGCAGAATTCACAATTTTGTAAGTATAAAAAGTTCATGCAACCTTAGTACAAATCTGTATTTTTGTAGTTAAAATGAGATTAAAAACCAACGAGAGGCGTATTTATGTACATACACAATGTTATAAATCTGAGCTGAGGAGAGCTGATTTATATCAGCATATTCAGTTGTTTAATGCATATGACCTTCAGATAGTTTGGATGGGTCCACTCAGGTTAAAGGCGTTTTGTGCATTACTAAACTAGCACTAATTGCTCCATAATTACCTGAGTAAAGGTTTTGAGCCCTTCTGTGATCACCATGCCCTTTATATTGTACTGAAGTGAACAAACTGATTTCAGTGAATGTTACAATTCTTTTCATAACTCGACAAAAGACAGAGAAGAAACAGGAAATAGCTTCATTTACAGCCTGGCACATCGCCTAAACAAATCATAAAGCCTGAAAAAAATAACACTGTTGCCGCAGACTCAACACTTTTAGCTGATTGCACAGTCAGCCAGGAATCATGATTAGGAAATATAACAGTACACAACAATGGACTGACAAATGTATATATAATAATAATAATAAAGCCTTTCACTGTAGGCTATATGGACGTTCAATGCTAGTCACTACGCTTTCACATGACAATCTGTACACAAGTGCTTTAAATGGTAAATGGACTGCATTTATATAGCGCTTTTAACAGACCAATGGCCATCCAAAGCGCTTTACACATTGCCTCACATTCACCCATTCATACACCGACGCCAGTGTCTGCCATGCAAGGCACCATCCAGCTCATCGGGAGCAGCTGGGGTTAGGTGTCTTGCTCATGGACACCTTGACACTTGGTCAGGTGGAACCGGGGATCGAACCACCAACCTTCCGGTTTGTAGACAACCTACATGAACCACTGAGCCACTGCCGCCCCATTAGGAATACATTATGACACACATACACAGTGCAAAACGAAAACAGAATGTTCTTTTTATAGGATTGGCGAAGTTCTTTCTATGTTGCTGGATGACATGTTGAACTTGTTTCCTATAGGTTCAAGCCCTTTTCCATGATGACAAAAATACGCTAACAATGATGAAAGAGGGGTGGGTGGAAAATTCATGACCCCTAGAGTTATGCACATATACCTACAGCCAACAACACACAGTTCAGCATCCTACAAAAATGGATAAAAAAATAAATATATCTATACAAACGTATATAAAACACAACTCACATTAATTCGAGACAAACATTTTTTGTCAGGTTTGTGTCAGTTTTGCCATAAATATCCCCTTCCCATGTACATCATGAAACTATTAGTCCAATCAATAGAGGATATTAGTATAGGATTCATAAAAATAATTAATAGGGAAGAAAAAGTCCAACAACTAACACTTCATTTTGAGGAAGGTAAAGCCCACAGCTGACTGGCACAAGTCAATGGTTTTCTTAAGTTATTGGCATAAAGGTTAATTCCACTCTCAGTTAATACTGTGGAGCATCAGGCCGATGAGACAGACAGAAAGCAGCAGCGTGGGACTCTGTGCTGGTTGCATGCTTTCATTAATGGGAGACGTGGTGGCAAAGATGGCATCGGTCTCGTTTTGTGGGAGGGGCATGTTACATATGTTCCCCTCGCAACAGGCTGCACATTCCTGCATAGAGAAAACCAAACAATAAAGTTACATTTTAAAAATATATTTACACTTTCTGAAGTAAAGCCAGTGCTTGAAATGCAAGACTGCAAATGCATGCGTCGTGGTGCTCATGTGAACACAGCCGGCCAATACAGAGCCGCCGTTCTGATGTAGAACCCGGAAGCTTTGCACTGTGTTTACAACGTGAACAGCGTAGGAAACGCTTTAAAAAAAAAAAAATTTGTTTTTTGCACACAAAAAGTATTCTCATAACAATAAGGTTGAACCACTGTAGTCACATGGACTATTTTAACAATGTTTTTACTACCTTTCTGGACCTTGAAAGTGCTAATAATGTTACAGTCTATATGTGGGGTCAGAAAGCTCTCGGATTTCATCAAAAATATCTTAATTTGTGTTCTGAAGATGAACGCGAATCCAATCAAATCTAATTTGCAGCCAGGGTAGTCTAGCAACTCTCCGTTGGCTTGCGAGCTGGAAAAACCAAACTCTGGTCAGGCCAATCACATCGTGTATAGAGTCGGTGGGCTGGCTTAACATAATGACGGCAGAGTTGACACGGTTTCGCGTGCTGGCGAACAGCGGTCTTTCGAAGCGGCTTTGGCTGCGACTCTGAACGGCACTGAAGTCATTCTTAAGAAAGGAGGATGTGTTCGGAGTTTTGCTGACCGGATACGGCGAAAGTTTAATCCATCAACTAGCTCCGCTTCACCTTCTCCGTTCCTCTGGTTGGTTGTAGCACTATGCTATAGCGTGCAGAGGGAATTTGAAAGACAACTGTTTATCCCGCCCCTCGGATTGAGCCCTGCCAATGGTGTGTTCCCAGACCCAACATCTTGATGTGGGTCTGGCTTGTCAGGCTAGAACGAAGGTCTTACGGGTTTGGGATGACATGAACTAACCCTTTAAGAATTCGTTCCCACAACTTAATGTGTTATCACAATTTAACAAATTTCAATCAAGGGGACAAATTAGTACAATGTGGCCACACATTTTAACTAAAATACTCACATTAATAAATTGCGGAAACAAATTCCTAATTTGTGGCCACGATATTTATTGTTTCGTGTCTTGTGCAGGGCTGCATAATAAGCATTTCCTCTGAAATGTTGTTGACTAATACACAGATGCTACTATAAACACACATTTGTGGTGGCTTCATGGCTTCTTCTGATCGGTCCCACTATTTTAAAACTGACACTGATACACTTAAAACAGAACCTTAAAAAAAGAGAAAAACAACTTAAAAAGGCCCTAAAAACAATTATAGAAGATAAAATTATATGCAAGGATAAAAGCACCAATCACAGTTCAATATGCAAATAGACATAAGAAAGAAAACGATACTCGGTTACTTAACGTAACCTCGGTTCTCTCTAGAAGAGGGAACGAGTATTGCGTAAGTTCCTTACGCTACGGGAAAGTATTCTTTCTTCGAGATTTCTGAAAAACCCAAAATTATCCTTAATTTTGTAACATTGTCAACGCAGTGCGGCAGCCTGGCAGACCATAGCAGGCTATTCCAGCGTGCTATTGGCTGCTCTGCTGGCAACTGCAGCAGCCTATCGGTGAGCCCGCGTGACGTGGCGACCAATGAGGGCGCTTCGCGCCCACCTGGCTTCATTTGCCTACAGGTGGGGCGTGGCCACGTGTATATAAGCAGGGCTCACGGGCTGCATATTCGGTTTTCGTAGTTCTGAAGCATAAAAGCCCGCGGGGCGCACGGCAAGGAACGCAATACTCGTTCCCTCTTCTAGAGAGAACCGAGGTTACGTTAAGTAACCGAGTATCGTTCTCTTACGAGAGGTTCTCTCGTATTGCGTAAGTTCCTTACGCTACGGGAACATATTGTCAACGCCGTGCGCGCCTCGCATACAGCATATGTATCCCAGGGAACCGGGGACCATAACACTGCTCGGGCAGGGTGGCCGGTAAGGAAAATGGGCCACCACATATACAGACACTTCATTCGAACTGACGGGTGGTTACGACGGGTGGTTACAACACCCTGTCCCATGAATGAGGGAACGGCACCTGCCGGTCTCCTTCAAATTCACCACACCTTGTCTCATGAATGAGGGAGCGGCAACGCCGGTCGCCTTCAAATTCACAATATCTTGTTATATGAGTGAGGTAACGGCACCGCCGGTCACCTTCAAACTCACAACAGCTCGTCTCGTAAATGAGGGAACGGCACCGCCGGTCTCCTTCAAATTCACAATGAGCCTAGTACCGAACTTACTACCAGTATGTGAGCTATGTCTGCGCAGAACCACTGGGCAGAACCAACAGCCCTATTGAACTGATAACACTTTCGCCTGTAAGGCAGGAACTTCCAGATTGTAAAATCTCACGAACGTAGACGGGGAGGCCCAGCCTGCCGCCATACAGATATCGTGGATGGAAATCCCTCTGGCCCAAGCCCACGAAGAGGCCATGCCTCTGGTGGAGTGTGCTCTGACACCTAGCGGGCACTGCAGGTGTTTGGAAGCGTATGCAGCTGCAATCGCGTCCACTATCCACCTGGACAGGGTCTGTTTCGAGGAGGCGAGACCTTTAGTGCGCCCGCCAAACGAAACAAATAGCTGCTCAGAACGCCTGAAGGCGGCGGAGCGTGTGACATAAACCCTCAATGCCCTGACAGGGCAGAGGAAATTGCCACCGTCCCCCTCATCGGATGCTGGCAGAGCCGAGAGGGAGATAATCTGCGCCCTGAAGGGAGTGCCGATCGCTTTGGGGACATAACCATGCCTCGGTCTGAGAATGACCTTAGAGTCATTAGGACCGAACTCCATACACGTCGGGCTCACTGAGAGCGCGTGTAGATCCCCCACGCGTTTCACTGAAGCCAGAGCTATCAGAAACGCGGTTTTTAGCGAAAGGAACCTTGGTTCCACAGTCTCGAGCGGTTCAAAGGGATGAGCCTTCAGGGCCTCTAGGACCAAGGCCAGATCCCATATAGGAACCGACGGGGGCCGCGGGGGATTCATCCGTCTGGCTCCTCTGAGGAAACGGATGATGAGCTCGTTCCTTCCTAGCGTGCTACCTAGCGTCGTCTGAGCGAACGCTGCTATAGCCGCCACATACACTTTGAGCGTGGAAGGGGACCTGCCCCGTTCCAAAAGCTCTTGGAGGAAGGAGAGCACCCGCTGGACCCCACATTGCTGTGGGTCCAATCCCTTGGAAACACACCACTCGGTGAACACCGACCACTTAGAACTATATAACCGCCTCGTCGAGGGGGCTCTAGAGTGTGAAATCGTGTTCATAACCCCTTCGGGCAGGTCAACGGGTATCCGTTGGTCACCCATACATGCAGAGACCATCGCTCTGGATGGGGATGCCAAACTGACCCTCCTGCTTGAGAGAGAAGGTCTGCTCTCAGCGGAACTGGCCAGGGGGGTGAGTGCGACAGCTTCACCAGCTCTGGGTACCAAATCTGGTTCTCCCAGCGCGGTGCTATAAGGAGCACCGGACGGCGCGTTTCCCTGATTTTCGCTATGACCTGGGGCAATAGGGAGATCGGCGGGAAAGCATACAGCGGGAGGCTGGGCCAAGTTTGGGACAGCGCATCCTCGCTTTTGGACAGAAACGTCGGGCAGCGGGCGTTCTCTTTTGTTGCAAAGAGGTCGAGCTCCGCTCTGCCGAACAGGCGCCATACCAGCTGGACTGTCTGGGGGTGCAGGGACCATTCTCCTGGGAGAATGAGGCCCCTGGACAGCTTGTCCGGGCCCACATTGAGGTGGCCCGGCACGTGCGCAGCTCTCAGCGAGCGCAGCGAGCTGTGTGCCCACACGAGCAGGCGTTCTGTCAGATTGCCCAGACCTCTGGACCTGACACCGCCCTGCCGGTTCACGTAGGACACCACTGTGGTGTTGTCCGACCGGACTAACACATGGTGTCCTCGTATAAGCGGGAGAAACTGCCTGAGCGCGTTCTCTACCGCTATCATCTCCAAACAGTTTATGTGTAGGAGTTTTTCCTCGCTCGACCAAAGGCCCGAGGCTGATCTGCCCTCGAAAACGGCGCCCCAACCCGTGGTGGAGGCGTCCGTCGAGATGACCTTGCGGTGTGAGATGGCTCCCATCGTCACTCCCCTCTGGTACCAGTCGGCTACTAACCAGGGCTCTAGGGCTGACACGCAGCCCTGAGTCACTCTGATCCTGAAGCCACCGGACGCCCAGGCTCTGTGAGGCACTCGGGCGTTTAACCAGCATTGCAGCGGGCGCATGCGCATTAAGCCCAGCTGGAGCACAGCCGCAGCTGAGGCCATACGTCCCAGCATCCTCTGAAAAAGCTTTAGAGGTGCGATTTTGCCCGGCCGGAAGTACGCAGCCATGCGCCGAACTTGGCGCGCGCGATGGGGTGACAGGCGGGCTGACATTGCCACAGTGTCCAGATTCAAACCCAGGAATGAGGTTGATTGCGTGGGCACTAATGAGCTCTTGGTCCAATTGACCATGAGCCCTAGGCTGTCCAGATGGCTGAGCAGCATTGCCCTGTGGGCGAGGAGCTCGGCCTCCGACTGCGCCAGGATGAGCCAATCGTCCAGATAGTTCAATACTCGCATCCCTCGATTTCTCAGAGGAGCGAGGGCCGCGTCCATGCACTTCGTAAATGTACGGGGTGCTAGTGACAGGCCGAACGGAAGGACGGTGTATTGATAAGCCTGGCCGTCGAAGGCGAATCGTAAGAATGGCCTGTGACGCGGCGTTATCTTGATTTGAAAATATGCATCTTTCAAATCTAGGGAGATTAGCCAGTCTCTCGGGCGAATATGCGCGAGGATCTGCTTGGTCGTGAGCATCTTGAACGATCTTTTCATAAGAGCTTTGTTCAGACGCCTCAGATCCAGAATCGGTCTGAGCGACCCATCCCTTTTTGGCACGAGAAAATACCGGCTGTAAAAGCCTGACTTGCTCATAGAATGGGGAACCGGTTCTATAGCCCCTTTGCACAGCAGCGTGGCTATTTCTGCTCGAAGTAGATGTGCTACTTCCTCGCTCACTCTCGTCTCTGTACGCGCACAGAAGCGCGGAGGGCGGCGAGCGAACTGCAGAGTGTAGCCGTGCTTCACTGTTTTCAGCACCCATTCTGATACACCTGGAATGGCTTCCCACGCTCTTGCGTGCGCCACACGGGATAGAACGGCCTCCGGGCTCGAAACGCCACGCTTCGCGGGTTTGACGGCCTGTATAGGAGGGGCGGGCGCAGTGCGCGCGCTCTCTGTGCTGTGGGCCAGCCGATCGCTCGCGATGGCTGGCCGCCCTACACACTGCATCTCTGCCGCTTCGAGCGGGGAGTGGCTTGTGTGCGGCCCTACACTCATCGCTCCGGCCACCCTGGGCGGGAAACAAATGGTGTGTGGCGCGGCGCGTGGCGCCTGAGGCATAATGTTCGCGAAAATGTGTGAGCGCGTTTGAGCGGGCACAACTCTTACGCGTGGAACATGACCGGTTAAGAGTGGCTGTGTGACAGCGCGTGTGGTGGTTAGTCGTGGACGCAAACAAGCGGACACGTGACCTAACTCTAGCACTCGAGCGGCCGGTGGCCGCTTTATGTGAGTGGGGGACACAGGGTTTATAGTGCTTGTGTGCAGGGGTGAACACAGAAAAGTGGGCACATTTACTGCATTTGAAACACATACGGCGTGAGCCGTGCAACCAGAAATAATGCAACTTTTGTGATTTCTCTGGTTCGCCGTAAAAACGGCGGTTATTGACAGGCGAGAAGGCATTTTTGCCGGCTCGTTGGCTGCGTGAAATCCATCTGCAGCAGCCACAGTGGCGGGGGCTGACAGGAAAGAGAGTTTTGACGGTGGTCCGGCCGCGGCGGGACTTAACCGTCGTTTCTTGCCTCTGGCTAGGAGGACTTTGGAGGCTCGGGCTTCAGCGCGATCCTAGGCCGGGGGCCCCGAGGTGGAGGCGGCTTACCACGGCTGGAAGAGCGCGATCTGGGGCGGCCGCTCGGTCTTCGCTGAGACGAAGGGGGCCGCGCTGGGCGCTGCGCGGAGCTCGTTGCTGGCTGGTCACGAGGACGGCGAGCAGCGGAGCTATTGCTAGCGCCGGGGCGTCGAGGCAGGAAAAGGTTCATGGCCTGCGTCGTTTTCTGCACTTCGGAGAAACGGTCGACGATCCCCTTGACCGCTGGTCCAAAGAGCCCAGACGGAGAGAGCGGGGCATTTAGGAAGGCCGCGCGCTCTGTTTCTCGCATGTCCGCGAGCGTGAGCCAGAGGTGGCGCTCAGCTACCGTGAGGGAGGCCATAGAGCGTCCGAGGGCCTGTGCTGCGGTCTTGGTGGCGCGAAGGGAGAGATCCGTCGCGCTTCGCAAATCCGTGATTAACTCAGCGTCACAGCATTTCTCGTCCAGGTCGCGGAGGAGATTAGCTTGGAGGATTTGCAGCACGGCCATAGAGTGCAGAGCGGACGCAGCTTGACCGGAGGCAGCGAAAGCGCGGCCGATCAGCGATGACGTCACTCTGCAGGCCTTAGACGGGAGGGCAGCCTTTGAGCGCCAACCAGAAGGCGGGCAAAGGTGCGCTGCGACCGCCTCTTCCACCGGAGGGATAGCGTTGTAGCTTTTCTCGGCCGCGCCGTCGACTTGTGAGAGCGTCGAAGAAGCCTGAGACGAGACCCTCGCGGAGAATGGCGCGTTCCAGGACTTTGCGAGCTCCTCGTGAAGCTCCGGCAGAAAGGGTGCAGTCCTGGAGGTGGGCGCACGGCGGCGACTGTTTAGGAAGCATCCGTCAAGTCGGTTCGGCGCTGCCACCTTGGGCGGGGCCCATTCGAGGCCTAGCTGCTCGACGGCCCGGGTGAGAAGGCGCAAAAGTTCGGCGTCCTCACCCGCTCGAGAGCGTCCGGAGCCCCGGACTGAAGAGGACGCGGAAGACCAGTCCTCGCTGTCGGAAGCCATGATGGAGCAGCTGTCGGCGCGTTCCGCGGCCGCATCCGCCTCATCCCCGGAGGCGGCAACAGAAATGGCGGCCTGGGGTGGGGGCGGGGAAGGCGAGAGTGAAGCGGGCGGGAAAGGTTCCGGCGAGCTTCTCTCGGCGAACTCCGGAATCCGCTGCGAGCGGCGCTTCTTTCTGCGCGGCGTGGCAGGGACTGGAGGAATATCATCATCGAACAGGACGAGTCGAGCCCGCAGGGTCGACATCGTCAGTTCTTCGCACTCTTGGCATCCGCCGGCGAGGAGTGCGGCAGCGGCGTGATCACGGCCCAGGCAGAGAGCGCAGATCACGTGGCGGTCCCCGGAGCTGAGCTGCGCGTGACACGAGCCGCAGGTGGAACGAGACATTTGTATCAACGCTCGGCTCTTTTTGTGAAAAAGTGTGACGCAGCGGCGACAACACTTTTGAGCGTAAAGGATATGGGCTGCCGGATAGCAGAGCAGGCACGGATGGCTGAAGGTGGCGCGATGCTGCCGGCTTCCTCAGGCGCTGTCCTCTGCTTGCTTGTCTGCGCGGTCACGGCGGCGGGTTCCAGATCCAGCGATGCGAAGGGCTTCGCTGAAGAAAAGAAAATCGAATATGCAGCCCGTGAGCCCTGCTTATATACACGTGGCCACGCCCCACCTGTAGGCAAATGAAGCCAGGTGGGCGCGAAGCGCCCTCATTGGTCGCCACGTCACGCGGGCTCACCGATAGGCTGCTGCAGTTGCCAGCAGAGCAGCCAATAGCACGCTGGAATAGCCTGCTATGGTCTGCCAGGCTGCCGCACTGCGTTGACAATGTTACAAAATTAAGGATAATTTTGGGTTTTTCAGAAATCTCGAAGAAAGAATACTTTCCCGTAGCGTAAGGAACTTACGCAATACGAGAGAACCTCTCGTAAGAGAACCAGCAAATATTATGATGATATAACTGCTTTTGGTTACATAATGCTGAACATTCAATTGGGGAACTTTAATCAACTTTAATCTTACATTTCTTAAAATGTTCTACAAAGTTTACAAAAATGGACTATCCAATCAATATTACAATTTTAAAGCCAACTATCCATTTAAAATCAAGTCTCGTCCTACATTATTACTTGTTTGAGTAGCTGTTTCATTTAGATATATACGTCATTGATGCCAACTTTAAAGTGTTTTGGGCTGAATTAACTGCCGAATTTTAATAGCCTACTTAGGATTAGGCCAAAACGTATTTGTGTTTGTCTGAACTGTTTTTTTCTAGGTCACCTGTAAATAACCTTAACCTTAGAATGAACCTTCAACTTTTAAATTTTCCCTTTTAGTGTTGCTGTGGCATCTTTACGCCACATTTATCTCTCAATCTGGCGTCCTCACATCTGCCCCCTGCCCTCTGCATAACTCCTGTCCTGTGCTAGAGGTAAAAGGTAAGATACAAAGAGTTCAGGGAGTGACCAGGCGCACCTTTCAGCAAGGATTACTCAGAGAAGGATTACCGAGAGACGGCAGCATAACACACACCGTATCTCATCTTCACTTGAGAGGATAAATGGATTAACTAAAGAGCAGAGTTTAGTGTTGCTGACTGAGCCATATCCTATAAGCAGCAGGACCGATCAGAAATGTTTATCATCCACTCAACATGTTTAAGATCACTTCAAGTGGACTGTGTAACATTAGATGAGAGGATGAGCATGACACAAACTGGACACATAAGTTACTTGATATGCGAGTTGTATTTGTTCTCACCCTGTTTCCTTCATGGTCCATGTCCGAGCACCCTGTTTCAAGACAGTCTTCCAGCGCCACACAACGCTTTGTCACTGACACTGTGTTTCCATCCCAGCTCATCTTATGACGTGTGTAGCAATATCTGCTCTCTAAAAGTTGCAAAGAAACTTCACTTAGTTTTCTCAAGGGTACACTGTATACATCACAAAAGACAACATTAAGATTTGACTAATGGAGTCTCCAGGGATTTTTGTACGGATATTGCAGTGCTTGCCCTCAGCCAATCTTTAATAAGTGCCTATGAAATATGAGTAACAAAATATTGCACAAGACATTCTCTGCAAAACTGCGTGATCTGCAGCAGCTTGTGCTTCCTGAAGGAATGAGTGTCTGTAAAGGGTTATACAGCTCCTGAGTCATTAATACAGTGCTGTAAATCAGCCCCAACACAGCACGAGCCTCCTTATATGGGACGCTTATTTGCCTATGGGTTGTTTCATCTGAATACATATGAAACAACCCATAGGCAAAGCAGTGCCTGAAAAATACTGACCCTGCATCTTATTCAGCATTCGCTAAATGTACATAACCCTCAGGTTGCATTCCAGTCATTTTGACGTAGAAAGGATCTTCTTTTACCCAAAAATGGTAGTTATTGTTATGGCATTGGACTGCAACTTACTGACCTTGCTAAATTTAGTTCTTTTTTGGGATTCATTTCCACTGGTGTTCCCGGTCAAAAATGTCCAACCTACAAAAAATGCTTATACATCTCTTGTTATGGGGCACATATTGGATTACATTTTTATATCAACTTGTTTCCTTTCAGTTAGGAAAGGTTTTGTATTTCCTTTAGCAACTGATTGATCGTAGGCCACTAGACCTCATTGACCTGAGCTTATGCACCTCAGCTTTTTGAGCTTGATTGAACTTTTTTCACTCATAAACGGAGGTGCATAAGCTCAGATCAATGAGGCATACAATCAATCAGCTCCAAAAAGAAATACAAAACCTGTGAAAAGTGACAGAACAACCCTCCGCCCCATAATGAAAGATTTACAAGAAATGTAAAAGTTCAGTCATTTTTGACCGGGAACACCAAATTTGGATTTTTAGCACAGCACAATTAAAAGCATTGCGTTGTGACCATTTAAATTAAATCATTGTCCTTCTTTTCAGCACAAACACACTTCTTTTGTATATAAATTAGATTCATTATAAATTGCACCTTGTTTTGCAGAATACTGTACTTTAGTTTCAATAGGCTGTATTTTAGTTTTCTAGCTGCTCTGTAATAAGAGAGAGAGGTTATGGAGATGTTGGCACCTCGTGAACAGTAGAGATCTGGAGCCCAGCGATTGCACTCATAGTTGTCAGGTGCCTCTTCACATGTAAAACATTTAAATCCTCCGGGATATGGAGTTGCTGGGGAAAGAGAGGACAAAAGAATAATAATCAATGTAAAGGGAATGATTTAGATCATCATTTATTGATTGGAAATCTGCTGGTGAAAATTATTATTATTATGTTGAACAAAAGGGTGGGAATCATCAGATATAAATCCAATATTGTATGATATTGTAGTACATACACTTATAACATCTTATCTGCCAATACAATCTTATATTTATGCTATCGTTCAAAAGTTTGGGGTCAGCTATTTTTTAAATAATGTTTTTAAATGGGCTCATGCTCCCTAATGGTGATGATACACAGGGCAACTTTTTGAGCAATGTTACTAGGCAATGTTGCCGTCAACGGGCAACCAGGTAGGACACAGGACTCATGACCGATCTAAAGTATCCAGATAGAAATGTGTTGCCCATTCACAATGGGAAAGTGGCCGAGCAACATTGCTTTGTAACATTGCCCAGCAACATTGCTCAAAAAAGTTGCCCCATGTATCATCACCTTAAGATTGCATTTATTTATTTATTTAATAAATAGTTTTAAAAATATATATTTTTAAATAAATAAATAAATAAAGACAAATATTGTGAAAATTTGAAATAACTATTTTCTATTTTAATATATTTTAAAACGTTTTTCTGATAGCAAAGCTGTTTTTTTCAGCATCATTACTCCAGTCTTCAGTGTCACATGATCCTTCAGAAATCATTCTAATATGCTGATTTGCTGCTTAATAAATATTTCTTTTCATTATCAATATTGAAAACAGTTGTGCTGCTTAATACTTTTGGATGATATTTTTTACAGGATTCTTTGATGAATAGAAAGTTCAAAAGAACAACAATAATTTGACAGACTTTTTTTTGCAATAATGTAAAAAACAACAACAACAACAAAAAAATATCTCTTTCGTCTGCATCAAACTCACTTTGCACAGTTATATTCTGAGCTTGTTATTAATATGGTTAAATAGAAATAAACTATTGTGTTGGCGTCATGCTACAATGCTTTTCCTCTCAGACTAGCTCTGAATGGTGATACATTTTCTTTAAAAAAGCACACACACAAAAAAAATCTCCTAGTGACATTTTTATCTGACATTACAATTTATATACAGTGTTTATAGAAAAGATACAATTCCAGACATGAATGAAATGTATCAATTTCCTAATCAATAGAACCACTTGCCAAAAACTGAGACAATCTATTCAAGTGCTCTTGGGTCCTTGGGAAAACGATGTGCGTTTTCTCTTTCTGGAGCTCCTCAATCAGATTACACAGCTCAGATAGGACATAAATAATCAGCCTCATTTTTGTTTTAAAGTTTTAAAGAGAAAAGCCTCTTGTTGACCTCACACAGCAACTGTTCATGAATCTGATCAAGTGACCATTTTAAACAGGCCATTCATTCATCCAAACAGCCCAATGTGTTATTACTACTCTAAATAGCCCTGTATACAAACAGAGCTTAGTTAGAAGTTAATTTATGACCTACAGTTTTTACTGTTAACCCCACCAAATTCCCGTGAGCCTCTTTATGTAAAAGTGGTCACTAAATAATTAATACAATGATACGACTGATTGTAACCTCTCTTATTTTTATAGCACAGACTTAAAGAGATGAGAGAAACATTTTAGTTAAAACAACCGCAAAATATGAACAGTCTGAGGCACATTTACTCGCTTGTCTATGTCATTATACATTTGCTTTGAGTTTTTATAATGCGCTTATTTTTTAAAGCCACCAGCAGTGTTTTATTGTACATGTAAACACACTCATTGTCAAGTAGCGCTAACTGCTCTAAATAGGTTAAGTGTGTTTTGTTCTCTGAATGATCTCATGGGGTTGTAAATCCACACTTGCCATCTGGAGTGATGAAACAAAATCAACTTCATCATCATAGTAAATCCTATACATCCATGTGCAACATTTGGATTTCAGCAAGTCACAAAAACGGTGCTGGTGCACAAACTATTACTAAGATCTCATAAGAAATGGTTAGTTTTAACCTCACACACACACTCGATTCCTGCTGGGCCATTGAGCAGATACGGATATCTCCAGCTGTACACCGGAGAGCCACAGCTAAAAGGATTATGGGAGGTCCTGCTCACTGTGATGAAAGAGTTTGGGATTTCCCAGATTAATTCTCTCAACAGAACTGAAAAATCTACTCTCAAATATGAATGTATAGGAAAAATAGGAATGGGAACCATGAGGAACTTTTGGTTCCATTTCTGAATGGAAAAATATTTTGAATATTTATAAGCTCAATATATAACAATTTGTATATAAGTTAATTAATACTTTTATTCAGCAATGATGTATTAAATTGATAAAAAGTGAGACGTTACAAAATATTTATATTTCAAATAAATGCTGTTCTTGAACTCTCAATTCATCAAAGAATAAAAAATAAAAAAATCTTGATTTCCACAAAAATATTAAGCAGCACAATTGTTTAAGTAAATATGTGTTTTAACTGTTTAAATAATAATAATAGATTTCTGAAGGATCATGTGACACTGAAGACTTCAATAACGGCTGAATAAATTGCACTTTATAAATATATTAAAATATAAAACATTTATTTTAAAATGCACTATTGTTTTACTGTATTTTTGATTAAATAAATGCAGACTTGGTGGGCATAAGAGACTTCTTTCAAAAACATTTTAAAAAAATCGTATTATTTGAATGTTTATTAACAAACTATATTGTTAAAAATTATATTATGTAATTTTGTTTGTTGATGACTTGCTGAATGTTATTAGAAAATGTTACCAATATTTGATAAATGTAAAAGCCCTTTCCTCATAAAGATTTTCAAGATGCATATCAAACAAGGGCTAAAGAAGAAAAGGTCTCAGGCAGAAAAGGCTACACTGACCTATAGCGTCATTGCCATTGCCACATGCTCTGAACAATTGATTTCACATCAGCAGGCCTAGTGGGCAATCCATGAGTTTTAGGGTGGGGGGTCTTAACACAGCTGGTATGTCAGGTGAGACGCTGAGTTTAGCTACACATCACTGGCCTGCTGATCAACCACTGAAACAGCCTGGACGGCCAATTATTAGGACACAATATAAAATCTAGAACGCCATATTTTGGAATGAATCTGCATTCAGAGCCTGAAGCTCTAACAGCTCCATATACCAGCCCTTAAAGGGATAGCTCACCAAAAAATGAATATTAGCCCATGACTTACTCACCCTCAAGTCATCCTAGGTGTATATGACATTCTTCTTTCAGACGAATACAATCGGAGTTAGACACTCCAAAGATTCTCTATTGGGTTTAGGTCTGGAGACTGGCTAGGCCACGCCAGAACCTTGATATGCTTCTTACAGAGCCACTCCTTGGTTATCTGGCTGTGTGCTTCGGGTCATTGTCATGTTGGAAGACCCAGCCTCGACCCATCTTCAATGCTCTAACTGAGGGAAGGAGGTTTGTGGCGAGCAGCGAGGTCGAGGGACCGTGAGGGCGGGACGAGGCGGCGCTCATCAGGGAGGATGAGCGCCAGCTGCGCGCTGCAGCGATCTCGGGTCTCGCGGAGGAGTGAGGGTGTATAAAGGAGGAGCAACGACAGTGAGGGACGAGAGAGGACCAGGCCTGGATTTTGTGTTGTGTTTTATTTATGTTTTGTTATGTGTACACTGCAGTCGTCCGTGAGGGGCTGCAGATTTTATTTTCATTTTATGTTCAGTTGTGTTTGTATGTAGGCGGCAGTCGGCCGTGAGGGGCTGCCGCCGCCATTTTATTTTGTGTTTATTTTTGATTAAACATTTTGAATGCTCGCCGGTTCCTGCCTCCTTCTTCCCGTGCGAACAAGCTTTACTACAAGGTTGTTCCCCAAAATCTTGCAATACATGGCCCCGGTCAGCCTCTCCTTAATACAGTGCAGTCGCCCTGTCCCATGTGCAGAAAAACACCCCCAAAGCATGATGCTACCACCCCCATGCTTCACAGTAGGGATGGTGTTCTTGGGATGGTACTCATCATTCTTCTTCCTCCAAACACGTCTAGCGGAATTATGACCAAAAAGTTCTATTTTGGTCTCATCTGACCACATGAATTTCTCCCATGGCTCCTCTGGATCATCCAAATGGTCATTGGCAAACTTAAGAAGGGCCTTGACATGTGCTGGTTTAAGCAGGGGAACCTTCCGTGCCATGCATGATTTCAAACCATGACGGCTTAGTGTATTACCAACAGTAAACTTGGAAACGGTGGTCCCAGCTCTTTTCAGGTCATTGACCAGCTCCTCCCGTGTAGTTCTGGGCTGATTTCTCACCTTTCTTAGGATCATTGAGACCCCATGAGGTGAGATCTTGCATGAAGCCCCAGTCCGAGGGAGATTGACAGTCATGTTTAGCTTCTTACATTTTCTAATGATTGCTCCAACAGTGGACCTTTTTTCACCAAGCTGCTTGGCAATTTCCCCGTAGCCCTTTCCAGCATTGTGGAGGTGTACAATTTTGTCTCTAGTGTCTTTGGACAGCTCTTTGGTCTTGGCCATGTTAGTAGTTGGATTCTTACTGATTGTATGGGGTGGACAGGTGTCTTTATGCAGCTAACGACCTCAAACAGGTGCAACTAATTTAGGATAATAAATGGAGTGGAGGTGGACATTTTAAAGGCAGACTAACAGGTCTTTGAGGGTCAGAATTCTAGCTGATAGACAGGTGTTCAAATACTTATTTGCAGCTGTATCATACAAATAAATAGTTTATTATATTATTATATCACATATATTGTGATTTCTGGATTTTTTTTTTTTAGATTATGTCTCTCACAGTGGACATGCACCTACGATGAAAATTTCAGACCCCTCCATGATTTGCAAGTGGGATAACTTGCAAAATAGCAGGGTGTTCAAATACTTATTTTCCTCACTGTATATACAGGTGCTGGTCATATAATTAGAATATCATCAAAAAGTTGATTTATTTCACTAATTCCATTCAAAAAGTGAAACTTGTATATTATATTCATTCATTACACACAGACTGATATATTTCAAACGTTTAACGTTCAAACATCAAATTTTGATGATTATAACTGACACTAAGGAAAATCCCAAATTCAGTATCTCAAAAAATTTGTGTATTGTGAAAAGGTTCAATATTGAAGACACCTGGTGCCACACTCTCATCAGCTAATTAACTCAAAACACCTGCAAATGCCTTTAAATGGTCTCTCAGTCTAGTTCTGTAGGCTACACAATCATGGGGAAGACTGCTGACTTGACAGTTGTCCAAAAAACGACAATTGACACCTTGCACAAGGAGGGCAAGACACAAAAGGTCATTGCAAAATAGGCTGGCTATTCACAGAGCTCTGTGTCCAAGCACATTAATAGAGAGGTGAAGGGAAGGTAAAGATGTGGTAGAAAAAAGTGTACAAGCAATAGGGATAACCGCACTCTGGAGAGGATTGTGAAACAAAACCCATTCAAAAACGTGGGGGAGATTCACAAAAAATGGACTGGAGCTGGAGTCAGTGCTTCAAGAACCACTACGCACAGATGTATGTAAGACATGGGTTTCAGCTGTCACATTCCTTGTGTCAAGCCACTCTTGAATAACAGACAGCATCAGAAGCATCTCGCCTGTGCTAAAGACAAAAAGGAAAAAAAGTAGTCCAAAATTATGTTCTCTGATGAAAGAAAATTTTGCATTTCCTTTGGAAATCAGGGTCCCAGAGTCTGGAGGAAGAGTGGAGAGGCACACAATCCATTGCTTGAGGTCCAGTGTAAAGGTTCCACAGTCAGTGATGGTTTGAGGTGCCATGTCATCTGCTGTTGTTGGTCCACTGTGTTTTCTGAGGTCCAAGGTCAATAAAGCCGTATACCAGGAAGTTTTAGAGCACTTCATGCTTCCTGCTGCTGACCAACTTTATGGAGATGCAGATTTCATTTTCCAACAGGATTTGGCACCTGCACACAGTGCCAAAGCAACCAGTACCTGGTTTAAGGACCATGGTATCCCTGTTCTTAAATGGCCAGCAAACTCGCCTGACCTTAACTCCATAGAAAATCTATGGGGTATTGTGAAGAGGAAGATGCGGTATGCCAGACCCAACAATGCATAAGAGCTGAAGGCCACTATCAGAGCAACCTGGGCTCTCATAACACCTAAGTAGTGCCACAGACTGATCGACTCCATGCCACGTCGCATTGCTGCAGTAATTCAGGCAAAAGGAGCACCAACTAAGTATTGAGTGCTCTACATGCTCATACTTTTCATGTTCATACTTTTCAGTTGGCCAAGATTTCTAAAAATCCTTTCTTTGTATTGGCCTAAGTAATATTCTAATTTTATGAGATACTGAATTTGGGATTTTCCTTAGTTATTTGTTATAATCATCAGAATTAAAAGAAATAAACATTTAAGATATATTAGTCTGTGTGTAATGAATGAATATAATATACAAGTTTCACTTTTTGAATGGAATTAGTGAAATAAATCAACTTTTTGATGATATTCTAATTATATGACCAGCACCTGTATATATATATATATATATATATATAATCTAAATTGCTTAAATGTCAAAATTAGTACAATAATTAATACATCATGACAATATCTGGTGCTCCCGATGGGATCGAGTGTACATCAGTTAGCGGAAGTTAGAGATTACAGTTTGTAAAGTTTTAAATATGGATATTTACGAGCCGTGTGAAGCACTTTTATGATGGATAGATGCAATTTGATTGACATGGCCATTCTAAAGCTTGGAAGATCCAGGACTTTTTTAATAACGATTGTATTCGTCTGAAAGAAGAATGTCATATACACCTAGGATGACTTGAGGGTGAGTAAATCATGGGCTAATTTTCATTTTTGGGTGTACTATCCCTTTAAATGATCTATAGAAGCCAGGACTGACAACTGATGTCTGGCCCTTTTGTTCTAGATGACTCAGGAACTCATGGATTTTATCAAAGCTTTGGCAGAATCTAAGAAGAAAGGAGACAAAAGAAGAAATACTTACTTGAGGGATGGAGAAAAACAATGTCTTTTTCTGTGAAATCCCTTGATTGAACCGCTTTGATCCAGCCGGTGATGGCGGTCAGCATTAAGCCCCAGGCCATAATAGGCCAGGGTTCCATAGCTGGAGGAAAACTCACATGAGCAGGTACCCAGATCCAACACGGCACCTGTTAAACAAAACAACCATTTATTAAAAAACATAAAACCATCGTCACAAAAACAACTGAACTATTTGCCGCCAAATAAATTAAGTTTAACAAGGGATTAAAGAAACATCATACTGAAGATAGAAAGGAACTCTATAGGATTAAATCAGTTCAAAGCAGTGTTATCCCTTTCCAAAACACCGGACACAAAGAGGCATGCTTGTTATTCCAGCAAGTGCTTCATTATATCAATGACAATGTCAGCAGTCTGCCAATGTCCTGACCCTCAGCAACAGTGACCCTCTTTGCTATTTGCTTTGGTTGTTGGCAGCAGAACAAACACTCATCTATTGTTTTCAATTGCTGAATGCCTTGCTTACAATGAAACATCTTTGATGAACACAACAAAATGGATACTTGTATATTTACAGTAAACAGGATCAAATTTAATGGAACAAAATGTGCTCCATGTGGCATTTTTTTGATGGATTCTATAAACAAAACAATGGCCATTGAGCTAAAATTAATGTTGAACATTTTTATTTATAAATAAAAAAAGTAAATTTTCACTTTTACTATGCAAAATTTCAATTAAAAAGCATAACAAAGTTTAAAAAATGATAAGGATCTGTGCTGTTTTTTTTGGTGCGATATACTTGTTCAACAAATATTCCCTTGAAAGACTAAAATAAGCCTGGAGAAAAGCACATGGCTTAAACACAGAGCTCTGCAGTTTACATTACTGAAATGAAAGCTGGGGCAGATTACACATTTTTCAGAAGTGCTTGACTAAACCGCTTTGTGTGCTTTCTTCAGCAAGTCAGATGGCGGGCCAGCCAGAAATCAATCCACTAATTTTGGTGAATCAATTTCTCTAACTTTGTTTCCAACTCTCAGATTTAATTCTCCTCTACAAAAAGTTGACTCATAAAAGAGAGCAGATAGAGCTAAAAATATAACAGAGCAACCTTCAGACTACCTTCAACCTTTTACAAAAAGACTTTTTGAAATGTATACACTGTAACCCCCCCAACAAAAACATTTTGTCAATCTCAAATTTTTTAAGTTAAGAAATATAAAGTTTAAGCAGAACTTGCAGATTCTTATTTTATACTTGTACATTTTAATTGCTCTGAACTTGAAATATTTGAGTAAGCTAATACATACATTTAACTTAAAAATATGTGACCCTGACCACAAAACCAGTCGTAAGGGTCAATAAAAAAATTGGGATGTATACATCATATGAAGACTGAATAAATAAGCTTTCCATTGATGTGGTTTGTTAGGATGGGATATTTGTTTGAGATACAACTATTTGAAAATATGGAATCTGAGGGTGCAAAAAAATCTAAATATATACAATGTATTGTTGGCTATTGCCATAAATATACCCGACTTATGACTGTTTTGTGGTCCAGGGTCACATATCATGTAATCTCACATTTTTAGTAGTGCAACTTGACTAGCTTTAACTAGCTAATTCAATAAATGCTACCTTGCAAGGGCAGTCGTGGCCTAATGGTTAGAGAGTCGGACTTGTAACCGGAAGGTTGTGGGTTCGAGTCTCATGTCAGGAATTGTCGGTGGGGGAGTGAATAACCAACGCTTTCCTCCACCCTCAATACCACGACTGAGGTGAGGCTTGAGCAAGGCACTGAACCCCCAACTGCTCCCCGGGCGCCGCAGCAATATGGCTGCCCACTGCTCCGGGTGTGTGTTCATGGTGTGTGCACTTGGATGGGTTAAATCCAAGAGCACAAATTCCAAGTATGGGTCACCATACTTGGCCACACTTCACTTTCACTTGCTAATTAGTTACACAATGCTTTATTAGCATTAGCATAGCATAGCACTTTCTGAATGAGGACAACAATATAATACATAACATATATCTGTTCTCAAACTAAGCTCATGCTCCACTCGTCACTATGATGGTAACAAAAAACAACATCTCTTCTAAACTAGCATAACAAAACATTAAACACAACAAAATCTCCCACTTAAAGATCTCCATTGCACAAAGGGAAATAGAAATCCCAACCCAGTTTTGGTTAAATTTAAGTTAGTCTAAATGAAAAGAAACAAGTTGATAAAACTCAAAACAATGAAACAATCCAGATTACTTAAAATGTCAGTTTTGAGAACTCAAAAGAAAAAGTTCTTAATACTCATGAAAGTGAATTTGTTTGAACTAATTTGAGTTGGCTCTACTCATACCAATTCACTGTTTTGAGCGCTAGGGTTTACAGTGCATTTTTGCTGCATTTCCCCTTTAAAGGTTATGCTTTTGAATATAATTCAGTCATCAGGTATTCCTTTATGAGAGATTTGCTTAATTTACAGCATATTACATCAACACAGCTCCTTTTCTAGACTTGTAATACTTTTATTATTTAATGATGGCAACAGGCATTCAGTTAAAATTTTGAGTTGATAAGTGGTATTGTGTATTTTTTCTTATTATTATCTCTGTTTCACCTCCATCAGTTCATTCACCTACCAATCTGAACCTGGAAGGCAAACAAGTATTCAAAATCTTCATAGTATACCACCACCTTTTTGTTCTTGCAGTGGTCTATTAATAAAGATTAGATCTTATTTTGCAAATAGTTCCCATTTAAACAGTAGCAATAATCCCAGCACATCTCTGTGAAAGCCGATGTGTGAGAACTAAATACAATTTAAATAAAACATTGGATCATTTATCAATTTAAAGACATTACAAATTGGCACAATCAGTGTTTTCATATTATTAACGTCAATCAGTGATAAGAGTCCTTAAAGTTATTAATGTCCAGTAGGATTATAATGGCTTTCCCGTCTTAGGATGTAAAACAGATTTCCTCCTGTTGTGTTAGCCATACTGCTCTCAGAAAAATGATTAAATAGCCCGACATCGGGCGACCCTGAGCTCCTGTTGCTGTGTAGCTCCTGACCTCTCAGACAATGTAGAGTGGCATAGCACAGGCATGTTAGAGAGCATCAGGTTTCCTCAAAGCAATCCTTTTCTCCGCTGAAGGTCTAAGGCGGTATTGAAAAAGAGCACAGAAGTACATATCGGTTTTCGTTTTTAGCTCCTGATTGGCCCCACAAGCTGTTCGTTGACTGGGAATGTCAACAAACAATTTAAGTATGTTTTGACACACCTTTGATAAATGCGCTGACCACTATAATAAGTTAAGTCTGGAGGTAATGAATTGGATTTTCCCTTGGGCTTTCAGCATTATATCAGTAGGAACTTAACCCGTGTACATGTGTTTCATGTGGATGCTGAACAGATACAGAGAAAACCGGACAGATCTACAATGATACATCTTTAAATGAAACGGCCAGGTGTTATGATGAATTAAAAGTTATATTTGTGCAATAATAGTTTCTACAAGATAAAGCATTAAAGGGATAGTTCACCCAAAAATGGAAATTCTGTCATCATTTATTTGCCCTCATGTCGTTTTTATACATTCTTTCTTTAGGAAAAAGTATAATGTCAAATATATGGCCAACTCCCTCTTAAATAGTGTGATTCAGCCTAATTCTTAAACTAGATAGAGATTACTTGCAGGTGAAATGAGTTACAAACTAATCTGAAGCTCAGATAAAATCACCTCCTGTATGAGACTGTGACATGATGAGGGAATGAGTTAGTAAAGAAATACATCCTACTGATAAGAAAACATGGATCCAGTTTCAACACACAGGTGTCCTCGAACCAGAGGCATCTTATTTAGCTTTATCTGTTACTGGGGAGTCTAATGTCCTAGACCATCAAATAACTTGAGAACATGGGTGATAAGAGATCTTAAATAATAGTGAGACATAACATTCATAATTCAAATAAATGCTGTTCTTTTGTTATTTTCTAAATACACTGTATTTTACAATGTCACATGTTACATGTACTTACCATAGTAATAACAGTACATTATGCGTAATTACAAGCAACTTAAACTCAAAACACTCTAATCCTACCCTAACCTAATTAATATTACTCAGTACTTAAATATATAATTACACTGTAATAATGAAACCTTCAAATAAAGTGTAACCGAATGCTCTATTTATCAAAGAATCCTCAAAAAAAAAAAAAAAGCAAATCAGGATTTACAACAAAATATTAAGCAGCATTACTGTTTTCAAGATTAATAATACATGTTTTTTTGAGCTCCAAATCATCATATTAGAATGATTTCTGAAGGATCATGTGACACCGAAGACTGGAGTAATGATGCTAATAAATTACATTTTCGCATATATTACAATAGAAAAAAGTTATTTTAAACTTTCACATCATTGCTGTTTTACCGTATTTTTTGATCAAATCAATACAACCTTGGTGAGCATAAAAAAAAAGAAAATTAAAAAAAGTATGCACTTAAAAACATACATTTGTGTGGCACTAATGCCAGCAGACCTTTTCTTTATATTAATAATATTGTTTTAACATTCTGATTAGAATGTGTTGACGTTCTAATCAGAATAATGGCGACTGCAACTCATGCCAGTCAAACAAGTGAAATATTTAATTGAAATACTTTCCAAACAAGGCACATAATAATTACTCTGACATTCAAAGGCAACCTTCCAGACCAATCAGGAAGTGCCTCAGGTTGAACTTCGGTGGCCCATCTCCTCTAAAGTTGTGCCAGGTGCCTGCCATAAGCAATACCTGTCATCATGTTGCTCTGGAAAGTGGAAACTGCGGTTGTCGGTTTGTTAAGCAGACTAGTCTGTTGTTTAGAGAGTGTTGAAGAGGATCACAATGCATTAAAGCATAACTGGAGAGCAAAACGGCCTTTTGCACTTGCTTGATTGTACATCTGTAGTGCTTCCATTGCGTCTCTGACCCTCTTAATGCAAAAGATTTGAGGCAAGTTAAGGAGGAATGAGTATGTGCCCATATAAAACCATTGGTACATAAACATCTTTTATGCTCTTTTAATAAGATTAAACATCAAATTAGCCATGTGCATTATGTATGATATTAACACATCACATCTGTAGACTACTACACTCTAAAAAAAAAGGTTCTATATGGCACCAAAAATGGTTCTTCGTCGTAATCATAGAGGAACCACTTTTAGTGCTATATAGCACCATATCTTAACATGTTATGTATATGGTAGCGGTGCTATATAGCACCTTAGTTAGCGGTGCTATATAGCACCTTAGTCAAAGAACCGGTGAAGAACCTCTGAAGAACCGCTGAAGAACCACTGAAGCACCAAATAAAAATGCTATATAGCACTAAAAAAGGTTCCCCTATGATTACGAGCAAAGAACCATTTTTGGTGCCATATAGAACCTTTTTTTTTTTTGAGTGTACATTCATTTACTACTTTTCTCTGTTATACTTCATTTACATAACATTTAATCATTTACCAGGAACTTTATTAAATTAACAATAGAAGCAATCGAACCAACATCAGGGCAACAATATGTGAGTACTGTGCCAAGTCCCAGTTAGTTTGACAGTACATGTACGTAGCAAGTTTTAAAATTTAAATAAATAAACAAAAAATAAATAGAAATGGCTAAAGACTAGAATTTAGGCAGGTCATTTCACCAGCAGGGAACAGTTTAAGTATCAATTTCCAGTCGCATTAAGTATTAACTTTGTCTCAGATGTTTCTGCTAAAAAAAAATATAAATAAAAACAAATAATACATTTGTTGCCATTCACTAATTCCATCAATTCAATTTCATTCAAAGATGTATAATATTTTTCTTTTCAAATTCACCAAGACCTCATTTATTTGATAAAAAAATACCGTAAAAACTTAAGCTGAAAGCTGAATTTTCATCAGTGTCACATTATCCTTCAGAAATCATTGTAATATGCTGATTTGCTGCTCAAGAAACATTTCTTATTATCATCAATGTTGAAAACAGTTGTGCTGCTGATCATTTTTTGTGGAAATGTATATACTTTTTTGTATTCCTTAATGAAAGTTCAAAAGAACAGAATTTTGAAACAAAAATGATTTGTAAAATTATAAATATACTCTCATTTTGGATAATTTTAATGCATTCTAGCTGAATAAAATTATTAATTTCTTTAAAAAAAAAAATCTCACTGACCCCAAACTTTTGCACAGTAATGTATACAAGTATAGAGCAATACAAGTATTAGTCATTTGACTGCATTTCGAAGAAGCATTAGTCATTTGGCTGCACATGTTACGCAGCTTTTAAAACAAAAAAGTGCTGATTTTAGTTTTTAGCACCTGTGATACACCATGTAAGAATGACTGCAGGAGCTCTGAAAGCCTGACTTCCTCTCTCTATGGTATGATCCAGTCACATTCATGTCATCTCATTACTTCAGGTCACTGGCTGACTCAGACCCAGCTGGGTGGAGGAAAGAGGCAGCAGGGAGAGGATTGAGGCTCCCAGCAGGTCAAGGGGCCTGGAGTTCCTGCCTGAGCCACTGCCAGGTGAGTAAGACTAACTCAGGTCAGAAACATGATATTCTGGGTTGTGAATCGGCCTGTGAATGGCCGTCGCTCCCATTAATGGAGGGAAAGAAATGCAAATCCT
Source organism: Romanogobio albipinnatus (assembly GCA_023566225.1). NCBI lineage: Eukaryota > Metazoa > Chordata > Actinopteri > Cypriniformes > Gobionidae > Romanogobio > Romanogobio albipinnatus. The sequence continues at coordinate 29,825,302 of CM042243.1, read as the reverse complement.
CTCCTGTGACTTCCAAAACTTGTTAGACCAGTATTCGCACAGGTTTGTGATGTGAAAAGAGAAGAGTGGCAAGGAAGCCACAAGCCGCAAGCTGTGGCTCTTTTCCAGTCTGTCACAAACACCTGAATGTCAGCATGTCGTCTAGAAGTAAAACATTATACTAGAAACTGCACAATGCAAGAGGTTAATATTACTTAGGACAATAGCACAATCCACTTCTATTCCATGAATAGAAAATAAACAAAAATATTGCATAACACCTTCAAAACTGTATAGCAAAATTCCTTGAAAAACGCCTCAGTACAGCAAGATTGGGCAATAACGCAGATGAAGCTGCACCTCTCTCATCTGAGAGAGCACAGAGCTTTGTTGTCAAAAGTCAAATGGCATCAAGCAATGCCTCTGCCCTATAGTGCACCCGGTCAAAACCAAAGGAGTCACGTTGGATCAGAATCACAGACCAGCTAATTGAAATCCTACATGCACACACACACACTAATCCGGCGCTGTTCGTTTGAAGTGGTCCGATTCAGCTGCATAATTTTTAATCCCCTCTTCAGACTCTTGACACTTTCAAAGGTCCTAGGAATCAGTCATGTAGCTCAGAATAACACAATGAAAAACAAACTTCAAATGCCTCAGATAATGCAGAAAAGATCTCAATGTTAATGATACAATGTGCCATACGGGAAAATACTCATTCATAAAACGACTTAAATACACCTCTTGTATGACAAACATGTTTTTAATATTTGAATTAAAATATACTTTATTATTTTTTGTGGGGTGGGCATAGAGTCAAAATGTCAGGGTATTACAACTGTCCTGATGTAGCAATCGAGGGGGAAAAGCCTCATTGAATAAAAATTCTTGAAAAATAAAATAAAGTATTAGTTTGATGTCATCTTTTATTATTATTTCTTAGAAAAATATTTTAACAAAATTGCCTCACTGCTTATTAATATTTAAAAGGCTGTTTGGGATGGTGGTATGTGATACAACCAGCACACAGAAACATGTAGAAAATAATAGAAAGGGATAATTTTTTGCATACATATTTCCCGCTCAAAAGTTTTTCTTTTCATTAATTGCACTATTAACACCAAACAGGTTTTGAATGACATCAGGAGTAAATAATAACAGAATTTATGTGATGTTTTCTCCACAAGTTATTCATTCATCCGTTTTGCTGCTGTAGATCATAATGACCTCTGCAATAGCCTCGCTTCTTGAAACAGGGAAAAGACAAGCTCTATTGTATCTGTTCTACCCCGCAAAATGTCTTGGTGTGTGGGGTGGGTCAAACCGAGGAGGGATAAAATATCTTTGTGGCAGCTGTAGAACACTAAGTGGGTGGGGCATAGGGTAAGTTTGATTCCCTTGAACTTTGGGCCAGCAGAACCATAACAGGATAAGGCGGCAAAGGGGGCTAATTAGGAATGTTCATGAAAGGATTTGCTCCCTCTTTTGTCTTTGAGGATCAGATGGCAAAACCTCACATTCTCCCAAAAAGACATTTACACTCCATGATCACGAACAGAGTGTGACTGAGTTTAATCAGATGGGGGAAAACACACCCCTCGCTCTCTGAACTATGAGGCTTTTGTTCATATTTACATGTAAACATCTGCAGTTCAGACATTGTGGGTATATTTGAGGATCGCCTGACACTGGAGGAGCTAGTGATTCAGTCAACATACCATGTCAAAGAACACCATTCTTAACATAAATTGCCTAAACATAAGAGCACTATATGTCTGTTAAAGGTCTGAATGTGAGCATGAGATGACAGAAAGGTGGCTGTGCATAAATCAATAGATCTTGTCTTCAAGAATATGCCTATGTTTTTGCAAAACAGCCAACCTATTGAAATCATGCAGCTGTGAAGAAAAAAAAAACTTTCCAGAGACGAGACAGCAACATTTTCACATTCCAGTGAAAATCCTCAACAATTAGGCGTGGGGATTTAAAGCAATGAAGGTGGGACAACAAGAAAAGGCAATAAGGACATTTGTGTCGATCTTAGACTCTCACGGACCACCCAAATGTGGAACCTATTTCACCTCAATTTTCAGAACGTCATTCAGTAATATCAAAGAATTAATAAACAGCATATACATATCAATATTTTTTTACTGTCCTGTCAAAAAGCAAGCAGGTTAAAAGTGCAGGATGTGCAATGTGAATTATCCTGAGGAATCCATTCAAGCATTCTCGTGGAATGAAAAAACTTCAAAGGAAATGAAAATCCTCTGGAGGCACGCTGAAGTACTGTATCTGCTGCTGATGCTGAGGAGGGAGACACGTACCGCACTAGACAACATCAAGATTGACTGCACACATATGGGCTTCAAAGCAGAATGGCAAAAAGAGCAGTCCAGGCATGTGGATTTTATGCCTTTTTTTACCACTATAACAGATGCACGTCCTGATTTCGCAAAGTTAGACGCGTTCCTGGGTCAAAATATTTTTTTCCTGTCCGAAAATGTTATCCTAACCATATCCCTACTCCTAAACCTAACCCTACCCATAAGTTATCCCTAAAATCAGAGGGAAATGACAGGTGAATAACACTGATGTAGAATAACCTAAACTTGTCCCTCAAATCTGTTGGTTGATTGGAATGTTGTTCCAGGATCAATAAAGATGTTGGTTGCACTTGGTGAAATCAGGTTCTGCATAACAGATAGAGAGGAGACTTGTAACATTGTACATTTGTTCAAATCACAAACAAGCAGGGGTGTAACAACACCCTCATGTCACGATTTGATGAACTCACTACTCAATACTGAACTCACGATACAATATTATTGCGATACTCCAAGACATATGGTAAAAGGTTCAAATGTACCGTTGATTAAAATGCTAAATGGATATGAATAGGCTTGGATTTGGTGCTGGTAATGCACCAATGCACAGGACAATGGTGACACCAGAATAAAAATATTCATGATTCTGAAAATACAGAATTATTTTAGACGAATATCCTTGCACTCTGTCACTGATTTAATAAAAATAATGTAGGCTACTTTTTACTGGAAACATAAGACATTTGGCATTATCAGGACCCACAAATATTCCCCCATTGCATTATTATACATTATATTTAACATTATACATAGTAGTTTCATGTACTTTTCTCTCACAGTAATTTTTATTTTAGGTGAACTATACACAATATAGACTATCTACGATACATATTGTTGCATTTTTGTATTGCGATATATTGTTACACCATACAGTACAGGGTTCCCTAAGAAAAAGAACAGCAATCACTTTGTGAGGAAGTACAATTTTTTCCCCGTCTAAAACTAAAATCATGCATTTGTATTGGAACAATTTATGAGTTGTTTTTTGAAAATCTTTAAAACCTGAAAAATACGTTAAAAACTTCATAAGAATTAATCATAAAACAGTTTAAACTCACATGTTTGTTTCTTCAAAGTTTTTTTCACCAAGGCTGCATTTATTTGATTAAAAAAAGAAATACAGTAAAAACAATAATATTGTCAAATATAATTACAATTTAAAATGACTGATTTCTATTTTTATGTATTTTAAAATGTAATGTATTCCTGTCATGGCTGCTGAAAATTCAGCCTTGCCATTACTCCAGTCTTCAGTCACAGTGCTTCAGAAATCATTCTAATATGCTGATTTAGTGCTCAAAAACATTTCTTATCATTATCAATATTGAAAACTGTTTTGCCTGCTTATTTTTTATTTTTTTGTATGGAAACTGTGATACATTGTCTCAGGATTCTTTGATGATTAGAAAGTTCTAAAGAAAAAAGATAAATAAAGTCTTTGCGGTCACTTTTGATCAATTTAATGCATCATTGCAGAATAATCAATGAAGGAAATGCTGAATAAAATGCTTAATTTCCTTATATAATATATTATTTATATCAATACTGAACCACATAGTTACTGAGGTAAATAAAACTTGTTGTTCAAATCCTCTGGTACAAGGTATATTAATAGACTCCATAGGCCTATACATTTTCATACACTGACAAAGGATGGCAGCAGCTTCACTCCAGGGTGCAAAAAGGCCCCCGTAAGACAAATCGGATACATCTGCTCAGTAAAGCATTCAAATGGGGTGCAAGAGCAGCTAATTAGCATCAAAATCTGGCGAAAGCTTCCTAACACCATTCACACAGAATTACACAGGCCTATCTGAGCAAAATCTTCTACATAATGAATCGCATACATATAAAAAAATAGGCCTATATATCATGTTGTAAATCTAAAAAGACTTTAAAATGAAAATAATGGAATAATGGGGCGTAGCGTGCAAAAATAACAGATGCATTAAGAGCGCTGGACGCCTCAGGCGGACTAGCACTGACCCAGTGACAGTGATCTCTTCCTGGTCACTCATGCAGTTAACGCAAAACAAACTTTGCTAAATAATTCAAAAAGAGCATAAGTAATGCACAGCGTTGAGGGATTCTCTCCTACGCTCCGATGCACAGCGTTTGTTATCTACTCAGACCAATGAGTAGTGTCATTATCCAAAGACCATCAGCCTTTGTCAAGTTCCTCGACATGGTGAGGGGAAACAAAGGGGTCAGATGAAGCCATCGCTCTGTCTTCTGCCCCTCCGTCCCCATTGAGAAGGCACTCTGGGTAATGGAGAGTCTGATCAGCACATGGAGCACTGAACCCCCTCCCCCACTATGACACGGGATGCTTTATAAGACCTCTGATGGTCACGCAATGGCAAAAAGGTGGTACGTTACACAGTTTACATAGTGGGGTTTACAATATTATTTCAAGGAAATTCATCAAGACTGCAATGCAAGCAAATAACATTAGCATGTTTTTAACTATTCTGAGTAAACAAAAAGATAAATCCAGAAACATTACATGTAGCGCAATCCATTAACATGATCCAAGAGATTCAAAACACACACGAGAGCGACAAGATCTAAGGTTCCCGTGACATTCCTCCAGCCTGCATCATACCGTCAGACAACGACCCTCATCATACATCAACAATAATGACCCATATAACTCTACATACTCTTGTTATTAGAAGGTCTTAAATAGCACCTTTCGGTTTCTCGGCTGGCCCATCTGGAGAAACACCTGCCCCGACTCTAACATGTTATCATAGAGGTGTTCAACTGTTTCTTGGGGTCAGAGGATATGTAAATATGTGGGCCTTCTTGTCACAAGTGTCTATAAGGTAAAGTATCCACTCAAACAGTGTGGAATCCACAAACCATTGTCAGGTGAAGCTAATCCATCATGCTCTGTCTAACAGCGTGTCAGATTCCTCCATCACACACACACAAAGCAAAGGTATAAGCAGGGCTCGGTTTTTATTATATTTATTTATTATAATATAATTGTATTATATATTTTAAATATTTTATTATAAAGCATTTTATTACATACTGTATATAAATTATACAGTCAAACCTGTCAGACACCACATCATGTTTTACTACTGGGTATAGTTAATGTATGTAATAAAGTAAACTGTGACATATTATCCCCAAAAATTCTTCATACAGTGGACCACTGTAAACCAAAATTATTCAGACACTTTGACCTGACCATGTTTTGCTTAAGTGTTTTTTTCTTTAACTGCTAATGCGACACCACAGACTGAACAAAATGAAGCATTGCTTGGTCATTGGTTGACCTAAATTGGTATTATCGCATTGTGTACTTAAATTTGTTGATCGTAATCCATTATATACCTTTCTACCAAAGTTATATGACATTATATGAATAAATGTGATGTGATAAAATGTTGAAGGTGTCTGAATAAGGTTTGGTTTGACTGTATAGTCACAACAGCAAAGATACACTCTAAAAAATGCTGTGTTAAATGTTTGCTTCAAACAATCCAATTGTTGGGTTAGTCCATTTTCAACCCAACTTGGGTTATTTTTAAACCAGCATTTTTATGTATTGGTCAATATACAATCAAACCAAAATGTATTCAGACACCTTCAACATTTTATCACATTATCACATTTCATTATATTTCATATTCATATAACGTCAGATATCTTTGGTAGAAGGGTATGTATTACATGTATTACAAAGGTATGGATAACAATCAACCAATCAGCTGTCATATGTATAACCACTGTAACCTCATTTGTTGTGCGGTTACAAAATTAAAAGGGCAAGTAAAATAATAATAATAATAATAATATTGTATTTTCCAAATAATGGCTATACAAGCGCTCTTGTTGCTCTTACTGGGTCAGTCACTATGGAGGTGTAAATGTTTCAGTAAAGTCTTGTACTTATAGTGATTGCTAATTAGGTTGCACATTTAATTAGTCATAAATAAAAAAAAAAGTTTGAGCATCTATTTTACAACACAATCTACAACTACAGTCTGTTCCTCACACACATTTACTAAGATTTACCCCTTTGTACTACGCAAACAGCTCATGGTGCAAATCTCTTCAGTTTTAGATGTAGAAAAAATAACATATAATCCTATGCGTGAGACGTCTTGAGTTACACCGCCCCCACTCAGATAAAGTGAACCCAAGAGACCTAATGGACGATAAATCTTATGCGTGGGCACTAAGTTTTTAAAAAACTAAGACAAATGCATTTTTCACGCTGGTGAGGACCCTTTCATCTCTTAAACATTTTCTTCTTGAATTCATTGTTCTGACCGTGTCCATTCAACCAAGACTGCAGCCCCACCACAAAATCAGACAGTCTACAGATGGGCTTTAGACACACATCACTGTATAATTCCATTCTTCCTATGCATGTTTGCAGGAGACAATGCATTTCCTTTGCCCCTGACTGGACGAGACTATGGGCTTTAGTTTCATTTAACGTTGAAAATTGCTTTACAAATGTACTATATGAATTTGAACCAATTTTGCTAACACTTTACAATAAGGTTATTTATGTACATTAACTTTTTGCAACGATCAACAACAATATTTTTACATTATATGTTAATCTTGGTTAAGGTTAATAACATACACACCACATGCGTATTTAACATTTACATTATAAATGTTCATATTATTTCCAGTATTATAGTCTCACTATCAATATTAGCTATCAATAATATTGATAATTCCATTATACATAATAATTATTATTATTAGTTGTATTAATATGAACAACAACAATAAATTAGGGATGCACCAATATGAAAATTCTGGCCGATACTGATAATTCTTTATATTTGAAAGCTGATAACCAATATTGGCCGATAAATCTGAATCAAAATTTGTATATTATTTTTCAGAGCCTGATTATAAAAACAAAAGTCTCACCATTAAATCCATGTCCCAAGCACACGATTATAATGTTCTAATTATATATAATATATCTAATTATTATCATTTTATGTTTATGACAGCTCTGCACTGCACGTTGCACGTAACTGTATTTTCCATTTTGAAGCGATTCCAATCATATTTCAAGCAATTCAAACCATCATGGCGAACAGTGCGCATCTTAAGTGTCTCGGCTGAAAGAAATAATCTATTATTTATCGGCTTTAATATATCGGGCAAATTTTCTTATCAGGCAGATAACTAAAACATTAAAAATGACAATTTCTCGACCATGCATCCGTGTAATAAATGTGATTAAATAATCATTTACACTTATAGATTAATAAATGCTATAAAATATTGTTCATTATTATTATAGTTTGTTACCTATGCATCAACTAATGCTAATGTACAGAATATTGCTGCAAAGCATTCCCATGATGTAACTGAATTTGAAGAAATGTTACTACAGTACTTTCACTTTGCATTGTCTGAAATGGTCTCAGTCACTGTGATGTCAACAGTGAGAAAGCGTTCTCCACTTCAGTGGAAATGTTTTCTCCTATTTGATATCAAAGGAAGCTCATAAGTAACTCAATGGATTTCCGGTCGCTGCTAAGTGAGAGTATTTCACAATGTACCTTCCTCTTGCGTCCTTGGCTGTCTGTGTTGAGTCTGCACTCACACACACCCCATACAGACTACAGATAAAATGCATTTCAGACTATTTTTTTGCACTGAGAAAAAAACTGACTGTGTAAATGAGCATGGAGTCATTTGTCTTCACCACAATGCAGGTGCATTATAGCTAAATGAGATTACTCGTCCCTAGAAAGAGAAAAACAGCAGTCTGGGCTACAAGGGGCATTTTCATAAAAAGGTCATTGGAATGAGAAGACGTGATTTGCCTGGTCAACATTAGTCATTGGCTGTAAGCCAAAAAACGTTAAACAAACATTTTTACATCACGTCATACTGTATAATAATATCAAGGATTGCAGTGACCTACATATTGCATATCCAATACAAAGCAACATTAAGATCTACAGAGTGGAAAGTACGAATGTATCTGTACACACACCATGAATTAACCACTCCTACAAGCACGGCAAACACAAAGCAGCACACAAAGCTCCATCAAGGCAAGGGATCATATCAAATTCATAAAATCACTGCACATGCACTGCTGTTTCCATGCACCTGCTGAATATTTTAATATGAAATATTATAGATCCATTGTTGTGCATGTATTCACACTAGTGGATGTAAAAGCGATTTAATGCTGATTAGTTCTGTATAATATAGCACAAATGGATGACACTGAACATTCCTGGCATAGAATCAGGGTGGGCATGGAGGGTAATTCCTGACCTTTTATGAATGCAGTGCATGACAGGTCGTCACTAGCATTTGACAGAATGTCAAAATACACGCATTTAACGAACATGGGAGCTTATTTGGCCAGCACTAAAGTCTTGCATAGGGTAAAATATTAAAAATGTGCAATTGTTTGACAGGTTTAAAAATGCCATTGTCTTACTTTTGCACACATTAGTTTAGGCGTTTAAAAATAAAACTACAAACTACATTTGTTTAAAAAGTAAAATCTTTAAATCTGCCTGAAAAAAAGAACTGACGCTGGTTGCCAGAACTTTACTGTAAAAATTGTGACGTTATACAATAATTATGCTATGGTATTTTGCTGACTGTAGCCTATATTTTATAGTTCCTATCTGTATTATATGCCACTAAACTCTATAATGCAAATACACAAACCTATTTAGCTAATCTGTTTTTCAATAAAAGGCTGGATGATGATAATTTACAGTTCATCAAAATGCCTCTTCAGCAACAGTAGTCAATAGTAATATAAATACATAGCAGTGTTAGTTACCCACACAAAGACAAAACATCAGGCTATCATACAACACTAAAATGATGCAATAAACTTGAACTAAATAACCTAAAAAGCAACATAAACTACACTCTAACATACATAAATGTTTAGATAAATAAGAAGAAACTAACTTCTTAAATAAAATCTAAATATGCCTAAATGTGAAGGGAATCCTGGGAAGGTCTCATCCGCCATAAATAATAAACAAACAAAAACAAACTAATAAAAAGCATATTAACCATTTTGATAACCATAATTTTTTTTTACTTAGTATACGTATGGTATTATCGTACACTATGGTAAGGTGACTTAAAATTCTCCAAGTCTATTTTTCTAACATTGTCGTCTTCACTGTAACCAATGGGAGCGTTTAGCTTGTCCTTGCGTTACCTATAATTGATTATAATGCAAGCGTTCTGGTTTTGACGCAACGCTGTCAAACAGTCTGCTGCTGCTGTTATTTACTAATGTTTACTATCTGTCGACTGTGGTTTGGATCAAAGAGGTACAGTGAATTAAAAGAATTTCACACCAAAAAAGGTAAAACGCACTCTTATAGGAACGAAAACAGGTCATTTGTTCAAATTGTAAAGGGTGTGCTCTGTCATTAATCCAGCAGGTCAAATAAAAAGGTTGCGGGCTACTTACCGAGAATGACTCAAACGACTGTAGTCAAACTTTTATCACGGCAAATGTATCCTTGTATGGCAAGATTCGAAGAAAGTCATGTATATCAACAGTGTCCTTTCAGTTGTCTGTACTCATGACACGTCCGAGCTGAATCCCAGTGAACTCAAAGGTTCCTAAAAGGCGGATGAGACGCTCGGCTGCGCCTATCAGAGGTCGAGAGGAGGTGTCCCGATGGATCCACACACACACACACACACACACACACACACACACACACACACACACACACACACACACACACACACACACACACACACACACACACACACACACACACACACACACACACACACACACACACACACACACACACACACACACACACACACACACACACACACACACACACACTAGCCTATTAGTTTTATTCACATTACCTGAAGCCATGACTAAAATATCTGGTATTCCAGATCAGTTATAAACCCAGGTATAGCCTACTGTATCAATTATTGTTTTACTTTAATTAACGCTGTGTGCATTTATAATGGCCAAAAATGCTGTCTAGATAGGCAGTTCACTAGGTTTTGAGACAGTCTTTTTTAGTTGGCCCTCTGCTGGTGAATAAAACACAGTAGTGACTGATAAATGTCAAATCAAACACTTCCTCTCAGTTAACCACAAAACAGTTTAATTAAATAACTTTACAAAACAGACTAAATGGTTATAAGCTATAGCATTCACATTTATATAAAATAAAAATTATATATATATATATATATATATATATATATATATATATATATATATATATATATATATATATATATATATATATATATATATATATATATATATATATATATATATATATTTTTTTTTTTTTTTTTTTTTTTGGAGCTAAAAAGCCCCCCTTTAAAGAACTTTTTGGTGGGTCTCAAAATTGTGACAGTCGAAATATATATTACTTGCTGTTGGTTTGTTGCTACCAAGAAGGCCTTTTAGAGAAAAAGTACACTCTTAAAAATAGAGGTTCTTTGGCAGGGTATGGTATATGGTTCCATGAATTTCCATGCTTGGTATGGTTCCATGAATAAACTTTAATATCCAAAGATATTCTTTGTAAAGGTTCTTAAGACTACATAATGGTTAGAAAAAATGGTTCTTTAAAGAACCTTTCACAAAACTTCAGGGAACCAGAAATGGTTATTTTATGGCCCCATTATTTTTAAAGGTGTACCCATAGGAAAATAACAGATCTGAGACCAGATAATAACATTTGCAGCCATGTTTCTGTATATTCAAAGTAAAAAGAGGAACACTTTATTTTTTTTAACCTGCGTAACACTTTCAGTAAGCATATACCTCAGGTCCAAAGTAGACTTTTGTGGGCATACAAGTTAGTCACATAAATATAAAAGCTATGGGGTGTGTAAACCGGGGGCATCACAGACCCCCCTGTCACCATCGTGCCTTTGAGCAAGGCCCTAAACCATGCAGGTAGCTTTAAGAGGACTGTCTCTGTAATTAGTGCACACCGTCAACCTCACACATTATATCACGTGCTCGCAGTAAATATGCCTTGCTTAACTTGTTATTAACTAATCGTGTGCTAAACCTCCAAATATTATATTCACTGATCTCATGAAATAGTTGTAAGATGCTCCATGCCACAAAAATCTAAAGTGTTTCCCTAAGGCAACAATCACCAACTTAAAGACTGAGAGCCTGATGAAATGTAACATGAATCGAGATGTGTGGCATGCGAGTCAAGCTGTTGACAATTTTCTCAATACAATAATTGATAATAAATTAAATTATAATTTTAAAGAACTTTGAATATTTGTATTTTAAATAATAAATATACATAAATGAACTAAATAGGCAAAGGATTTGGCCGCAATTGGCTCTCCTTTTCTGTGTGTAGCCTGCAGAATATTGATGATTAAATATGTAATTAAAGATTTGGTGTTTTGAAGACAACTGACTTCCTCTGGTAAAAACTCTGAGGCCCTAAAAACATTAACATAATGTGTAAATAAATCCATCGTAGTTACTTAAAAGCCTGTGTCTAAAGATCAACTTCAAAGCAAGGAGCCTTTGCACAGGATGAGAGTTTGATTTGTAGTGAGCGGATTTTGACAGCAGTGAGGGAAGCCTCTGCCGTTTTAGGGAAGTGCAAAGAGATTGATGGCAGGGGTAGATCACGAGGTGAGATCAGCCATGTAAATACAGTGTTTTCGTGCAGTTTACTCACTACAGCTCTCATTTTGGATAGGAGACAATACAAAAATCAAGCATTCTGCATTAGTTCAGCCCATATCAGCTGATCCGATTCCTATGCACTCAATTGGCAACTCTCAAACAGGGCGCGTTACTTAAAGGACACTCCACTTTTTTGAAAATAGGGTCATTTCCCAACTCCCCTAACAGTTAAACAGTTGAGATTTACCATTTTCGAATCCATTGAGCCGATCTCCGGGTCTGGTTGTAGCACTTTTAGCATAGCTTAGCATAGATCATTGAATCTGATTAGACCGTTAGCATCTCGCTAAAAAAAATGAGTTTCGATATTTTTCCTATTTATAACTGGACTCTTCTGTAGTTACATTGTGTAGCCTACTAAGACCGCCGAAAAAATTAAACGTTGCGATTTTCTAAATTAAAATGTTTTGCCTGCCTGTACTAACTCTAATTCCTGCGTAATAATCAAGGAACTTTGCTGCCTTACCATGGGTGCAGCAGGTGCAATGATATTACGCAGCGCCTGAATATAGGCTAACTTCCTTTAAGCGTAGCTTCAGTTCAGTCTGCCTGCTTGGCTGCTTCCACTGCACGCTGCTCTGCAACCGACCTCCACCCTTAAACTGTGTTTAACTTAATCAATGTCATTCTGTTGTCATTGATGCATGCTCTGTTCTCAATGGGGGATTTACGCTGCCCTCCCAGTTTAAAAATTGGGAGGTTGTCCCCAGAAGCTGCTGCTGTTGCCTGTCTTGGCTTGGCTGTCTTGGCTAGAACAGAGCCATATCGCCGAATGTAAATTTAGCAAAATATGCCTATATGACTAGGCATATGACTAAAAGTTTGTCTATGGAGTTCTTGACATAAGTGGACCTGACTGAAATCTAGTTAGTTTGCTAAATTTTACAGACCCAAATTCAAACAAATATATAAATCAGAAATTGATGTTTGCTTAGTAAAAAAAATGACAATAATTCTCTCTCAGGTTCTGCAAAAGTATGCATGTACACTCCATAACATAAATGTCCTTTCTGACAGGGGGGACTGAGATAGTGTCAGCACAGCATGTCAGATATCACTGGAACAGCCTGACATGATGGAGAAAAGAGCATCAGCACTATGTACAAATTTTGTGCATGACTGGATTCCAATTGAAGTTTAAATCTAAAATCAGCCGTTCAGCCATAATTACAACCTCCTCCTGTAGGGTCAGATTTCATGTAATGGAGGTGCAGCATCTCGCTGGTATGCAGAGCCACGAGATAAGGATAATTTTACTACAGGTTTAAATGAACAGTGAATAGCAGAGAAAAGGGAGTTCACAAAGACACCGGAGAAACAGAGTGAAGGCAAATAGTTCAATCTCGATTCTTTGCATGCTTTTGGCATCATAACAAATAAATAACAATATGGTGTCTATAGCTTTAGAGCAGCTGTGAAAATTTTAAACGGTAACAAAATGAATGTGTGGTATTTTGTGAGGCCCTGCTCTAGGGAAAAGATTTGAGGCTGTATTATGTTAATACTCTCTTTAGAAAGACCACATACTGAAAATAACTCTGGGATCCACTCTATAACTTCTACATTCCTCAAGCTCATCTGAAAATAGAGCTGCTATAAACACACTGGAGAAGGTAACAAACAGATTTAACCGCCATTGTCATTTGTGCCTCAGGCTGTACAGCTGCAAACCAACACCGGCAGTCATTATAGCCCTGAACGCTCTCTTAGGAACGTCTGAGTTGCATGTGTGTTGAGGTTTGTGATGGGGATGATTCCAATTCAGGATTTATTCTACATGAAAATCGACTTCCTGTTATCAAATACAAAAAACACATTGATGAGCTGACAAGTCAATATCCATCATAGCTATGTTATGCTATTTACCTCCAGAGGGGAATAACACACCTGGTATGTCCTCTTACCTGTCACCAGACATCTAGTTGAGTTGGTTGGCATGCGAGAGGCACATAATCATCTCAATCTGAATGAACGGGTTGGCTTTGATGATGCGTACTATTGGGACGGTGGTGAAGGCATTAGTGCCTCCGGCATGCTTCAATCATCCGCGCTGGTCTTTTCAAGGAGCACCAATCCTTCCTCAACACATCAATCACTTCTACCCAATGAGACAAATGGCCATCTGCAAAAGAGGATTTAGCCATGAAAATGCTGGTAGCAATTCTGCATTCCTACTTCTAACATCTTATGCCACTTCTTTTCCCTCTGCTTTCATCAACAGTCATATCTCTGACATTTGCTTTAGGCGATTTTTGGTTGTTTAGGGGTCATTTACTCATATATTACATAATAAGTTCAGTTAATTTCACCAAAAACTGAAAATTCTGTCATCATTTACTCACAGCCTCATGAACAGGTGCATCTTAATAAATTAGAATGTCGTGGAAAAGTTCATTTATTTCAGAAATTCAACTTAAAAGGTGAAACTAATATATTATATAGTCTCATTGCATGCAAAGTGAGATATTTCAAGCCTTTATTTGTTATAATTTTGACGATTATGGCTTACAGCTTATGAAACCCCCAAAATCAAAATCTCAGAAAAGTAGAATATTGTGAAAAGGTCATCAGCTAATGAACCAAAACACCTGCAAAGGGTTCCTGAGCCTTTAAATGGTCTATCAGTCTGGTTCAGTAGAATTCACAATCATGGGGAAGACTGCTGACCTGACAGTTGTGCCGAAAACCATCATTGACACCCTCCACAAGGAGGGGAAGCCTCAAAAGGTAATTACAAAAGAAGTTGGATGTTCTCAAAGTGCTGTATCGAAGCACATTAATAAAAAGTTAAGTGGAAGGGAAAAGTGTGGAAGAAAAAGGTACACAAGCTTTAGGGAAGACCGCAGCCTGGAGAAGATCTTCAGGAAAAGGCCATTCAAATGTGTGGGGGAGCTTCACAAGGAGTAGACTGAGGCTGGAGTTACTCCATCAAGAGCCACCACACACAGACAGATCCTGGACATGGGCTTCAAATGTCGTCAGAAGCATCTTACCTGGGCTAAAGAAATAAAGAACTGGTCTGTTACTCAGTGGTCCAGTCCTCTCTTCTGATGAGAGCAAATTTTGCATCTCATTTGGAAACCAAGGTCCCAGAGACTGGAAGAAGAATGGAGAGGCACACAGTCCAAGATGCTTGAGGTCCAGTGTGAGGTTTCCACAGTCTGTGTTGGTTTGGGGTGCCATGTCATCGGCTGGTGTTGGTCCACTGTGCTTTATTACGTCCAGAGTCAATGCAGCCATCTACCAGTACATTTTAGAGCACTTAATGCTTCCTTCAGAAGACAAGCTTTATGGAGATGCTGACTTCATTTTCCAGCAGGACTTGGCACCTGCCCACACTGCCAAAAAGTACCAAAACCTGGTTCAATGACCATGGGATTACTGTGCTTGATTGGCCAGCAAACTCGCCTGACCTGAACCCCATAGAGAATCTATGGCGCATTACCAAGAGAAAGATGAGAGACATGAGACCAAACAATGCAGAAGAGCCGAAGGCCGCTATTGAAGCATCCTGTTCTTCCATAACACCTCAGCAGTGTCACAGACTGGTAGCATCAGTACCACGCAGCATTGAGGCAGTAATTCATGCAAAAGGGGCCCAAACCAAGTACTGAGTACATACAGGTGCTGGTCATATAATTAGAATATCATCAAAAAGTTGATTTATTTCACTAATTCCATTCAAAAAGTGAAACTTGTATATTATATTCATATTATATTCATTCATTACACACAGACACAGACTGACTACACAGACTATGTTTATTTCTTTTAATTTTGATGATTATAACTGACAACTAAGGAAAATCCCAAATTCAGTATCTCAGAAAATTAGAATATTGTGAAAAGGTTCAATATTGAAGACACCTGGTGCCACACTCTCATCAGCTAATTAACTCAAAACACCTGCAAAGGCCTTTAAATGGTCTCTCAGTCTAGTTCTTTAGGCTACACAATCATGGGGAAGACTGCTGACTTGACAGTTGTCCAAAAGACGACAATTGACACCTTGCACAAGGAGGGCAAGACACAAAAGGTCATTGCAAAAAAGGCTGGCTGTTCACAGAGCTCTGTGTCCAAGCACATTAATAGAGAGGCGAAGGGAAGGTAAAGATGTGGTCGAAAAAAGTGTACAAGCAATGGGGATAACCGCACCCTGGAGAGGATTGTGAAACAAAACCCATTCAAAAATGTGTGGGAGATTCACAAAGAGTGGACTGCAGCTGGAGTCAGTGCTTCAAGAACCACTACGCACAGACGTATGCAAGACATTCCTTTGGAAATCAGGGTCCCAGAGTCTGGAGGAAGAGAAGAGAGGCACATAATCCACGTTGCTTGAGGTCCAGTGTAAAGTTTCCACAGTCAGTGATGGTTTGAGGTGCCATGTCATCTGCTGTTGTTGGTCCACTGTGTTTTCTGAGGTCCAAGGTCAATGCAGCCGTATGCCAGGAAGTTTTAGAGCACTTCATGCTTCCTGCTGCTGACAAACTTTATGGAGATTCAGATTTCATTTTCCAACAGGACTTGGCACCTGCACACAGTGCCAAAGCAACCAGTACCTGGTTTAAGGACCATGGTATCCCTGTTCTTAATTGGCCAGCAAACTCGCCTGACCTTAACTCCATAGAAAATCTATGGGGTATTGTGAAGAGGAAGATGCGATTATGCCAGACCCAACAATGCATAAGAGCTGAAGGCCACTATCAGAGCAACCTGGGCTCTCATAACACCTGAGCAGTGCCACAGACTGATCGACTCCATGCCACGCCGCATTGCTGCAGTAATTCAGGCAAAAGGAGCACCAATTAAGTATTGAGTGCTGTACATGCTCATACTTTTCATGTTCATACTTTTCAGTTGGCCAAGATTTCTAAAAATCCTTTCTTTGTATTGGCCTAAGTAATATTCTAATTTTCTGAGATACTGAATTTGGGATTTTCCTTAATTTTTCGTTATAATCATCAAAATTTAAAGAAATAAACATTTGAAATATATCAGTCTGTGTAATTAATGAATATAATATACAAGTACTTTTTGAATTAAATTAGTTAAATAAATCAACTTTTTGATGATATTCTAATTATATGACCAGCACCTGTATGCATGATTATACTTTTCAGAGGGCCGACATTTCGGTATTTAAAATCCTTTTTTTTTTTATTAAAAAAATAGATTTCTTGTAATATTCAAATTTTCTGAGATTTTGATTTTGGGGGTTTCATAATGGGGGGCCATGATCATCAAAATCATAACAAATACAGGCTTGAAATATTTCACTTTGCATGCAATGAGTCTATATAATATATTAGTTTCACCTTTTAAGTTGAATTACTGAAATAAATGAACTTTTCCACAACTTTTTCTAATTTATTGAAATGCACCTGTAATTCCAATCCAGTCTTTCATTCATCTTCAGAACAAAAACTAAGATATTTTATTCTCTTTTTTTGGTGATCAATTGAAAGTCTATGTAATCAACATTTTCAAGCTTAAAAAAGTTATGTAAGAGATTGTAAAATCCATATGTATTTAGTGGTATAATCCAAGTCTTCTGAAGATAATTATATATGCTTTATATGATGAACAAGTTTAATTTAGGCTTCTATTCACATATAAACATTGATCAGCGCACATAGAGCACATCAGATATGGTAAACAGAAGCTCAAATGTGCTTGCTTTGACCACGAAAACCTTCATTTTGAGTGAAGTCTTTAGAATGAATGTTGAATGTGTTCAGAGATAATGAATATGTTAGGGATAATGAAACATTTAGCAACATTTTAGGTTGTTAGGCTTCAGCTGAAGTTAATGTTTAAATGTGTTTAAATCCCTTTTTAAGCATTGTTGAATTTAAGCATTGTTGAATATGCTTCAATTCCATTAGATGTTACGCAGCAACAATCTGCACCCAAATTCTATTTCTGGTCCTTAAATGTTTGGTGAGAGAGGGTCAGCAGAGGCCAAGTATGTACTTTCCATCAGCCCTAAGTTATTTTTTCTTCATGTTGAAAGGTTTGTTGGCAATGCAGGGGGTGTAAGATCTCAGCAAGTCTTCAGACTTCACAGAAACTGCTCTTCACATGCGCTTAAAGATCACAGAGTAAGATACACCTGTCCTCTTTCGTCAGCTGCACGTCAGCATTGTAACAGAGGTTTTAATCTTTACTTTCAGTTTGTGCACAGGCATTTATTTGTTCTTGGATGTTATAGTTTATAATGTGGGTTAGTCTCATTCTGTCCACCATCTTGGGAGTTCTTTTTTTTTGTGTTGAGGTCAACACAATGCATTCTGGAATTGACTTCTTCATGAAGGATATAATATACAATCATTTGGCTAAAACTAGGGGTCTTATTATAGGTGCGGTCACATCCCAGCAAGCAATTTTGCGTTTAAAACATGTCTAATAGCTGTCCAAACACAACCCTGACATCTAGGCCAAAACAAGGCAACATTTGGGCTGTCAGTGAAAATTTAATAGACGTCTAGTCAAAGAAATGAAACCAAACACCTTGTAATCACTGCTGACTTTGCTTACATCATCTCATTGGCAAAAAGTTATTTTGGCAAAAACCACATGCAACCAAATTATTATTATTATTATTATTATTATTTTTTGGCTATAAGTGGGTTAGTCATAGCCGGACTATATTGGGGCTGTAGTTAACCGAGACGGGGGGCAAATGTTTTAGTTTTTTTGAGAAGAGGGGTGGTTGGTCTTTTTATTTAAAGCAATTAAAAAATTAAAGGATTAAAAGGGATTTAGGGAACTTGTCCCTCTCAATGCCTATGGTGGTTACGGCCCTGCTTTAGAAGACATTTTAATGAAGTTGCCTACCTTTTGTAATAATCTTCAAATTGGGAATGTGCCTTTGACCAAAAATGCCGCCTCTGAATGCAGCTCCCTAAATTTTGGAAGAAAACTATTTACTTCCGTTTTTCTTCTTTCGTCCATGTTATACTACTGATGTTTACAATCAGAATTGACACTTTATAAATTAATAAACAAGTGTGCTAATTCACTGTATTCTTAGTGTTCATTTAAAAGGTCACAAGCAATAAACAATGAGGGCCACTGATCTGCAATCCGTCAAAATAACTTCTCAGCCATTGGTATTTTTATCCTCCTATATGACAAAGTGCCACTGAGGATACAGAGCTGTCTTTGAGGTCTGGTTCAACCAGGTTTCTGAGAGGTCAGATCCTTACGGAGAACAAAATCTCTCTGGAAACACTGTCGGCTGCCAATTAGTGCAGTGATCTCTGCACTTGAAGTGGAATGTTAAGCTCCGCTGGCCGTCACACAGCATATACACAAGAGGACAATACAGCCGGGTGACTCATTCGGATTACAGGACAGGTCCGATCCAATGATCAAATGCAGCCAGTGTTGTTTTGGGATTACCACAGAAGGGTTGTCCAAAGAGGGTATTTGTGTTCAATGGAAATTTCTGGTTTGTCAAGAGCCCTTGCTGTAGGGAAAGCCTTCTCATTGCATTTTTCTTTCTTTCTTTTTTTTTTTATTTCATTATCAACAGCTAAAGATGTAGAGCAGCTGCCAAGTGGTAATGGTCAGATATTTGCAGAACTATACTTCCAGATTTATGCCAAACCTTTTCAGAAAATACAAAGACAGATGCATTTTTTTGTATTAAAAAATAGTATAATGATTATAAAAGCTCTATGTTCTTCAGATAAGGAGTTATTGGTTTCTCAAGATCATGTGCACACTGCAGCCAAGCACAAGTCAACTTCCTTAACTAGAAGAACACAATTATTGAAGACGCCTGTGTGAGGAGACATCAATCACCAGACTTCAATAAAACACAAATTCACGTGGCGCCACTATAAAAAACAAGAGCAGGAATGAAGGTTGCTCATTGTTTGAGTGTATCAAATGCCATTCAGTAAATGACTGTTGTGACATTTTACAGTCACTCTTATGACCAAACGCATCACTGGATAATCCAATAATTCATTAATTAAATCATGTCAATTTTCTTTTTTTTTGTTAATAAGAATTTATGAGGGGACTTTCCATTGAGTTCTGAATGTCTTACTTTAAAATGTAGCGACTTTTTATTGCATGGAAAATATAGGAAAAAGCACTGTATATATTAAATATCATTATTATTGATAGCCAATATAGATATGTTATACAATGGTGTCTAATTTAGTTTTTTGTTGTTGTATAAATTGGATAATCAACACCACAAATTTGAGTGAACATTATTAGAAAATGAATAATTAAAATTAGTTTAGGAAACAAATAAATCCAAAAATGTTTTCTTTTATTTATAATATTCAATAAACCTGATGATCATGTTCTCCAGCATGATTTAAAAATGTTTGAATTTTGGAAGCAAGAAAATCCAAAAGAGATCACAAACTTGCTAATCATATTAATGGTCTAAAATAATGCATTATAACATTTGAGATATTTCTTAATTACTTAAATCATTTATTAATCATTTAAAGTCTAAGTTTAAGCCGGATGCACTGTGCGATTTTGGCCACGATTTAGCCATCTGAGACAAATTGAGCAAATCCTAAAAGATTCATCTGACCCTAGGCTAAAATCTGAAGTCTTTGATCGTTAGTTTGACATGTTCACATGTTGACATTAATGACAACTTAGATCTTACAGTGTGACATGGCTTACAGCGGGGATCATGTTCGTACAGTCTGACAAGGAACAATTGTAAAGGACTATTATAAATCACACAATGATTTAGGCTGGCCACAATAAAAGGCCACTCTAAAATGTGCAGTTTTATTACACAGCACAATGCCACAGATGTCGTAAGTTTTAAGGGAGCGTGCAATTGGCATGCTGACTGCAAGAATGTCCACCAGAGCTGTTGTCCGTGAATTGAATGCTCATTTCTCTACCATAAGCCGTCTCCAAAGGCGTTACAGATAATTTGGCAGTACATGGCCTCACAACCGAAGACCAAGTGTAACCACAGCATCCGGCATCCGGCATCTTCACCTCCAAGATCGTCTGAGACCAGCCACCCGGACAGCTGCTGCAACAATCGGTTTGCATAACCAAAGAATTTCTGCACAAACTGTCAGAAACAGTCTCAGGGAAGCTCATCTGCATGGTCGTCAGACAGGGTGTATGGCGTCGCGTTGGTGAGCGGTTTGTTGGTGTCAACGGTGTGGATCGAGTGGACAATGGTGGCGGTGGGGTTATAGACAACGAACACAGGTGCATTTTATTGATGGCATTTTGAGTGCACAGAGATATCGTGATGAGATCCTGAGGCCCATTGTTGTGCCATTCATACGACCATCGTCTCAAACATCCCAGTTCTTGCATGGCCAGCGTACTCACCAAACATGTCACCTATTGAGCATGTTTGGGATGCTCTGGATCGGCGTATACGGCAGCATGTTCCAGTTCCTGCCAATATCCAGCAACTTCGCACAGCCATTGAAGAGTGGACCAACATTCCACAGGCCACAATCAACAACCTGATCAACTCTATGCGAAGGAGATGTGTTGCACTGCGTGAGGCAAATGGAGGTCACATCAGATACTGACTGGTTTTCGGACCCCCCCCCCAATACAGAGTCGCCTTTTATTGCGGCCAGCCTAAGGCACACCGGTGCAATAATCATGCTGTCTAATCAGCATCTTGATATGCCACACCTCTGAGGTGGATGGATTATCTCGGCAAAGGAGAAGTGCTCACTAACACAGATTTAGGCAGATTTGTGAATAATATTTTTTTGTGTACATAGAAAAAGTCTTCTCAGATCTCTGAGTTCAGCTCATGAAAAATGGGGACAAAAACAAAAGTGTTGCATTTATAATTTTGTTCAGTGTATATTACATAGAAAAAAATAAAAAAAAAATAATAATAATAATAATAATAATATTTTTCCAGGTTTAAAATTTCCAACAATCTTTGCATAATAAACCACTGCATAATAAATTAAAATATATTTTTACTTAATCATGAAGCCTTTTGGTTGGCTAACATGCTCACAGTGATGCATCTGGATTGGTAAGAAACCCATGCACAGGCTGGGTTTTGAATACTAAAGACACAAGCAAGATGAGAGCAGATGAGAGAAGCAGCACTGATACTGTTTTCCTCAATGGGAGAACGACTCTTCAAAGCCTGAAAGTGACAGACTCCAACTCTACGCCTAATAAAACCAGAACAAAGACAGCCAGCAGCCAGAGCAAACAGCACACACGGCGAGACAGTCAGTGGAGCAGGAACACACACACACACACACACACACACACACACACACACACACACACACACACACACACACACACACACACACACACACACACACACACACACACACACACACACACACACACACACACACACACACACACACACACACACACACACACACACACACACACACACACACACACACACACTTTAACTTCATAAGTCAGTCAAGCAGCTACACAGAAACCAAATCTCATTTCCTCTGCAACCATTTTAGAGGAAGAGCCATATGTCATGTTTGGTTTGGAGAATGGAAAACCCTCATTATTCCAGACAGCAGTGATATTAATGGTCCACGGCTTTGTGTCCCACACTGAGATCCTCTTGGGAATGTTTTTTATTGTTCTCAGAGCTCTTGGGAGGGAGTTGCTCTTTTGTACTGTTCGAGGTACAGCTCGCTCTTCCAAATTCAAACCTGGGCCGTCTCATGTGAAAAGACAGAACCGTACACAGATCAGCGTTGAAGGAATTTTAAAACCGCAGCCCTGCTGCTCGCACACAAAAAGCACAGCGGTATGTTATAGATTAAAGAAATGAGGAACCATTAACAAACTCAATCAACCCAATGAAAGTAAACAAGACTATTTATCATAACTGACTTCCACCGTCGTGGAAAGCAGCACGGCCTCACGGTAAGGTTTGCATATAAATATACATCTTAGTTTTGTTCACTTATATTAATAATGTCCTATTTATTACATTTATTGTAATATGCACTGACTCTAGATAAAATTAAATTGCAGTCGATTGTAAAAAAAAAAGGCGGAGTTCAAGTGGAATAAATGATCGGAGAATTCCGGCATTCGTCACCAGAGAGAAGTCTGGCATTTCACCGGAAGATAGAGTCATGAGATTTTGATTCAAAAATAAAATTTAAACATGCATAGATGAATCAATAAAATGCATTTAGAAAAAAGTAAGACTGTAAGGACAAAGGGAAAGCAGTAGCATAATAAATGAACATTTGAATATTTGTGCATGGACATTAGTTAAATAAGGTCACATTTTTATTTCTTTTTCTTTTATTTCGTTTTATTTCGTACTTAAATAATTAGTGCTTTTATGTGATGCAGGTCCTTGTTCTCAAAGCTTTGACATATTTATGCAGCAATCAAGATCTCTTTAGACATTCGCATTGTTTAGAAAACCAGAACAACACATCCCGCGTCCTCTCATTGTGCTCGGCCTGTGACAGAATCTGGGACCAGAGCCACAGGACCATCCCACATAGAGACGTCCAACGCTCAGTGTAAGATTCAATTTGTTCAATGCAAATCCAGTGAGGCAGCATAAGTGAAATTCACTGCTTTAAATGCTATCTTGCTACCCGTCTGATTTTCTGCCCCTATTTAGCACGGCATTAGTAAGCAGTCGACAAGCAGTACTAGTACTCCATTGACAGATCTTCCTGATACAGCTCTTTCCTGTGCACACAGTTCCTCCACCAATGGCTGTCTCCTTCAATCCATCAGAGTTCGTTTTGCTGGTTAGCACAATCGAGCTAGTTAACCCCTACTGGTTGATGCTGTAACTACACCAAATGGCTGCAAAATGCCACTCCACTGATGGACATTCAAAGGTCTCTGTATTTTCTGAGTCACAAATATTTCATTATATTATAATAGATTATTTACCAATGTCCAACTGTTTTTGAAGGGAGCCTAAAAGCGTGAAATGGACTTATATTACAGCTCCAAATAGTCACTAGTGATCAATTTCTTCTTGTGGTGTCACTCCAGGCTGATAAGTCACTGATCAATCCCAAAAACATCTGTGAGCCCATGAGCGGCAGATTTCAAATCATGTTCTTCCAGAGAGTCCTGAAACATCCTGCCATTGAGATGGATGGGGATGCTAACAGATAGCTTTCTCCAGCATGATATTACTGTCACCTTAATGAAAACATCCATCGAACTGTATTAATATTCCAATGTGGATGACGTCTCCTTTGTCTCATCCATTTATAGTGTTGTTCATCATCAAACAGGTTCTTATGCTTGAGGATTCACAATGGTAACAGTCCAGTGAGAGCCGGGATCAGCAGGATCACAGAATCCCAGGTCTTGAAAGTGGGAGCTGCTGAGCTGTGGGTTCGTCTCGGAGCAAACACTGCATTACTGTGATTGGTTGGCAGCTCTACGTTACAAACCATGCCTTCACAGCAAGATACACACTCCTGCAAGACAGAATCACATTTTATAAGCGAATGCAATGTAGTGTGTTGCCATGTATTCAGTACAATGAAGAGTGGACATGTGGATACTCACATGGTGTGTATTTTTGTGATGTCTACAGCCGGCTAACTGGCATTCTTTATGGACTGCACATCTTTTGGTAACAAACCTTGTCTTCCCATGATGGTTGAAGTGATGTATTGTCATACAATACTGGGTATCTATAATGAAGGAACAGGATATTAGGAATTTAAAGGGACATTGCCTTACAAAATACTGGAACAATCTGGCTCTAGATCTTTATCTAGAGGCAAGGTCTGAGAGGTTTGTGTTTTGTAAACTCACTCTGAGGGCACCACACATCTTCTGCCCAGCGGTTACAGCTGTAGTTGTCTGAGGCCTGTTCACAGGTGAAGCACTTGAAACTCTTGGGATATGGGGTGGCTGTACAGACATGAACACAGCGTTATAGCTATAAAGTCACTGGAAGTTATGCTTTATGATAACATTATTGTTTAACAGATCACTGGTTAATGTTTTGGGTTGGTATGTTTTGAAAGAAGTCTCTTATGCTCACCAAGGCTGCAGTAAAACAGTAATATTGTGAAATAGTATCACAATAGATAACTAATTTAAGATAACTGTTTTCTTTTTTAATATTTAATTTATTATTGGTCTTTTCAGCATCATTACTCCAGTCAGTCTTCAGTGTCACGTGAACTTTCAGAAATCAAGGTTTGGGCTCAGTAAGATTTCTTAATTTTTTAAGCAGTCTCACCAAAGCTGCATTTGTTTTATCTAAAATACAGTAATATTGTGAAATGTTAATACTATTTAAAATAACCTTTATTTATTTTAATATATTTTAAAAAGTAATTTATTCCTATAATGGCAATGCGCAATTTTTAGAAATCACAATCCTTCAGAAATCCTTCTAATATGCTGATTTAGTGCTCAAGAAACATTTCTTATTATTATTATCAATGTTGAAAACATTCAAGTTATGCTGCTTAATAATTTTGTGGAAACCAATTATATATATATAATTATATATATTATTATATATTATATATATTATTATATAATTATATATATTATATATTATATATATATATATATATATATATTTATATAAGGAAAATATATTTATTGTAAGGAAATACTGAATATATATTATATATATATATTATTTTTTATTTTATTTTTTTCTCAGTATTTCCTTACTAAATAAAATGATTAATTTCTTTCTTTTTATTTTTATCGTATTCATCCCAAACTTTTGAAAATACACACTCACCTTCTACAGCAGGCATGAGATTGTAGAAGTCAATGTTGTCACTTGCCACCAAATCAACAAGAAGCTGGACAAGAACAGTGACTAAAGCCAGATCTGCTGCCATGTTTAAAACACTGATAGTGACACCTAAAATAAAAGGTAAAAGATATGTTAAAGTCTCAGAACATTTGACTTCTGGGCAAATACACAATAGCTTCAAGAGCTTAAGCATGATGAACAGAATCCATATCTGCATGGTAAGAGGCCAATGGATGTTGACTGGAATATGATGAGCTTAAAAAGAAAACTAAAATTACTATATGTAAATTATGCATGTAGATTGATCGTCTACAATCATCTTGTTTTGTTTCAAAAGTAATTTATATAAAAAAAGATCTAAGATTGATGCCTACAGCTATAAGATGACATACATATTCATCATGATTTCTTTCTCTAACAGAATAATGACAAGGCACAAATGCCAGAACAACAGGACAGAATTGTAGGTGATGGATGATTTAACACTAATTATAGCAAAGGCTCATATTCTGAAGAACTACAATCTATGAATTCTAATCATCCAAACTGCACTCATTTCATGTATTATTCAGTTTACCGAATGCACCAGAGTCACTAATAAGTTCATCTGCATAAAGCCCTCTGGTACTTTAGTTGCAACTAAGTACATACATTTTTTTTTTACAATCCAAAATCCAGCATAATAATGGCCTTATAACTGACGACTATGGACTAAAGCCCTCATCCTGCATCTTCCTAAAGTCCGCCCACATTTTTTAAATGTCTAGCAGGCATTTTAAGAAGCAGTAAGACACATTGACCTCAGAGGTTAATCATTAAGGCTGAACACATTAACATGCTCTAGTGCTTGTTTCCATCAGTGTTTAGTTACGTACATTGACAATTTCACTGTGCAATGGACATTTGTTTTCACAACTTATTTCCATGAGACAGTATTTCAATCTGGAACATGAAGGCCTGGCTTCACAGACAGGGCTTAGATTAAGCCAGGATTAGTTACATTAGCACATTTAAGTAGCTTTTATAAACGTGTGCATCTTGAGACTGAACAATGGTACTGACATATTTTAAGATATGTCAGTGCAAGTAGCTTTCAGACAGCTCAAACTTGCACTTTAGTCTGGAACTAGGTTTAAGCCTGGTCTGTGAAACCTGGCAAAAGAAGTTTAACTTTCTTATTTAACATGACATAAGTTCGCAGCATTAAATCACACAGCTTAGTACACACAAATCCACAGGCTCCATTTCATCTCTAGATGGCATATGGTTTTAAAAGCAAACAGATGAGTGTCATTAATCTTGTGGCAGTGACAATCTACTCCTGAGGGTCTCTAACAGAGTAAAGAGAGATCACACATATATAATGTCTGACAGCACAACAGCAATCAGCTCTACTGACCCAGAGGTTAAAACACACACAGGGGCCTGCGGTCTGAAGCCTTTCAGCTACAGACGTGCGTGCTTTTAGGTCACAGACCAGCCAGTGGACATGTAGGGACTTAAAAGCAGTTCATTAAGAGTGAAGAGCGTAAAATGGTCATTTGCATGCATCTTTATGGTGGCATATTTATGCCGAATTTAAACCCACACAAACACGCACTCGTTCTAAGGCAAAGATTGTATTCTGAAACATGCTGGTCTTTTAGATCAAAACTCATCGTCTACTTTGATATTTAAACGCATTCTTTGAAAGTAAATGTTTTGAAATGAAATGGAAGTGATATAAATGAGCTCTAGAGGCCGGTGCTGTCTGACTGGCTTGAGAACCTTAGGGGCCTGTTGATTGCTTCAGTGATCTGTGAAGCCACCCGAATAATCACAATTTTTCACATAGTAACTTCTTCTAAAAAAACATTTGTGAGAGACTAACTGCTAACTAATTTATAATTTACAGTGACTGATGCTAACTCACTTGTTAATTAGAACAAATTTGAAGAAAAAAAAAAGCCAGGACATATAAAGAGACTTATCCAATACAAATATAATGCAAACAAAATACACTCAATTCACACAAAATAATATTCAGACCAAACATGACTTTGAAATTCAAAATAGACAAGAAACAAATAAGGCTTACCTTTTGTCTGTAAAGTGGAAAGTTTATACACAATGTTACATGCCAGGCAGACAGATTTCCTGAGTCAGTGTGCGGAGACTGCCGTCCTGAATGAGACTTTCAAAGGAAAAGGAAAGAGAAAGCTTAGAAGTCATTTTCCATTTCAGCTCTCTCTCTCTCTCACACACACACACAACAACAGAGAAGAAACCACTGATCCCAACCTCCTGACAACCCCCGCTTCTGATTGGACAGCAAGTGCATTGTGGGGGCGGGGCCTCTAGCCATTGTGTGTAGTCAACAGTGTAGTGTCAAGCCAGGCTAGCCCATGTAATTAGCATTCACACAAACGCACTTAGCACACACCCGATCCGCATAACCTCTGGAAGACCAAGAACCTCAACAAAAAGCACAACACTCCGTTAGATTAACTGTACTTTCCTCAATACACTACATTAGTAAATGAGTGCATTGATTTTTGCTTAAGCGGTAGAGATCAATAATACTCATATCACTAAATTTATGAGGTGGGGTGGTGGTTGGTTGTTGGCTGCACAGTCTATTGCTTTATTAAAATTATCCAGCGGTGGGATTCAGTTTATTCACTATAATATATATATATAAAAAAAAATCAGGATCATCCTGGGTCGACCAACTGAAAATTTTATTTTATTTTAAATTTTAAATATTTTCATTTTTAAAAAATCCAAAATAATACAATTTAATTTTTTTTTTTTATAAATGAATACACTACTATTCAAAGGTTTGGGCTCAGTAAGATTTCTTAAAAGTTTTTAAAAGTAGTCTCTAATGCTCACCAAAGATGCCTTTATGTGATCAAAAATACAGTAATATTGTGAAATGTTAATACAACCTTTTATAAAATTGTTAAAATAAATTGTTAAAATAAAATTGTTAAAATAACCTTTTATAATTGAATATATTTAAAAAAGTAATTTATTTCTATGATGGCAATGCTCAATTTTCAGAAATCATTCTAATATGCTGATTAGGTGCTCAAGAAACATTTCTTATTATTATCAATGTTTAAAATAGTATTGCTGCTTATATATTTTTGTGGAAACGGTGATGTTTTTTTTTCTTTCCAGGATTGTTTGATGAATAGAAACTTCACAAAAGGACAGCGTTTATTTAAAATAGAAATCTTTTCTAACATTATCAATGTCTTTAATGTCACTTTTGATCAATTTAATGTGTCCCAAGCTTTTGTACTAGTATTGAACTTGTATTATACGCCGCCTACTTAGACAGGCAGTTATTTATCATATCATGAATAAAGCTGTTTATTTCAGAACCTATACAAGCATCACCATGTTTAATGCTTCTGTCACGCACAGGGTGGGGAAGATAAATGGTTCCATTTAATCCAGGACTGCTAAAACGCTGAAATGAGCAGTGATCACCAGTTATATCAGTCTCTTTTTTAACCATTGTGGCAATGTGCAGGTCATTTAGGATTTGGTTCCTCAAGGGGGATTTACCTACTGTAACATACTTTGTTTGATTGAATTAACAGTTTAAAGTTGCAAAAAAGATTTGATTGAATAAAAAAAAAATGCATCTAATCTAATTATGTTTGCAACATAAGTGAATCTACAATCTGACCTATATAACTGATAGAAGCCACAAAAAGTTAGCAGTATGTGGTTTTCCTCTATGAAGAGCTACCAGTGAAGTGAGGAAAAGACAGCTGAGAGTGTACAAAATCACATAAATCACAGTAACACAAGATATAGGATGTCACAACTGACTCTCTCATTCAATATGCTGAATAAAAAGAAAGCGCTACGACCAGTAAATTCAGGTACACTTTGCTTTACTATGTTAAATATATTATGGCTTTCTGCCAGTTTCCATAAAATAGCTGCATGAGGACTATCAATGAAATATGATACAGTATTGCTCATTTGATATCTTGAGTTCTAGCTGTCCCTCACGGCTGTCACAGTAAATATACAGCTGTGAAATCTTCAGGTTGTGTAAATATCACACCACAGCAAGTTTTAGTGCATCCTTTGAGCTTTATACAAGCCTGATGTGCTGACAGGGTTAGAATTACAGGAATGTTCCCAGACTAACCAGAGCTTTTAAAAATTTCTCAAATTAATGGTGGATTGTCCTTTGAATATCCAAATAAAACACTTGCGATAGTCTCAAATACATTCCTTAATATTTCACAACTGCATTTTGGCCATAAAAAGTTTGGATGTCTTTCAGTGAAGGTTTTACGCTTTATGGCATATGTAAAAAAATGAAAAGTTTTCATTTATTTATAAAGTAAATCATTTGATTTGAATGGAGATATATTACTTTAGATTAGATTAGATTAGATTAGATTAAACTTTATTGTCATTACATAAGTGCAGGTACAAGGCAACGAAATGCAGTAATTTACAATCTTAAAGTCCCCCCTGTGGTGTAAATCGAGGTTTTAATGATGTTTATATGTCTATGTGGTGTTTTTACTATGCTTTAAGACAAACCATGTGCAAATTCATAAGTCAACACCATTGCTGAGTATTTTCTCCTTAAAACTGCAGTGAACCAAAGACAAAAACACGGTTTGAACCAATCACGTCAACGTGTGATCGTCAATGAGTGGATCTCTGAGCTGGTGCGAGTGAGTGGAGGCGGGGATAATTTGCATATTCATAGAACTGTTTACTAAATGAGGCAAGGGTGTAGAGTTACATGCAAGCTATCTTAAGGAAAAAAAATTAAATATGTCATTTTGGTGATCAAAGATGAGTTTTAAAGGATACATTTTTTAACTACAATGAGACTTTTCTTCAGCTTACATGACATCTTTACACCTGGTATTAAGATGCGTTCTGGTACGATCATAAATAGACGAGAAAGACACATTCCCGTTTACACCTGTAAACTTCATGCTTGGTTTGTTTTTCGTCAAACGCAGGTTTTCAGCTGACAAAGTTTTAAGGGTGTGTTCACACTTGGCAGGTTTGGTTAAAACAGAATCTGGTGTGATTGCTCTGCAGTTCATTTGAATAAGTGTAAACGCTGCCATCTGAACCCTGACCCCTGAAAAGATAGGCCTCTTTACTTTTCAAACGAACTCTGGTGCGGCTTGACTGAAATATGAACGCAACACGGACCAAAAACATGTAAACGAACCAAAAGCGGGACAGACTGCTCAAGCATACCTGTTTTTTCTCATCATGGTACAGGCACCAGCAGATCTTCGTTTGTGTGTGTGACAGAGGAACTCCTTTACACATTTTATAGGCTCTTCACGAGTTGTCATCTCCAACATATACCATCATGTATGCACATTTAGCTCAGCACACAACATTGTTTCGGATGTTCCACGTTCTGTCGCAAAATATACGTCAACATTTTTGTTTTGTTTTATATCTTTAGGTTTGAACTCTAAGCGAACCAGAACTAAATGTATCATTTTCTTTTTTGGTCAGAAAGGAACCAAGAGAACCAAACTACAAGTGTGAATGCACCCTTAATCCTGTCTGGCTAACGCGATTCCCATTATGTTTACTTGTTAGGTCAGTAGGTGGCTGTTCAAACGCATTCAACAATATGAGCATCTACACTATGGCAGCAATCCGGTCTAATTACTTGTTACTTTTTCGACTCTGGAAGTGGTCGAAAGTGGACAAGCTCAAAATATTTTAGACCCCATTTACACATGTATTTAGCATCGTTCCCTTGTGATCGGATTGACGAAAATGCTTAATATCAGGTGTAAACATGTCCAATAATAGTAAAACTACCAGTGGCTGGTGATGATAAATAAATCATTTTCAGAGGCTGAGCTCATGGTCTTTCAGAGAAACAGGCTCCATGGCTCTTAAGACTCGCTTACAAGTCACATGATTAATTTATGTTTTATCCTTTGTTCGTTAATTCAGGTTAAAGTCAAACAGAGTTCATAATCAAAGGGGCTTAAATCTTTTCAAAATATAATTTGAATTATTGCATGATCTTCACTAACATTAATACCAAAACAAGATATGTCCAGGAATATAGTGTATTGCTCTGTCAGCAATTTTACTGGAAACCATTGTTGACAGATTTACTACTTTGTTTTGAAACCGGCAGATCGTCTTTAGACACAGAAAAACAGAACACATGATGTGACTATAGGTGATGGTCCCGCCCTTCTCAAAAGCCGGAGGGCTTTTCTGATGGCCTGAGGGCCAGTGGATCCATTTCATTATATTATACAGTGCTCTATTTTTGCTTCTTTGAATTTACAGTTGAGAAAAAGAGGAATGTGAAGAAATGTGCTCTGGGGAGAAAAAAAAAGGCCAAAGTACACGTCAAGATGAAATCTAATCTAAAAGGCCAATCTTCAGATGCACCATCTCAGAAATCATTTAGTAGCTTTCTGTTCAACGAATGGCATGATTTAATGCTCCTCAACAACCTTCTCGCGAATGTGATCTTAAGTCTAGCAATTTAAAAACAATTTGTCTGAACATGAAGAGAAACAGAAGAAAACATTCCCACAGTTCACATGGAAGCACCTGCATAGGTAAGACCCAGATCCTGACCATTCAAGTGAAAAACACTTAAACCCACATGTCATGTCTCTTGAAATATGTCAGCACTGAAAGCTTAGCATGAATTGCATGGTTCCAGGACACTTTCATCAAATGAAAGATTTGAGGAATCAAATTTCTGTTGGCATATGTGTAGAAAGTGACATCAAAGCCATATCCATCAGACCTCCATGTTGCACAGTACAGTAACACTGGCAGAATTTCAAGTACGCCACACTCAAGTGTGTGTGTATTTACCAAACCATGAATCACCACAGCATAGCAACACTGATTCAACAATACAAACATTCAAATGTTCCAGTTACCTGAGATTTCCTGTTGAGATCCTTACAAGGGTAAAAAAAAAAATCCTCTCTTAAACCACTTTCCTCCTTAAAAACAGCTGATAAATGACAAAACTGTGGTGTAACCACACAAATAAAACAGATCCCGACTGCTTACTGGACAAGCATCTTAATTTCTTTGCTGAACTGAAAGAATTTTCCTACACAATCTCACCACATTTATATCTCCTTTGTCTTACATTTGTCACTGACTGGTTAGGTATGCGAGCCCACCTTCACAGGAAGACAGGCCGTCATAAACACACCAGGTCAAGGATATAAACTCAGGGGGGCTTTGTGTGACTCCTTTTATTGCTCATTTGAGATGGGTGTCTTTCCCGCTCATTTATCAATGCTGACTAAGTCAGCACACAGACATGTAGGTTGTAAAACGCAAAGGCCCTGAGGACAATACACAACTGAAAGAGGGGCTTTTACAGACTTACAAACTATATATTTCATGGAATTTAATTCATATTTGAATGTACATTACTATATATTGTATCGTGCGATTTTTAAAATGATTTTCTTACAATAAATCTAGCTCTCAACTCCAACAAAAAACGAAACAATTAAAGTGTCTTCTAAAATAATTAGCACTGAGAAGAAAAGGAAGAATATGAGAAGATCATGATAACTGAGTTATTCCAGTGTTTGTTTAGGCCTACTCATTTACCAGGGAAGGATATAGGCTATAAAAAGCTTAAATCTGTTCATTCTGTAAATCTATTACTGACTTGCATAATCTTTTCCATTCATAGATAAACATCAAACTGGCAATTGTTCATTATTATATAAAACTGCCATATAAAGATTCCATTATATCCTTCAGGCTATGTCATGTGGATAACGGAGGTGACGTACAGTAATAAATTCAGTATAATGCCTTTCTGTTACCTGATCAGGTCTAGTCGTGCCTAAGTGAGATTTGTGTGGAAAATCCCTGAGGTGTATTTATGTGTATTTGAAGACGAGGGTCACGGTGAGTTAGGATAAAAAAAAAGCAGCTTGCAGTGGATCATTTTCACTTGTGTCATGGAATTTCATCTGAGCTTGTTAAGTTATTAAACGTAATTTTGGGAGGAGTACGCCCATCTAATCTTCCAATTAATACCAAGGTATAAAACCAGCTGCTTACCTCTTCCCGTTGCTAGTTCTTGCAGCATCCCTCCTCTTCCCCTGCTCCTCCTTTTTGTACAATTTTGCCTGTTTTAGGGGGGCATTCAGAGCTTGGTTATAATATCCTCTCCGAGCCCCTCTATAGCAGGCAGCAGGCCAAATCTGTTTACCACTTTCACTAAAATTATATGGGCACACAAACTCATGAAGGTACAGTTGGGAAGACCGGGAATAGTTGTCAAACATTTAGTGAATATTTCTCAATATTTTAGGATTAATTCTGTTTAGGCACATACCTTAATATCTAGACAACAAAAAGCCATTGAACATTTCCTTTCGATGCTTGCCTGGAAAAAACAAACAAACAAAAAAAACAACTGTTCAGTCACTAATTTGCCATTAAAAAAACTATTATAGGCTTTCCAGCTAAATATAAACAGAAAAACAATTAATGAATCCACAAAATTTAAAATATACAAAAAATACCAATCCATTGTTTTAGCCCCTCAAAAATATTGTAATTAATAAATTGTATAAATTTGTATAAGGTGACAAATTCCCATAAAAACCGGATATATTTTCAAGACATTGATCAAAAATGCAGTAAAAAGGATATGATATTGTGAAATATTATTACAATTTAAAAAAGCCATTTTTATATTTTAATACATTTTAACCCTTAAATGCATACCTCGGGACTTTAGCGACCCAAGACATCCTTCACTACCCTCCTCCTCATTAATTTTTTAAAGTTAGACATCAATCTCCTTAGTATTCCTCAATCAATCCATTTTAAACAATATAACAAGAAAAAAATAATACAATTATAATTGAATGCCTGTTTTTCCACTAGTTTTTTGTAAAAAAAATAAAAATAAAAATAAAATTAATAATAATAATTCGCTAACGTCCCAAGGTGTGTAAGATTGAACTTTTTTTTTCTTCTGCACAATAATAAATGAATCTATAATGACGAAATAGCGCAATTGAGCCAATGCTGAATGTCCTGGGAAATGAGCTCTGACGAGGACAGTGATGATGGTATAAAACAAATATGTTTTATTTTATTCTTCTGTAATTGTTACTCTAATATCAGGAGTTTTATATATTATCGCGACAGGTAGAGATCTATCCATGTTAGATATACACTCACTTAAAGCATTATTAGGAACACCATACTAATACTGTGTTTGAGCCCCTTTCGCCTTCAGAACTGCCTTAATTCTACGTGGCATTGATTCAACAAGCTGCTGAAAGCATTCTTTAGAAATGTTGACCCATATTGATATGATAGCATCTTGCAGTTGATAGAGATTTGTGGGATGCACATCCAGGGCACGAAGCTCCCGTTCCACCACATCCCAAAGATACTCTATTGGGTTGAGATCTGGTGACTGTAGGGGCCATTTTAGTACAGGGAACTCATTGTCATGTTCAAGAAACCAATTTGAAATGATTCAAGCTTTGTGACATGGTGCATTATCCTGCTGGAAGTAGCCATCAGATGGGTACATGGTGGTCATAAAGGGATGGACATGGTCAGAAACAATGCTCAGGTAGGCCATGGAATTTAAACGATGCCCAATGGGCACTAAGGGGCCTAAAGTGTGCCAAGAAAACACCACCAGCAGCCTGCACAGCCAACCACCACCAGCCTGCACAGTGGAAACAAGGCATGATGGATCCATGTACTCATTCTGTTTACGCCAAATTCTGACTCTACCATCTGAATGTCTCAACAGAAATCGAGACTCATCTGACCAGGCAACATTTTTCCAGTCTTCAACTGTCCAATGGTGAGCTTGTGCAAATTGTAGCCTCTTTTTCCTATTTGTAGTGGAGATGAGTGGTACCCGGTGGGGTCTTCTGCTGTTGTAGCCCATCCGCCTCAAGGTTGTGCATGTTGTGGCTTCACAAATGCTTTGCTGCATACCTTGGTTGTAACGAGTGGTTATTTCAGTCAAAGTTGCTCTTCTATCAGCTTGAATCAGTCGGCCCATTCTCCTCTGACCTCTAGCATCAACAAGGCATTTTCGCCCACAGGATGCATTTTCGCCTGCTGCATACTGGAGGTTTTTCCCTTTTCACACCATTCTTTGTAAACCCTATGGAAATGGTTGTGCGTGAAAATCCCAGTAACTGAGCAGATTGTGAAATACTCAGACCGGCCCGTCTGGCACCAACAACCATGTCACGCTCAAAATAGCTTAAATCACCTTCCTTTCCCATTCTGACATTCAGTTTGGAGTTCAGGAGATTGTCTTGACCAAGACCAAACCCTTAAACTCATTGAAGCAACTGCCATGTGATTGGTTGATTAGATAATTGCATTAATGAGAAATTGAACAGATGTTCATAATAATCCTTTAGGTGAGTGTAGATCCGGGTCGCTAAAGAGCCGAATATGTAAGAATGTTTGGCGAAACAGTCATGCATTTAAGGGTTAAAATGTAATTTATTCATGTGATGGTAAAGCTGAATTTTCAGCATCATTACTCCAGTCTTCAGTGTCACATGATCGTTCAGAAATCATTCTAATATGCTGACTTTCTGCTTAAGAAGCATGTATTAGTATTAATGTTGAAAATGGTCATGCTGCTTAATACTTTTTGCAGAAACCATGATACTTTTTTTTTTAGGATTCTTTGATGAACAGAAAGAACAGCATTTATTTGAAAGAGAAACATTTTGTAAAAATGTGAGTCTTAAATGTCACTTATGAATTATAACTTAAATTTAACGTGTCCTTGCTGAATAAATGTATTAATTTCTTTAAAACATTTTTTACTGACCACAAAGTCTTGAATGTTACTGCATATTGGAACAGCAATGCAGGAAACACCTTTTCTGTAAATGATCACTGGAGTGAGCCACACCGTTTGGCACCTGCACTGAACCGAGAAAAGGTTTTCAGAGAGGGAACCTGAACGTCTCCTTCCACAGTGATTTTAAGGGCTCAACAGCCACCCTGGTAAAATGACATGTCTCATATTTCACTTGAAATTTCTTTGCGGGCCCTTTCCCATGTATTGATTACTTTTGGTACGTGACACCTAAAAGCAGCTTAGAAAGCCTTTAAGAAAATTCCAAGAACGTGCATATGGTGTCTCAAATAATTCTAGAAGACCTAGTCCTTCATTAGCCCACCAAAATAGTTCAAATTACAGAGTGAAGGTCTTCTTTCTAAAAGCTTATATTCAAAAGTCCACTATGAACTAAGTAGTAAATTGGTCTTCTGTCCCAAAAGCTTTTAGACCATTGTTAGGCCATCTTCTTCCATATTTAGTATACTTTTTAATCCTGACTTTCAGATCAATTTCATGTTACCCATGCTTAACAAGTATGTATAGCTTATCTGTACATGCGTACCGAAGCAGAAGTATTCCTTCCCAGGGTTCATATGTTGAGAAAGCAACCCTTGAGTGTCAGCCTCTCTCATTACACAGGGGTGAGAGACCAGGGTCTGTTTAATTGGCCAACTGATTACAGCAATGCGCTCTTTCGCTCCCCTCGTCCTCCTGCAGACTCTCAGAAGCCTTCCTGTTCTCTGGCCTGCAGGTTCAGAGAGATCAGAGCCCCGCAACAAGGGCTTCCTTTGTGTGCTTCACTGGGCTGGGAAATGGAGATGAGTTTGTCCATTTGCCTCTGAGGCCACAGTGAGGGCTGGATGGGGCCCTGGGAGAAACGTGGGCTCAGGTATCACTAACAGCAGGTGAAGCATATGGCTATGAACTGATATCTAACTCGACGAGATCTGAAAAAATCCAGCATTCGTATCATGACTGGAGTGCTGTGATGTTCTGCAAATGATTTGGCATTCTGGAGCCAAGAACATTCTTAAAGTTGATGACATCTTTACTCGCACAAACTAGATGATTTAGGTTTTGCTCAAACTGCATTCTCTAATATTAGGGCTTATGCAGCAGAACATTAAGGAAATTTATGAATGCACATATTTGCACATCAATTATGATCAGAGTGCTTGTTTGACGCATAAAAACAAAGCTTATTGGTTCTTGTGCCTCAGGCGAGCATGTTTGAGCTTCTGTTGTACCATATCTGATATGCTCTATATGTGTGCTGATCAATGTTTATATCTGTTCATCATAAAAAGCAATCATGTCTCTCCAGACAATTTTAATTAAAGCAGCACTAGGTAACTTTTCAACCTTCATAATATATTTTCAAGACTCTTGTGATGATACATCGACTTACAATAGGTTTAATGACACGTCTGCCATAGCCTGACGGGGTCTGTATCGTTTTTAATCGTACTTTTAAACTTTGGGTTTCGGGTGGTAACATGAAAAAGATGTCATTAATTACTCACCCTCATGTCGTTCGGCACCCGTAATGGTGCGTTCACACCGGACACGATTCGTGCAAGTTATTTACATGTTAAGTCAATGCAGAGACGCGAAATGGCATTCTGCGGCGCAAATGACGCGAATTGAGCGTTTTGAATGCGTTAACCAATCACGAGCTTGCTCTAGTAGTGACGCATTTACAAGCGGAGGCAGAAATCCGAACAACAATGGACGACAAGATAATCGTGGCCGTATGTGGATACCCGGAGCTGTATGATACATCATCCTATCACTACAGGAACAGGAATTAAAAGGATCTTGCTTGGAAGAAAGTAAGTGAGGAGGTCGGACAGTCAGCTACCCTCTCAACAAAATCTATGTCAGCCATTTCACAACGAGACTGGAGCAGAAAAAAGAGCCAGAGCCAGCGGCAAATGTGAGAAGGACTAGCCGAGGAAAGATAGGTCTCGCCAGGTAAACGAGAGCGGAATGTCACTGATCGCCTGGATCTCACAACTCCGAAAACGCCAGATAAAATGCTCAAATAGGCACTCTTTTTATAAATTAACCACAGATTTGAGCTTTAAACAACTATATTATCGCCTGAAAAAGTCTTTAAACTACGTTTTGTCACACATTAATAGTAGTATTTTTTACAAAAAAGACGTCAAGTGACCGAGACGAGCTGGCTCATCTAGGCTCATATAGAAGCCCCTCCCATGACGCAAATTCGCGTCTGTTGTGTAGTTGTCACACGCAAATTTCACGTGCGAATGAAGCGAGTAAACACAAAATGTTCAAGCGTCCACCTTCGCGTGAATCGCGTCCGGTGGGAACGCCACATAAGACCTCTGTTCATCTTCGGAACACAAATGAAGATAACCCTAACCCTCGCACGTCCGAATTTAAAGGGTTAGTTCACCCAAAAATGACAATTATGTCATTAATTACTCACCCTCATGTCGTTCGACACCCAGACCTCCGTTCATCTTTGGAACACAAATGAAGATATTTTTGTTGAAAGCTGATGGCTGAGAAAGGCCTCAGCAAGCCCTCCATAGGGAGTCAGTACATTTACACTCAAATAACATACATGCGTCATTGTGCTTCGTGAGTTCACGGCAGAGGCCAAAGTTTGTGTTGAATAAAGTCGTTATTTTGATTTTTTTGCGCACAAAAACTATTTTTGTCGTCGTTTTGTAAAATTATTGTAGAGCCACTGTTGTGAGATGGACTTTGTAATGACGTTTTTAGTGCCTTTTATGGGTCTTGTGAGTGTAAATGCACTGAATCCCTATGGAGGCCTATCTGAGGCCTTTCTCAGCCATCAGCTTTCAACAAAATATCTTCATTTGTGTTACAAAGATGAACGGAGGTCTGGGTGTCGAACGACATGAGGGTGAGTAATTAATGACATAATTTTCATTTTTGGGTGAACTAACCCTTTAAATTCGGACGTGCGAGGGTTAGGGTTAGCCTTAGCCTTTGTCTAAATGGCGTGTACAAGTTGGGTAGGGGCTACATTCTTGCAAGTAAATACATAAGACGTACAAAATCATATTTTAGGATACCTAACATGTCTGTGATATTTGTTTATTTGTCTTGCCTCAAGCTATAATGCAAATCGATTTTTTCAAATTTGAAGATTCATCTATGGTAACTTGATATTATATTGACGATATATGGTTATTACCTACCACTCAAACATTGAATTGAAGTATCATATAGATTCTGTAAAATGGTAACCAATAGACTAGACTACTATAATGACGCTGGCTTGTAAACGTGAGCATCGCGATCATTTGCCGTTTCAAAAAAAAAAAAAAAACCCATGAAATTATATCCATATGACATGCTGAAACATGCTTCATATGATATGCTTCATATAATATGCCACTGTACCTTGGATGAAGACATTTCACACGCAACGCAAGCAGAACACCTGCAGTGTTCAGGGCTATCATAGTTGTCATGTCAACAAATGCACGTGCGATGAATCGCCTGATGTAGGATGACAGAGTTTACGACAGTAGTAGAGGACAATACTGTTTCCCAACTGTAGGGGGACCCCAAGAGCAAAACCTACCTAGTGCTGCTTTAAAGGTCCCGTTCTTCGTGTTTTTTGAAGCTTTGATTGTGTTTACAGTGTGCAATTTAACATGTGTTCATGTTTCGTGTGTAAAAAAAAAAACAGTATTTTTAACACAATTTACTTATCTGTAAACCGCTGTTTTCACTGTCCTAAAAACGGCTGATGACTTCCTTTATTCTATGAAGTCCCTCCTTCAGAAATACGTAACGAGTTCTGATTGTGCCAGCGGTTCCCGTGTTGGGATTTGACCGCACCTTAGCGAACGTGGCACGGTTCCTGTGTTGTGATTCGACAGCAGCTTAGCGCACGTGGAAAGGCCACGCCTCTTAACGGGTGATATATGCGCTTAATGATCTCTACAGCGTCCCTGGGAAAGCCAAACAAAGGTGATTTGACTCCGGGATGAAAATAACAGCGTCTCGACGACATGGCGACAAACGCACTCAAACGCAACACTTCCTTTTCTCCACGCGACACGTCCTCTTCTCCACGTGGGACAGCAACAAGACCACGCCCCCTTTTTGCGCGTATTCTTGTGGGCGGAGGTTAGTCTGTTCTACTGACGTCATTTATGAAGGAAGTACCAGGATGTAGTCCAAGCCGGCCGTTCGCTGTAGGCTTTGAAAGGGAACTTCTGCTAAATAAAATATCTCGCTTGGCATTGAACTTTGAGCTTTATAATTTTACAGGTATTATTTATGCTCTAACAGCAACATTACACACTAACTAAAGTTTGAACAGTGGGATCACGAAGAACGGGACCTTTAAAAAACCTCGATTCATATGGATTGCTTTTATTATATCTTTAGGAACTTTTTGAACCTTGAAAATGTTAATTATGCATGAAGAAATTGAATGGACTGAGAAAATATGAGAGAATATAAAAATATCTTCCTTTGTGTTCTGAAAATAAACTTCTTATAGATTTGGAACAAAATGTTGTGGAATAAATTATGAAAGAATTTTAATTTTTATGTAAACTAACCCTTTTAACAATCACAGTTAAAGACTAACCGAAGGCTTAAGCCTAGTCCCAGACTAAAGTGCATTGTTGAACTGTTTTAACTGAAAGCAACTTGCACTGACGAATTTTCAAATGTCAGTGCCATTGCTTTGTCTCAAGATGCACACTAGTAATGTTTTTTCTTCTGTTTATAAAAGCTAC